>JAMWET010001353.1:485000-662500 GCA_024036415.1 Prochilodus magdalenae | reverse complement strand
GCTATGGGGAACATTTTGTCTCAGATTAAACAGAAGCTAATTTAGCAATGTTTTCCAGCATGTTGAAGCCATCAATGCTGAGCGGAACAATATTGACTTTTCTTTCGGTAGAATATTGGCTGAAAGTTTGCCCACAAAACATCACTATTTGAAGAAATGAAAGGGAAAAGGTTCCCATAATAAGTCCCTTATATATATATTGTATATCGTCACTGTCCAAAGAAAAACAGGTATCTCCAAAATGCAACTTTACAGTAGAGGCCAAAAACCTCATTTAATTTGAATGGAAGTCTATGGAACCAGACATCTTTCCAAGCTGTTTTGGGCCATTTCTGTTGGTCCATTCTTCATGAAATTTCCACACAGTGTAAAAAGCAGGTCTTGTAATCAAATGAGATACAAAAGTAAAAATCAACAAAAATGGAGATACACGTTTTTCTTTAGACAGCGACGATATACTTTATACATCAGATGAATGTGTGTATTGAGCAAGGTTGTGTCTCAGACCGCTCACTGTTCGGTATGTAGTTAACAAGTACAGGGGTTGGACAATGAAACTGAAACACCTGTCATTTTAGTGTGGGAGGTCTCATGGCTAAATTGGAGCAGCCTGGTGGCCAATCTTCATTAATTGCACATTGCACCAGTAAGAGCAGAGTGTGAAGGTTCAATGAGCAGGTAAGAGCACAGTTCTGCTCAAAATACTGCAATGCACACAACATTATGGGTGACATACCAGAGTTCAAAAGAGGACAAACTGTTGGTGCACGTCTTGCTGGCGCATCTGTGACCAAGACAGCAAGTCTTTGTGACGTATCAAGAGCCACGGTATCCAGGGTAATGTCAGCATACCACCAAGAAGGACGAACCTCCACCAGCATCACGTAGTGACCTGGCCACTATCCTGCAAGAAGAATGGCTTAAAATCCCTCTGACCACTGTGCAGGACTTGTATATGTCATTCCCAAGAGGAACTGACGCTGTATTGGCCGCAAAAGGAGGCCCTACACCATACTAATAAATGATTGTGGTCTAAAACCAGGTGTTTCAGTTTCATTGTTCAACCCCTGTACATAGTAAATATGAATTTGGGCACTGGCTAGATCCCTTGAGGGACACTGATGACATGGATGCAGTAACAGTTACATTGATTGAGTACCAAGCCTGAGTCATACAAAGCACATTTGAATACTTAGACCACCAGTTTTGCCGTTAGTGGGCCAACAGGCGTCCATTATCCTCTTGCTACTAGTACAGTCTTTAAGTTAAATCAGGAACAACTGCACTAGTTAACTAACAGGCTGCTATTAACGCTTCAGTTAGTAGAAAACTGATAATGAAAGATAAACAGTGATAAAGCTTCTGGCTAGATTGAAACACTTACTGCTAGCTTTTATTATTTATGAATGTAAAAAAATACAAATTCATTAGCTTTTCCAAGTATTAATACTTTTTCCTCTATTCTAAAACGTTCTGGAAGTGGAGCAGGGGCTTTGATGCTATTTTCTGTGCACTGGAGCTATTTGACAATAAGACATTCTTACAATGGATGCCTCTCTGGGAAGTATGCTGACCTCTGAACTAGGGTGCTCCCTGAAACACAACCCAAATCAGTCGCACACCCAGGCTACCAACAGAAACAGAGATGTCAGTGAGGAATCAGTTGGTTTGTGACGTCATGGGATGCTGCTTGTCTCTTCAAAACGCATTAGACCACTCTTTACACACACACACACACGCACACACACGCACAGACACACACACACACACGCACACACACGCACAGACACACACACACACACGCACACACACAGTATCATGTTTGTGTGTGGAGTTTAATCTGATGTACTCAGACGCAGATGCTACACTGCTTGTTCCCTCAGGAGACATGAGACTAAACAGAGACGCAGCCGTGTGCGTGTGTGTGTGTGTGTGTGTGTGTGTGTGTGTGTGTGTGTGTGAGTCTTGTCATGGACAGCTCCGCTTCATAAATCTCACTGTTTTAGAACATAACTCTATCACTTACCTGTGTGTGTTTATGGGACTAAAACCTGTTAACATACTCACACTGTGGGGACCTTTTGTCCTTATGGGGACTACAATGTCAGAGTCAAGGTAAGTTTAGGGTCATAGTTAAGATCAGGGTAAGGGTTATGATTAGGTTAAGGGTATGTTAGGCTAAGGGTTATGTTTAGGGTTAGATTAAGGTTTGGGTAAGGGTTATGGTTAGTATAAGGGTTTTGGTTAGGGTTAGGATAATAGTAGGTTAAGGTCCCACAAGTCACAAAAACAAGTATGTGTGTGTGTGTGTGTGTGTGTGTGTGTGTGTGTGTGTGTGTGTGTGTGTGTGTGTCAATGTGTATAATTATACCAAGGTGTCAACATGCTTTTGTCTTAAAGGGCCATTGATTTTGCTCGTCTCTCTTTAAGTGCAGTATGCCTCAGGGGACACGAAAGGATATCATCCAGGCATAATGCAGACTGAAAGGTGATACAGAGAAGAGAAAGAAAGGTGCAAAAAAAGAGCAAGAGAAAGAAAGAGATAGATAGAAAGAGATCTAAACATGATGCAGAATCATATTACACAATGTTACACTGATGCAACAGACTGCACTACACTAACCATATGAGGTTCCTTTACTTTTGTCTGTTGTTAAAATTAATATATCCGTATGTAGACAGTACTCAACTGCACAGTCTATTATCATTCCAGAAGATGTGTCCATTTACCTGCTATAGCAATATTTGTACATTTTCTTGTCTTAACTGGTACAGGTATGTTACACATACAGAAGTAGTGTTTACAGTATGTAGTGCTACAGTAGTGTAGTGTTTTTCAGTATGGCATCAGACCGCCATGCTTGCTTGCTTGCTTGCATCTTGGCATGGAGTTTCCTAATGATGTGCTGTGTTAATTCATCCCGTGCATCTTGGATATTCTCACACAGTTCCTGCACATTTTGTAGAAGGGGTGGAGATGGATAAACACCAAGCCCTCAGGATATGTGACCATGTGATTCACTCCATGACAGTCTGGCACGACACCATTGCAGTCTTTGGCAGCATTGACTCGGTGTCAAGGGCAGTTGTTGTGACGGTCTGAGTGCATGTATTCCTGAGTTGACTCATGGAGGACATTACTGCTGTCTGTGGGGTTAGTCAGATACAGCGATAAGGCCTGTTCCTGTAATATCTCACCATGTTTCATTCTGGTCTGTTGATTCCTTCTGGGTACAACCATTTGTGCGACTACTCTTTTGATGAAGTGAACCCTTGAGCAGTGCTTCTTAACATTTCTCAGAGTGCCCATTTATATATATCATCTTTGTAAATGTGATGACTTTCCAATTGACCAAAAAATACTGTGGATAAGACTCAGCTCTCTGAAACAAGTCCCTATACCCTTTTCTGTATTTCTCTGTTAGCAATGATGAGGAGCTAACAGCAGTTATAAACACATTAAGTGCTTCCACATGCGATCTTGATCCTGCTCCCACTTCACTCCTTAAGATCTTTTTCATTAGTGTCCAAATGCTGTACACTCAACCTCAAGTATTGTACACTGGTCTTCGTCAGTAGGCGCTTTTCAAGATGCTTTTACAAACAACCTTGGTGAAGCCTCTTCTTAAAAAGAGGGGCATGGATCCAGCCATACTAAATCATTGTAGACCTATTTAAAGAGTAAAGTCTCAGAAAGAGGTGCTTTCAAACTATTCCTGTGTATCTAATATCAAAATTATAGTAGAAGTTTTAGTCTGACTTAGTCTTACTGACTATAGCACTGAAAGAGTATTGGGTTGTGTTGGGAATGACCTCAGGGTAAGCGCCGGGTCTTGGTGCAGCCTTTCCTGGTCATGAGAAGATTCCAATCCACCATCTTGAATACTTGGTATAGTGATGTTGTAGAATGGTTGAATTCATATTTCATTGGCAGTTCTTGGTTTCACTGGGAAACAGTTCATAATCAAATTATAAATATTTCATTCTTCATAGTTGTACTGAGAAAACAGTCCGGAAAATCAGAACTACCTCACGGCCCCTTTGGACTGAACAAAGATTTTGAACAGTTTTTAATCTGTGCTGCCCCCTGGTGGATGAATAAGGCTACTGTTTATTCTGGTTAATAATTTCAGTGCTTCTCAACTCAGGCTCCTGGTGAATTCTCTGCTTTAATACACCCCCTGCAACCCTGGCAGGGCTTGTTAATGAGCTGATGAGTTGAATCAGGTGTGCTGGGTGCAGGGAAAGCACTAGGATGTGCAGGGTAAGGTGCTCCGGGATCAGGGCTCAGAAACACTGATCTGTTTTGAACCTCGTGTAATATACCTGATTAAATTCAACACAGAAGCTCCAGTGGAAAGTGATCCAGATTGCTCAGTACCAGCAGGTAATATGGAGGTAACCTCTTGGCTCAGCATTATCAGGCTGTTTTGGGTTGAGCTTTAACAATGTGTGTGTGTGTGAGTGAGAGAGCGAGAGAGAGAGAGAGAGAGAGAGAGAGAGAGAGGGAGCATTCATTCTGTTCACTGCTTTATCCTAAGCATTGCCTTTTATGCTTTTTGTATTTTATCGTAAGTTAATCTACCCCAAAACAACCACAATTTATTTGTACACTTTCCAGACCTTTTTCCTCCCATAGAATGAAACTGGTGGTTTTTATTGCTATGCCTTTAAGTCTAATATATGCAAATGAGCTATGTTGTGATTGGCTGCCCTATACTGCACCTTTTTTAAAAACACTCATTATAACAGCGCGAATAGGCTAAACTGCTGTCGACTGAAGAGGAGGCTGTATGTACTAGTTTGGTATTTAAGCTATGTACTGAGTATGTAGATAAGGGGCACACCTCTGGTCATGGTATCAGCACAGCTTGGAGATTTTCCTACTGGAACACTCTTATTAAACCTAGTTAGTTAACTTATGAGTGTAATCAGGTGTGCTTGGTACATCACCAAGCTGTGGTGGACACCACTCCTCCAAGACTAGAGTTGTACACCCCTGATGTACTGTTTGTACTGATGAGTGAAGGGTTGTACACTCTCCATCAGACTCTTTTATTCAAAAAGCAAAGAAAACACAGCTTTCCATGGTATGGGTCATTTAAAACCTGAAGCACTGCAGCAGTTTTCCTCGATGATGTATTTGGTGACACAGACTGGTGAGGTGACTGAGGCACTGTGCCTCATTAGGGGTCAGCAGCTTGTATGATGGTTCTCATGTGGATGTTGTTACTCTTTCTAACCACTAGGGGTCAGGATTGTGTCTCCGCTAACAGTAGTTGTTTCGTTAAGGTGTTATTCTCGGTGTTACCACTAGAGGGATATTATTATTCTGTACATGCTGTACTAACAAATGAGCTGCCAATGGTAGTCTGCTTGTTTACATACAGCCACAGTGTTCAGTGTGATAGCTTGCACTTTTAATTGAACTTGATTATATCTGAACCCTATTTCAGTAGTACATTAAATAAGATTGATCATTTTAGCTTTTAGGAGTTTTGTGGCGTTCAGAACTTATAAGACGTGTTCACAGTTGTTCACAGTGGTGGTGACAGAAACCAGACATGTCGAAATGAATACCTCTTACATTACATGAAATGGTTATAAATACATTTCCTGATGCCGCAAGTAGCAAGTTATATGCATGGCAATGTGAAGCACAGTAGTTCCCAAAGGAGCTGATCTGTATGTGCAAGTTACATAAGTAAACTACTTAAAGGAAAACGTCCTCTGATCTCCTCCATCATTAAATAGCTGAGATGTAAACAAAGTCATTCTGAGTGGTTTGTTGTGAAATACTTTGTTGTAAAGAAAGTTGTGGAGTCTGAATTGTTCACAGTGGTGAGATAGGAACCAGGCGTCTGAAGAGCTTAATAATAAATGATATTTATAAAGTGCTGTTCTAAGACTCATCAGCCATCTTACTCCTCACAATCAATACACACATATGACAACAAACAGATAGCACAACAGTGGTAGACATACAAAAGCCACTACACAGGTGAAATAACGTGAGCTGTAGTAGACCTATGGTAAAGGAGGATTGTACGCAATAGACAGAATGGATGTGTTTTAATATTGGATATGATTAAGGGTACACAGGTAGAGTGTTGAATGTGAAAGGGGAAAATGTTCCAGAGGTGTGGAATAAGCCTGGAAAATGCTTGATCTTTATGGAGGCTAGAGGAGGAAATGTTTTAATGCCTCTGACAGCTGCCTTACTGACTGCTATTGGATTAAACGGTTAGATGTGTGCTGTCTGATAGGTAAGACACTGTTTTCTGATAGTGCTGTGATAAAGCTTTGGCTTAAAATGCATTTTATTGCACATTAGAATCCAGACATGGCAGAGGGATAAACTGCCTTTCGAAATTCTGTAGCTCCCAAAGAACTGTTTTACCATCATCCACATTACACAAAAACCCAGAAGAGATGCAGATTCACAGGTAGTTTTGGATATCAGATAAAGTGGCTGTGTATGTGTAGCAGATGTTATGACCCCCATATCACCCCTGCTTTAAAGAGTCTGTAAGTTTCTCCACAATTAACCATTTTACATTCAAACCACTCCGAATAACTCTGTTCACATTACCATCCCTGAATTATGGATAAATTAGTCATACTGGCGAGTCCCCTTCAGGTACTGCTCTCAGTGTTGAGCAAGTCATTCAGTGGACCAAATTCACAACCTGGGTCCAGCCTTCTCCATAGAGATGAATGGCCAATGAATGGGCGATACACAGTCAAAGGTGTAATTATATGTGTGTGAGTGTGAGAGAGAGAAAGAGAGGGAGAGAGAGAGGGGGTGATATGTGTTTAAAAGCTGTCACATAATTTTGTGTCTACCTGCAGGGACTCTGCGCGTCTTTGATATTAAAATGATAATTCATCATAATTAAAGCTTCAGCTGACACAAGGGGGTCACACTGCTCCCCATCTGACTGAGCCACCTTGAGCAGTGTCTGTGTGTGCTCTGAGATGTTATTAAAACTCTGAAATTGAGTGTTGACACCCTGTTAGGCAGCAGACGTTCAGTGTAGGGAAAAACAGGATTCCACACAGTTTTCCAGGTCATTTGTGGAACATAATTACAGCTACGTCTAGACTATTCTGCAGGCCTGTAGGGAGAGTATATCTCTTTGTAGTCTTATGGATCTGGAAAACTGACCCCTGATTGTGTTTTTCCACTACTCAAAGGACTGGAACTTTTGGCAACAGAGCACTGGAACTGTGCTTTTCTGACTGGTCGCTGGACCAGTACTGAATGTGTTATGGTCCTTGGGGGATGTTAAGTAAGTAATGTTGTTATTCAGCCAAAGTAGGCATCTTAGACATGTACCATTACAGTAAAACTCACTGACTGAAAGGATGATGAATGTGTTACTCGTGGTGTTTGGTAGCTGTGTCATAAGATGGTACCTGTGTGCCTTTGTGAGTCACACTGTAAAACCTGAGATAATAATTTCACATGTGTCGGGTCAGGTCACTCAGGAGTTTGTGGGCCACTTTATATAAATTTGTGTAATCGCGACACACAAAAGCACCAAAGGAGTTCAGCTTGATGTTTAAGTCTTACAGGCAAAATTACTAACAAAAGGGAGAAGCGCAGGGGAAGGAAAACACAGAGAGCAAGTATAACATAAGATATTAGTATAAGATAAGATAGATAATATGCCATCTATGCCAAATCTTTAAAGCTGGAAAGTTGGAAATTGTGGTGCAATCCAAAACCAAAACTTTTAAAACTCTTTTAGTACCTAGAAAAAACCTGTCATTTGTGGGAAGCTAAGGAGTAGAGCGTCATTAACAGGCATAAACAAGGTGGCAATGGAATGTTGACAACAAGTAACTGGAATACTACTGTGTATTTACTGTGAAAATATAAATCCATACATCTGCTACTTTAGAACAGTACCCGAACATACAACACTGAATTAAAGTCCAGGATCCTGTAAAAGAGGCAGCTAGAGCTGGGTTCTTATTCGCCAGGTTCTTCTGTGAATTTCCTTTCCATCTTAATAGGGTGCTGGAGTTATCTTCTGCAACCTGTACAAGCAGTAGCTATTAAGGTGGAATGGAACATTTAATTAACATTCTGATGAATCAGAGGCCAACAGCAGCCTTGTTCAAAGAAGAACCAGTACCACAGTAATAAGTAGGTGATGATATGATAATGTTACAGTTACAATTTTCATTTGATCATTAACTACGTGTTGTGTTACTAAATATTAGTCAGTAATTGTCGTGAGTGTTAACGAGGCCATTATGAAACTGGAAAATAATGGTAACAAGTTTTACTTACCTTAAAATTAGGCTTATTTTATAGTTCTTTATGTATCATAAGTGAGAACGCATAGTGGTAACAAGGCAGTGATGTAATAGAAACACAGTGGTAGCATCTTTCCTAAATATTATATGCACATCTTCTGGTCATTAATATATAAAAAGATTGTATTAATATTTAGTAAAACCATGATTAAAACAGCAGTAACAAGTTTTATTAACCTAATATTACCTGCTAATTTTATAGTTCTTAATGAACAATAACAGAGAATAATAATTGAGTACACATCAGGTCGTAACATCCGTTTAAAATGGTCTTGTGCTTGCCTATAGGTGGAACTACAAGATTAATTTCGAACTGATGTTATGACCTGTCATCATCAATTTACTAATAATTGAACTACTAAATAGATACCATGACGGTCTGATCATGTTTTTATTTACTTTTTAATGTTATTATTTAGTAACAACTGGGTAATTGCAATGTAATTAATGATTAAATACAATTTGTTAGTGTAAAATTACCATATTATTACCAATTTATACCAATCTGTTAAATAATGTGCTACCAAAGCACCTTAACCATGGCCACTGACAGTTTAGCCCTTTGGAAAGAATACTGGTGGAGTGTATAATAATGAGATAACACTGTTAAGTTACAGTCTAGTATTTGGAATTGGCCGGTTTTACTGCCCTCTTGTGTAAAGAAGGGGCTTGTATATGAAGGAAGGACAACACTGTTTAAGGTTCACTGGATGTCAGTTGTATGTACTGAACTCTCCTCATTCAGCTCTGACACCTTTAAATTCAGAAATGCTTTCCTAATGTGTTTCAAATAATAACATGCACTGTACAGTATCTCTGGTCTAATGTACAGAGACTCACCAGCCCATGAATCTACATCCACCCACATGCACACGCACACACTTTCTAGCCTATAGTCCACCCTAAGGGCAAAGCAAGAGTCCCTTTAAAACATTCATATGGCAGCTGTTAATATTTTATTCAGAATTAAATATGAACAAAAGGGAATAACGTTTTCCAGCTCAGGTTAAATCTGTCATGCAGTCCATAAGCCAGTGTGCTATATTACTCTACCGTCTGTCTGTAGTCTATATGTTTAAATCTCTCTGCTCTCTCTCCTCTTTCTCTATCTATACCAGGGGCTGCGGTTGTGTACACATTTTTCTTGTCTTCTGCTCCTCTCAATCTCTTCTCATTCACCATTGCTTTATCTTCTTATCTCTGTTCATCTCTCTGTCTTTGTACTCTCTTGATGAAAGTTGTTGAACTCTTCCTGTCACCTTTTTCTTTTTCTCATTATTAAAATCCAGTTTTGGCCACCAATGGGCATATGTGCATATGTGTGTGTGTGTGAGGAAGATCGAGCTTATGTGTGGGCTTGTGTGTGTGCATGTGTGAGCTTTTACTTGGCTGTGTTAATCCACCCATGCTTATTTAAAATTCCTTTTTAATATGTCTTCCAAAATGAAAAGAGATGTTTTAAAGGCCTTTCTTTGCTAACATAATGCATATTTCTCTGCATGGTTATTACAGTTTAGTTCTGAGGCATAAAAATTGATGCAGAGCATAACCTAGTGCTAAATGCAAAGCCCTGTTTCATCTCATTTAGTTTCAGGGCTGGTTTACAGAAGTATAATGGAGAAAATGGAGAGCAGCAAACTTTGGGGAAGTTTTTGTGTGGTTTGTATTCACACAGACTCACTTACATTCTGGCATTTATCTGACGCTCTTATCCAGAGCGACTTACAAGGTTAATCACATTACAGGTAGGCCAACGTAGTGTTAGGAGTCTTGCCCAAGGACTCTTATTGGTGTAGCACAGCATAGTCACCCAGACTGGGATTCGAACCCCAGTCTCCCACATGTGGTGGCGGCTATTTGGCGGATAGTCGTGTTATTCGCTGAGCTACACCAACCACATACACCAACCACATACACACTCTCATACACACTCACAATCTTGCTCCTCAGGTTTAGGAAAACATGTGAATAGTCAACCAGGACTCAACAAGAAATATCACACAAATGAATTATTTTATCGGATTACATTGCTAAATCAACCCCAAGCCCTCACCTAAGATCACCTGTATGCAGTTCCATAAAATTGTGTTTGTGAATCTGTGTATTAAACAGACTTCACATTCACAGTGTATTCATAAACTGTGCAGCAGAGCTGCTGTTTATTAATGAAAGTATTTAGTGAATGTTTCAAAATGATTATGTAATTGTACTGGAATGTTGCTGCGCTGTTCATGAACACAGCATGAATTATTCATATGCAAGCAGTTTTTCAGAAAGTGTTACCTAATAGAGTGCTTTCCTCAAAAACCTGCTTTGCTTGTGTTTCCACATCTTTAAAGAAAATCATTATTTATTTATTCCTTTCTTGTATGCTGTGTATACATGTCACAAACTCCCACATAAGAAGATCAAGTTTCATAGAGTTTGATAGATCACTCAGAACTCTGTTATGCTAGTACATCTACACTGCATACTGAAATCTAGTGAGGCACTGATCCAAGTGGTATTGATATCGGTTTAGCATTAGCATTGTTTTTATCTCATACATGTATTTATTTAGTCATTCTTTCTTTTTTATTCATATATTATATATCTGTTATGGAGAAATAACAGAACCGTTATCAGTACTTAGTATTCTCCGGTACTGTAATTAGCATTAGGAGAGAAACTGAGATATTGAGACTTACTGAAACCTTACTGAAATCTTCTAAGGAATGTTCAATCTGTACATTTTGAAATTCATTCCAATTGTCATTATAAACCAGAGACTCCATGTATGTTAATAAATATGTTTCCCAAGTTTGTTACATTACAGAAAAATATACTGTAATAAGCAATATTCTCCGCTCTAAACCACTGGGAGCATGTCCACCGAAGGCACTGAAACCATGAAGAATCATGGGAAAGGTGCAGCCCTGCTCAAGTGGCAAATACCACTATGACCTGAAAATGAACACTCAGTCTAGCAGATTCATTGGACTCGTACAGCCAGACATGTCTGAGCCACCGGAGCCGAAGGATCAAATTCATTCCTCTCAGTCTGCAGTAAAATGATAAATTCTTTATCCCATAAATCCCATAACTAAAATCACCGATTAGTGAAAAAGAAAAGTGATAAAGTCAGCTTTAAATGAAGGTTTACCAAGGTTTGAATGATCTCAAATAATTGATTCAAAATGTGCTTATTATGCCTAATATCCATATATGATATTTAATGTTAATGATACAGTTGTTAGAAACAGTAAGTGAGCCTTCTGAAATTAGCTGGGTTTCTGCAGATGTGGTCTAATTGTTATCCATATCTCATATAGACAATCACAATCACACAATCTAACTAAACTAGTTACACACAAACAGCTGTCCTTGTTTTGAATACACAGTGAGCCTTTAAATGTAATAAATTGTAGATCCCCTTTAGCAGAAATCACCTCTGCCCAACGTTTCCTGTAGCTGCAAATAAGATTTATGCAACACTGGAGAGGACTTATGAACCATTCCCCCATAAATGTGTTTCAGTTCATCAGTATTTCTGGGGTGGCTTCCTTGTCCAGCCCCCTTCAGGTTACACCAGAGCTTCTCGATAGGCTTGATTTACTTGTGTGCTTTGGGTTGTTGTCTTGTTGCATCACCTAACGTCTCTTAAGGTCAGGGACTGCTGCCCTTACATTGTCCTTCACAAAGCACACTACAGCAGCAGCTTCTTTCATGTTATCCTTCCATGAAGACTATTCCTGTTCAGTGTTTCTGTTAAAGTGGCTCTTAATCACCTTTGTGCGTCTCTATAACACGCCTTATGAGCTCTACTGATAGGCATGATTCACACTAACCTCTCTTGAGATAAACAGATTTGTCAGTAAGCAAGCTTTCTCTGCTACCAAAGCTTTAAGTTCAAGTTTCAGGTTTATTTGTCATTGCTCAACAGGTCAGGACATTTAGGTATTGAAATGCTTGTGGTGAGGCTCAGGTTAATACATTACACCAGGACAACATTATATCATCACTGTCCAATGAAAAATATGTATTTCCACTTTTGTCCATGTTTACTTTTATGCATCATTCTAACGCATCAGCTGCTGTTTACACTGAGTGAGAATCTCATGATGAATGGACCAACAGAAATGGCCCAAAACTGGTTCCATTGACTTACATTAAAGTTAAATGAGGTTTTCGGCCTCTCCTGTAAAGTTGCCATTTAGGAGATACTTGTTTTTCTTTGGACAGCGACGATATACATACTAACTAAACATTAATATAAAGAGATATATTAAATAAATACAAAATATACACAAAAAAAACCCCCAGAACATACCAAGACAGGAAGGGTCTGTAGAAATTCTCTGATTTGTACATTTATTAGACAAGGGTAATCTGAGAGACAGTGTAGATATAATATTAATATGTATATATGTTTGTTGTTTAAAGTGACTCAGTGATATTGTCCATAGCCGAGATATATTAATAATAATAATAATAATAATATTATTAAGTGTTAAGAGTGTATATAAGAGACATAAGTGTCAGAGTGTATATAAAGTGTCAAGAGTGACCGCCAAACCCAGACTCAAATAACTGGCAATCCAATATGAGTCTGGGTTTGCCGATTGCCAGGAGAAAGGTGCTTGTCTGACTGCATTGTGCCGAGTGTAAAGTTTGGTGGAGGGGGCATTATGGTGTGGGGCTATTGTTCAGAAGTTGGGCTCTGCCTCTTAGTTCCACTTAAAGGAACTCTTCATGATTCAGCAGACCAAGAGATTTTGGACAATTTCATTTCAATTTCACTTTGTGGGAACAGTTTAGGAATGGCCTCTTCCTGTTCCAACATGACTGTGCACCAGCGCTCAAAGCAAGGTCCTTAAAGACATGGAGGAGTGAGTTTGGTGTGGAAGAACTTGACTGATCTAAGCCCAGTAGAACACATTAGTGTGGAGACTACGAGCCTGGCCTTCTTCTTCAACATCAGTCTGTGACCTCACAAATGCACTCATGGTCAAATGGTGAAAAATCTCCATAAACACATTCCTAAACCTTGTGGGAAGCCTTCCCAGAGGAGTTAAGCTGTTCTAGCTGCAAAGGAAGGACTGGCATCATATTAAACCCTATGAATTAAGAATGGGATGTCACTCAAGTTCATATGCATTAAGGCAGGCAAGCAAATGCTTTTGTCAATATAGTGTGTGTATATATATATATATATATATATATATATCCTTTTTCTTTCTCTGTGTTTCTTCCTTAATCACTTTTGTTAGTACTTGTCGTAGTACTTGTAACCTGGGAAGTAGTGCAGAGTTAGAATTTCAGTGTACAGTGTAGCTGCTTGTTTCTCTTTGCATATGATACTGAACTCTAAATTGTTTGTGATTACAAACATTATAAGAAAAAGTTTGAATCTGCAATGAACAGTCTAGACTGCAACCACCGGACCCCCATATAATTCTAGTAGAGCAGGTTTATGTGATTATAATTTTTTACTCACCACTTTATATTAGATTAAACACGTAATAATTACATCAGTTATCTTTTTCGTGTCTTATTTGTCTTCTTCATTCTCCTCTCTTGCTTTCTCCCTCTTTCTTCACTTTTACCTGTGTTATCTCAGTCCTCCTCCTATGCCATTCTTTACGTGTCCCTTGTGTCTGCATCTCTCCCACTCTGTCTCTCTCTGTACTGTAGCAGAATTGATTATCTGTTGAGGTAAATCGGAATGTGTAATGGCCGCTTTGGCCTTAATGACTTTATTATCGGCGTGTGGAGCTCAATGCGGCAGGAGGGCGGAGGGCTGTTGTTTTAACTAAAGTCATGCAGGGAATAGCAATAGGCTTAGGGCTCTCCCTGAGGCCACACAGTAACTTCATACCCGACATGAGGAGAATAAATACCAGCACATGGGGTGTTGGAGGTCTCTGTGCGTGTGTGCTTGTTTTAGTAGATTTTCAGGAAAAAAAGCCCTAAAATATTCTGAGAACTAGAGCAAAACTAAAGTATCCTATGATTTAATTACCAGCAAAAATACTCCAAAGCCTCATAAAGGGCTTTTTACAAAACCTGTGCTTTATTTTTTCATTCATAACAGAAAGGGCAGGTTTGTGTCCTAGGCTAGGTTATTAATATTAAGGTTAAATAAATGTATTTTTTACATAGAAATGAGGAAAAAAAAACATGTATCTCCATTTTTATAGATTTTTTATATATAAAAAAGTCATTATTATTCAAATGAAGAATATTTTGACCTTTTCCTGTAAAGTGACCATTTTGGAGACCATTTTCTGTAAGACAGCGACTTGGGACGTATTATTATGAATACGTATTATGAATACAGATTTACATACTTCATTAAATCCCAATAACGTGTCTTTGTTGAACTATTTCCCAGTATGTTAAATTCAGCAGATACATTCTACAGTAAAATAGGGAGAGAATGTCATGTATGTTCTCTGTAAAGGAAGCGTTAAACTAGAAGGTAAAAAAAGAATATTTAATTTGACCAGATGATAACAAATAAAAGTTTAGAAAAAGATTAGAACAATTTTTGGCAATTGCATTTACACACAGAGGAATTCAATCTCCGGATTTAACCCATCCATGCAATTAAATAGAGCGCTGGGGTAACAGTTGGGGATCAGGGGACTTCAGTCATGTCCTTTCGGTTTAGGGAATTGAACCGGTGACCTGCTGATCAAAAGGCCTTCAGCCAACGACGGCACCCATAACAACGATATACACGTATATTGTGATATTGTGTCATTTAGTGAAATATTCAGTAAGTGGTGATTCACAAATTCGAACCCTACTGTATTAATATGTGTGTTTATGTGAATGTGTAAGGTTGTTTAATATGGCAAAAATATAATCTTATTGATACCGAAAGACATTTTCATGATGCCCACTATGCATCATGACATTTAGCTCATTGTGCACTTTAGACCTTTAAGGAGAACTGCAGTTTTCCCCTTAGCTGTAGCTTTTCTAAGTTAGCTGCTTATTGGTAGGTCTCCAGCTTAGTCTGCTGGAGGTGTGTAAATTATCGCTTTACTAAGCGATTTTAAAAGCTGTATTTAAACGGGAAAGCTACAACCATGGTTTCCTCACAGCAACAAACATCTTTAGGCTTCACTCTGGGCTACAGAGACCAGTAGCAGTTATGCATTGCCTGTACACTAATTGTCGTTGGGGCTTTCTCTGTGTTTGCTCTGAATCAGTCTTTATGAAGCATGCATTTGTTCAGTGCTGCAGAAGTGCTGCCTATTCTCATAATATACTCAGAAAAACACACGGAAGCATAATTTATCATGGAAACGATAACAAATCACCATATTACTCACCCCAAGACCATAAACACATGTGTAATGAAGCTATCTATCTATGAATCTATCTATCTATTAATCTATCTATGAATCTATCTAGGGTTAGGGTCTCTCTCTCTCTCTCTCTCTCTCTCTCTCTCTCTCTCTCTCTATCTATATGGGCCAAGGTTCACTCTCCCAGGTCATCCAGCAGTAATGTGGATAAAATGTATGTGGTTCAAGGCAAATCCCTGTTGTGTGATAGTAAGCCTCATTGAGACAACATTCAGAAATTTCTCAGAAAGGTGTGATGGGTGAACTTGTTTTCATTTTTTGTGACACCATGTTTCCATTTACTTTTTAATTAAAAACTAAACAAAAATAAAAGATTCTATAAATGTATACACAAATATTTTATAATCTGTTTGCAGGGAGTTTAAGATGAATCATCTATTTTGAAAGTGAACCCTGGCAATAACAACAGTTACATCATAAAACACAACAAAACAGCATTAAAACAGCATAACCTGCAAACTGCAACTAAAGAAAGGCTATCAGGAAGTAATGCTGTTCTTCAGGGGCTTTTGAAGAGCTTGCATGTTGCTTACAACTTGCTCAATAAATGAAATGCACATTTCTCATCTATATTGCATAGCAATGCTATCCACTGAGTGCCCAGAGTCAAGGAGAAAGAAAGGAGGAAAAAGGGGGCAGAAGAGTGAGAGGGGAGTGTGGAAACAGTGGAGGATTTTATTCTGTGACTTTTGAAGTCTACATACATAGACATACATACATTTTGAAGACACACATTACATACACTTCCATTCATTTCCTTGAGGCTTAGCCTAACCTTAACCTCACCCTTACCCTAATTTAACCCCTACCTTAATCTGAACTTAATTCTAATCCTGCCCTAACCTTAAATTTAACCTTAACCCTAACCCTACACTAAACTTAAACCTAACCCTAATCCTAACCTTCAATTTATCCTAACCAATTCTTAGCCATCCCTAACTAATCCTTACATTTGCATTACTCTTATCCTAACCTTAACCAACCCTAATCCTAACATTAACATTACTCTTATCCTAACCATAACCGACCCTAATCCTAACATTAACATTACTCTTATCCTAACTATAACCAACCCTAATCCTAACATTAACATTACTCTTATCCTAACTTTAACCTCACCCCAATCCTAACATTAACATTACTCTTATCCTAACCTTAACCAACCCTAATCCTAACATTAACATTACTCTTATCCTAACCCTAACCGACCCTAATCCTAACATTAACATTACTCTTATCCTAACCCTAACCAACCCTAATCCTAACATTAACATTACTCTCATCCTAATCTTAACCAACCCTAATCCTAACATTAACATTACTCTTATCCTAACTTTAACCTCACCCCAATCCTAACATTAACATTACTCTTATCCTAAACTTAACCAACCCTAATCCTAACATTAACATTACTCCAAACCCTATCCTAACATTACTCTTATAACCTTAACCATCCCTAATATTACCTAATCCTAACATTAACATTACTCTTATCCTAACCTTAACCAACCCTAATCCTAACATTAACATTACTCTTATCCTAACCATAACCAACCCTAATCCTTACATTAACATTACTCTTATCCTAAACATAACCAACCCTAATCCTTACATTAACATTACTCTTATCCTAACCTTAACCAACCCTAATCCTAACATTAACATTACTCTTATCCTAACCTTAACCAGTCCCAATCCTAACATTAACATTACCCTTATCCTAACCTTAACCTCACCCTAATCCTAACTTTAGCATTACTCTTATCCTAACCATAACCAACCCTAATCCTTACATTAACATTTCTCTTAACCTAACCATAACCTCACCCTAATCCTAACATTAATATTGCTCTTATCCTAACCTTAACCAACCCTAATCCTAACATTAACATTACTCTTATCCTAACCATAACCAACCCTAATCCTAACATTAACATTACTCTTATCCTAACCATAACCAACCCTAATCCTAACATTAACATTACTCTTATCCTAACCTTAACCAACCCTAATCCTAACATTAACATTACTCTTATCCTAACCATAACCAACCCTAATCCTAACATTAACATTACTCTTATCCTAACCATAACCAACCCTAATCCTAACATTAACATTACTCTTATCCTAACCTTAACCCGAAGTAATTACATTACTACTCCTAACGGAGTGCTCTAATATTACTCTTATCCTAACCTTAACCAGTCCTAATCCTAACATTAACATTACCTTTATCCTAACCTTAATCTCACCCTAATCCTAACCTTAGCATTCCTCTTATCCTAACCTTAACCTCACCCTATTCCCAATATTAACATTACTCTTATCCTAACCATAACCAACCCTAATTTTAACATTAACATTACTCGTATCCTAACCTTAACCATCCCTAATATTAATCTTACCCTCAACCTAACCTTAACCAGTCCCAATCCTAACATTAACATTACCCTTATCCTAACCTTAACCTCACCCTAATCCCTTTAATCCTAACATTAAAAACATTACCTTACTATATTTCCTCTAACCTAACCATTAAACCTTTACACCCTAATCCTAACCTAATCCTTAGCACTTTCTCTTATCTAACCATAAACCATAATCCTAACATTAATATTGCTCTTATCCTAATCCTTAACCAAGACCCAATTAACCTTAGCATTACTCTTATCCTAACCATAACCAACCCTAATCCTTACATTAACATTTCTCTTAACCTAACCTTAACCAACCCTAATCCTAACATTAACATTACTCTTATCCTAACCATAACCAACCCTAATCCTAACATTAACATTACTCTTATCCTAACCATGACCAACCCTAATCCTAACATTAACATTACTCTTATCCTAACCTTAACCGGCTCTAATCCTAACATTAACATTACTCTTATCCTAACCTTAACCAGTCCTAATCCTAACATTAACATTACCCTTATCCTAACCTTGATCTCACCCTAATCCTAACCTTAGCATTTCTCTTATCCTAACCTTAACCTCACCCTATTCCCAATATTAACATAACTCTTATCCTAACCATAACCAACCCTAATTTTAACATTAACATTACTCGTATCCTAACCTTAACCATCCCTAATATTACTCTTACCCTAACCTTAACCAACCTTAACATTAACATTACTCGTATCCTAACCTTAACCAACCCGAATATTACTCTTATCCTAACATTAACCAACCTTAACCTTTTCATTACTCTTATCCTAACCTTAACCATCCCTAAAACCTTAACCTCACCCTAATCCTAACATTAACATTACTCTTACCCTAACCTTAACATCACCCTAATCCTAACATTAACATTACTCTTACCCTAACCTTAACCTCACCCTAATTCTAACCTTAGCATTACTCTTATCCTAACCTTAACCATCCCTAACCTTGGCCTTAGTTAAGATAACCTCATAACTTCACCCTTACCATGAAGTTAGCTTTAACCCCAACCCTACCTTAACCTGACCCCGACTTTAAAATGTAATGATGTACATAATGGGGACACAATGTGACACACACACACACACATGCATGTACACACACACACACACACACACACACACACACGCATACACACACACACACACACACACATGCATGCACACATGCATGCACACACACACACATGCATGCACACACACATACACACACACACACGCATGCACACACCAGGTTTCACCACTAAAAAGAAAGACGTGTGTTTGCGTTCTGCTTGACAACAAGGATTGTGCACACACAAACACACACACCTGAATATGCATGTCTGGCAGTGAGAGGGTGCAGACTTCATCATTTCTTTTTTTACTCACTTAATATTCATCCGACAGACATTTTCCTCGTTCCCATCAGAACATTTCCCTCATTTCTTTTCTTCTTTCTGTCTGTCTGTCTGCCAGTCTGTGAGTCTGTCTCGCTGCAACATCAGGGTGAGATTATTAAAAAGAGAGACAGAGAGAGAGAGAGAGAGAGAATGGTGAAGCAAGACAGAGAGACACAAAGGAGTGACAGGAGACAGAGAGGGGGTGGAGAAGGAGAGAGAAGGGGAAAAAGACAGACATGACAGACATATATATGCACCAAATAGGAGGGTCGACAGAAGCTGGATGTAAGAGTGATAAGAGAGCGAAATAGAATGGTAAAGAAATGGAGAGAAGGAAAGAAGTGGTTGAAGAGAAGGAGAGATGGAGAGAAAAACGGAAAGGGAGCATTTGAGTGACAGGGAATAAGAGTGTAGAGGGTCGAGAGAATCTGGATGGAAGAGAGATAGAAAGAGTGAGAATGATTAAGCAGAGAGAAAAGGGAGAAAGAGAGAGATATGGAGAGATGATCTATATGCACAGGGTAAAAAAGGCACTGGCAGGCAGATATGTGGAGAGAGAGAGCAAGAGACATTCTGAGTGAGAGTTTTGTATGCATGGATTAAGAGGGTCGAGAGAGGCTTGATGTAAGAGAGATATGTTGAGTGAGAGAGTAAGAAAGATCAAGCAAGGGAGAGAGGTAGGAGGAGTAGACGGAGAGAGAAAATGGAGAGAAGTTTTGAGTGATACAGAGATATGCACATAAAAATGGCACAGGCTGGATGGAAGACATATATGTAGAGAGAGAGAGAGAGAGAGAGAGAGAGAGAGAGATTTTAAGTGACAGAGTTTTACATGCATGGAATAAAAGGGTTCAGAGAGGCTGGACGGAAGAGCGATATGCTGAAAGAGAGGGAGCGCGAGAGAAAGAAAGCAAGAGAGAGGATGGTTAAGCAAGGAGAGAGAGGGAAAGGAGTGGATGGACAGACAGAGAAAGGGAAAGAGGTAGGCAGAAAGGAGGGCAGTTCAGGAATGATGTGGAGCCGTAAGCTCAATAGCAGACAACGAGCGAATTAGCACACACACACCCACACACACACACACTTCTCTACACACACACCCACACCAGACAGTGTCGGAGGATAAGAGGTGAATCTTAGGTGGTTCCTGGAAGACGGCCGGGTTTCATAGAACACACACATACACAGGGTCCTCTGTAGTCGGCAGGCATGGGGCTCGTCATGGGGACTTTTTCAATGCAGAGCAAACAGGTGGACTATCGCAAAGGTAAGAGCAGCTTCTCTCATCCTTCACTGTTCTCTCACATACGCTGCTAATTCACTGCAGGAATCCAGCTATTAATGTATGTGTGTGAGAGCAGGAAATCACAGCTCTCATGTGTGTGTGGGAGGGAGTGTGTGTCATCTACAGAACACAGGGACATATGTAAACTCCTGCTAGGTGATGTTCACGTGTGTGCATGTTTGTGTGTCTGCATGTTTGTGTGTGTATGTGTGCATGTGCGTGTGTGTGTGCATGTTTGTGTGTGTGTGTGTGTGTGCATGTGTGTGTGTGTGTGTTTGTGTGTGTGTGTGTGTGTGCACGCATATGTGTGCGTGTGTGTGTGTTCAGTCATGTTCATTCACAGTAAATCTGAGCTCACAGCTGCTGGATGAGTTTGTGTAAATATACTATGTGCTGTGACTCTATAAAAGGCTATGGTATTCTACTGCTCAGGGCTTAACACTACATCACACAGTGTTTGAGAGAGAGAGACAGAGAGAGAGACAGAGAAAGAGAGAGACAGAGGAAGAGAAAGATGTAGAGAGAAAGAGACTTTGCAAACAATGCAGTGTTATACACAACATTACACTAACGTCTATCTGTTCACCTTTACATTCCCATGTACATCCCTAAGAGCACCTGATTTATTCATTTCAACAGGAAGCCCCACAGAAGCTCAGGGACACACATTTCCACATATCATAGCTAAAAACTTTTAAAAACTTTTTAGGAGAATGATATAACACGCATTATTATATATAATAAATATACAGGTATTCTATGTGTGTTAATGGATCTGTTTTTGGTGCATTCATGATGGTATGGTAGAGCAATGGTGTTAAGATAAAACATGGAGATATGAGATTTTTTAAAGAATTGAATAATATATAAATATCTCATTTGAATAATGCGCCTATATATATATATATATATATATATATATATATATATATATATATATATATATATAGAGAGAGAGAGAGAGAGAGAGAGAGAGAGAGAGAGAGAGAGAGAGGGGACAAAAGAAAGGGAGAGAGAAGAGAAACATGGAAGGAGAAAAACAAGAGGAAGAAAAAAGAGTGGGTAAAAAGGACAAAACAGAGAAGGAAGGGATGAGAGGAAGAGGACGAGAGAGAGAGAGAGAGAGAGGACAAAAGAAAGGGAGAGAGAAGAGAAACATGGAAGGAGAAAAACAAGAGGAAGAAAAAAGAGTGGGTAAAAAGGACAAAACAGAGAAGGAAGGGATGAGAGGAAGAGGACGAGAGGGAGATAGAGAAAGCAAGAGGGAAAAGACAGAAAGATAGACAGGGAGAGAAGTCTGAAAGACAAATGACAAAGAAAAGAGAAAAAAGAGAGGGAAAAACACAAGAAATAGAAACAGAAGAGAGAAACAGATGAGAGGGAAAAATGAGAAGGATATAGAGAAAGTGAGAGAAAAAAGAAAAAGATAGATAAGACGGAAAAGAAAGAGAGAAAAAAGCACAAAAGAACTGATAAAGAAAAGAGGTAGGTGAGAAAAAGGTGAGGCAGAAAGAGAGAAAGGAGATGAGAAAAGGTTAAAGAAAAGAAGAGAAAGAGAAACGAAAGACAGCACACGTGCTGGTGAGGGTGATTGATTGTGCCTGTACATTGCTCTTCTGAGGTGCTGAGCTGCTGCAACAGTTCTACCCAGACTTATGAGCACTGTGAGGAAGGCACTCTGGAGCTGCTTAGATAAGCCATGATGGAGAGAATGAAGGAAGATGATTCATACAGGTCAGAGGAAAGAAGCGGACGAAGGGAGGTGAAACAGTGGAGCGAGATGTGGGAGAGTTGTAAAAGGGCTATTTTCTGGGCTGTTGAGCAAATGAAATGTCTCACTCACTCTTTGTCTTTCTCTCTGTCTCTCTCTCTTCCTCTCGAGCTCCATCTTCTGACGGGTGTAAAAAGTGTAAATGAGATTTGGGAAGCTGTGAAAGCAGCAGGCACCGTGTCTTACATAGGCCATGTCTGATTCATTCATTACATAAAGACACGCTGCTCTGAACTGGGGGCTGTCCATCAGCCTGGATTTGAATCTGCAGAGCAGAGAGAGCGAGAGAGTGAGAGAGAGAGAGAGAGAGAGAGAGAGAGAGAGAGAGAGAAATCAGGTCACTATAGTGACAGTGAGGGAAGATTCATCTGGGAAGGTGAGAAAAAGAGAAACTCTGATGAGCAAAATGAACAACGCTGGCGTGCTTGATGGAAAACTGGGGCTGAGCAACAGTGTGATTGTAATGAGAGAGTGACAGAGTGACAGAGAGAGAGAGCAGGAGAGAGAATGGCTGAGGGAGAGAGATATGATCCTTCCTTGGGGAAGGTGTGGTTATTATAACGCATGGTTTTTCATTAGTCTGTATCATAAAGTGTGAGGACCTTCACATAACCAAGGTTCAAAACAAAGGGGATCCTGGAGAGGTCTGGGGTTCCCCAATTAACCTCTTGTACCCCCTGGATGTCTAATATTCAGGTTTCTGGGGGTTTTCCTGCTTCACCCATATAAACAATGTCTCTATTTAATATGTTTTAACAAACTACGTCTGGAGCACTGGTCTGCCTCAGGGTGGTGCTGTAGCAAATGGGTTCACCCATAGGTTCCTTCAAGAAGTGTAACTATGCCTGGGACACCTCTGAAAAGTTTACTATATGTGGTAATGTCTACTTTTGAGAATCTGCCCAATTATCAGTGTGGCAATATTTATTCATTTCTCAACCAGAAGACTGAAGAGGAGACGTGTAGAGTCTCAGGTAGTGGAGAAAGATCACATTACCACAATGGAAAAAAGCATTTCCAGAAGAAGAATTGATAAACCAAGTGTTTTGCTGCCCACTGACACTAACATCAGTGCCTCTATGAGGGGTGAGTTAGCACCAAGCCAATAATAGAGCACACAGGCGTCATGGAACCCCTAGCAATGCAAACTCACCAACACCCCCCCCCCCACCCCCCTCCAAAAAAGGTATATATTCCATTTTTCTAAACCACATTCTATATTACCTTTCTATGCTGTCTAATATGGCTACCTATTGTGTATGTGCACGTCATTGTTATATTTGCACATCAGAGTCTGAAGAACTGTACAGCTCAAAATTGGTTGTATAGTCTGAATGATAAAGTTCACTTTGACTTTGGCTAATAAAGCTTGAGGTGAACAAGAATAAAAAAAATGAATAATTTAAACTGTATTTTATAGTTCCATGTCTACTATATAGTACAATGCTGAAATTAGAGCAGATTAGGTAGAAGACAATCCACTTGTATTAGGAAGCAGAAATAAATACAATAAGCCAAATTAATATAATAAGTGAAGAACCAGAACTTTACAAAATTTTATTTAGAAAATATTATTCTTAACATTCGTACAAAGATCCCCAAAAGTGTCACCATCAGATAAACAGCAAAACTGCTCAACGGAGAGATAGAAAAAGATCACAATCCACTTTGACTTCAGTTTTTCTGTCCACTCAACACTATGGGTCTGAAAGGACGTGTGGCTGTCAGTTAGATGCTACAAAGAAAAAAATGGACTGACCGCACTGAAAGGAGTCCAGACTTCAACATCACAGAATGTGTTTGGGGGGAAACTTCAACCAACTTCTAATACATCTAATTATATGATGAACATTCAAATACAAGTAGCATGTTCAGTAAGCTGCTTAAATCCAGACACGCTCGCTCAAAGATCAGTTTTAGTAGAATTGATTTCATGGCTGATATCGGTCAGTATCGATAAATCCTTGCAGCTTCCCAGCTTTACGTAGTAAGGATGTTGCTTGCTCTCTCTTACAGTGATGAAGAAAAATCGCTGTGCTAGGTGACCTTTGTTATCTGTTTCATATTTCATGTTCTATTTTGCAGCTGTCTGAGCAATAACACCATGATTGCAGCAGTAAAGCTTCCTGGTATGGGCAATATATCAACTAAGTGTGATGATCACAGTGAGGAGAAAAACACGAATTTTTGACGTTTGTGTTTTATCAGCTTTACAGTATCAGATCCAGTATGTGTCTGGGACAACACGGATAAGCACGATATGAATCAATGGAGGCACAGCATAACTACAGTATTGGAGTGTGAATACGGAGCACAGTGTTGCTCTAGGATGGAGGAGGAAAACTGAGATCCTCTATCTGTTTGATCAATTCAGTTCAGTTTTACTACATAAATAATTAATATACTGAAGGCAAAAAGTAAAGGATCAGACCTTCCATTCTTTTATTACTAAGTCTGAAATTAGATGCCTTAGGTGTTATCATCTGTCCTGGATAGAATAGAAACAAGAGGTCATGGTGTCATTAGGTCTTTAAACCACCTTCATAATCATATCTTGCTGGCTAATAACATTGTTGTGCATAATTACAACATATAACTATATGAACATGAAGGGATTAATGAGCAGTGCAATGTAACCGCAATGCATGAAGCATTTAGCATAAGGCTACAACTGATAACAGACAGTGCTGTCTAATCATTGGGCATAATAATTAGCATCAGACTAATACTAGAAACTGCCAGCTGATTTCCATAGAGAGCCTTTAGTGCTGGGCTAAGAAGGCTAATAGTCACCACTTGAGATTGTAGTGGAGTGCTTCAATAGGTCAATGAGGCCTGTCAGTGCCACATTAGCTGAAGACTAGGTTAACAAGGCAAATCCTTTGTCTACTCTTCTCTGCCATCTAGATAGGTATAGTTAGGACACGGTTCAACAGTTTGCCCTATGCCTGTGCCTATTGTCTCAGTGTCTCCAAATGCATAGATGAAAGATATCACCTCATGAGGAATGATTTACTGCTGCTCAAACCCTGCTCTGACTACCAGTCACAAACATTAGAATTTGTGTGCAAATGGCAGTCTGCATTATAACAGAACAAGTACTATTAGATCCTTAAATATTTGGGTATCGGAACTGACCAGAGATTACTGAAGTTGGTATGAACAAGGTCTCAAAGTGTAGCTTTCAGCTTTAGGTTGTGGGTACATAAGACCAAAATCAGGGTGAAGATGGTTCTATTTATAACTATTTAATTCTTCATCCACCCATTTTTTGGGATGCTTAAATGTAATTGGACAAGTAGCTGCTGAGCTGTTCCATGGCCAGGTTTGTGTTATTCCCTTTATGCCCTTTATACATAAGCAAGTATATCAAAACAAGCCTGTTTGAGAAATACTGGTGAGCTCAGAAACACTAAGTGCTAAAGACTACAGAAAACAACTGTGGATGGAGAAGAATTATTTCCCTGGTGAAGAAGAATTCCCAACAACATTCTCAACAGTTGGCCAGAACAAGAAACTCATTGGACATACCTGTGCTGAAGCCAACAATAAAGAGTAGACCTCACCACAAAATGTAAATGCTTGGTAAGCCTTAATAACAGGACGACCACAGAACAGCAGCCAAGAAACATCCAAAAAACCCTGAACAGCATCTTATTTACAGATAAAACAAAGATCAAATTTCTTATCTCATCGCTATGACAGGAAGAGAGGTGTTTGGAGAAGGGAAGGAACTGCTCATGATCCAAGGCATATCACATCATCTGTCAAGCATGGTTAAGGCAGTGTAATTGTACGAACTTGTACGGCTGCCAAAGGAATTGGTTCCCTTGTATTTACTGATGATGTGACTGTCGACAAAAGAGTTTTGAAGTGTGTAAGTCTATAATTATCTGCTCAGATTCAGAAAATCAAAACTCATTCGACTTCACAGTGCACATGAACTAGAAGCTGCAAAAGGAACCCCAGAACTTTTCAACACTTCATTCAATCAAGCAAGCATGTCACTTAATGACAACCTAATTTATGACCGTTAGTTTGTCTGCTTACTTTGGAGCCCCTAAAATTAGGGAATATAGCTATTTCTGAAATTCCTTTCTCATTCCCTTCCAAAATATTTATTCTTCCAAATATTTATGGATCTGATTGAATGGGTGTGTAGCTATATTCATTTACAACTATATAATATTTTATATGTCATATATGTATATTATGTGAGATTCATAAACACCTATATGATATTACAAATTAGTATAGTAGTGGTCAGTTTTTTCAAACTTAGGGTCAAAATGTCAACATGAGGTGGTTTTACTGCACCTTTAGCATCTTGATGATGTCTGTCTGTGATTGGCTTCGGGCAGCTGGCAGTCAGGTATTGGTGGAACAGGTAGGCAGTGATGACTGTGTTTGCTGGTTGGTTAGATTTGGCAGTGGTATCACAGATTGGTATTCAAAGGGTGACTTTAATGTGGCATGGTGATGTGTTGAGGAGCTTTCCTGATTGTCTGATTGTTCAGCCCTAGAATGCTGTCCTTGGTGACATCAGCGAGTTGTTATTTGTAACGGCATAAACCAATCAAGAAAGGAGCTTAGCACAGCTCCTAACCTCTGCCATTTCCGGGACTGAGTAGTCTTCTTCCAAGTGCAATGCTAGTGTTCCTCTAACCAGCTATCCTGTAATTAGCACTTTTGACACTGATGATTTTTTAAAGCAGAAAATGAGACATCAGTATTTAAAAAAAAAAAAAGAAAAAAAGATAATAGTGTTATCTTTTAGAGGTAATGTAATGAAAAAAAAAAACAATGGTGGCAAATGTTAGTTGAGCAAGGACGTGGAAAAGTTTCATTCTGCTTCATTCACCTAATTTTGAATTGTTCTTATCAAATTTCTACCAAAA
This sequence comes from Prochilodus magdalenae, assembly GCA_024036415.1. NCBI lineage: Eukaryota > Metazoa > Chordata > Actinopteri > Characiformes > Prochilodontidae > Prochilodus > Prochilodus magdalenae. The sequence continues at coordinate 635,029 of JAMWET010001353.1, read as the reverse complement.
CCAAATGTTCGGGAACCCAAAAAGTTCCTTCCCAGCTTGAAACAAGGAATAGTAGATTCTTCAGTACAAACTGCGACTGCATTTGTGGGCTACCGTTTACCCTCTGTTGACGTTGATGCTGTATCCTTTAAGGTTCCTTGGTTCGTACAAAAACTGTGGCTGTTGTCAAGGACCCTTAAATAACCACTTTGATCAAGTCCTTCTCAGAATTTAGATTTTTGAAAACTTTTAGGGTTTGGGTTCTGTCTTTCTTAACCAACTAGAGATGCAGCACGGATCTGCCTCGGGGCAGTGCTGTAGCAAAATTGTTCGCCTAATTAGTCCTTCATAGCCAAGCAACAGTGGCCATGCATAAGATACCTCATATTTGTAAATCTGAAAGCTTGTACATTTTTCACGAGAGTTTGATGAAAAGAGTGAATTGGTGCACATTTTTCAAGCTGAAGATTAAAGAGGAGATGTGTTGCCAAGTTAGCATCAGCTCAGTTAAGGCAGGTTAGCAGCCAACCAGCACTGGATTAGTCAGCCACCATGGGACAGCCTGAATATCAGGGGCATTCTGCACACTGTCTGTTTAATGTTATTAGATAGAATACTTTTAACCCTTTTACTGTAAGTGTACAGTCCGCTACCTTCATAGTGATGTTTTATAACTTGTCGTCCAGCCTCCCAGCGTTTTAAGCCAGAATAGCTCTGGAACATACAGGGGTTGGACAATGAAACTGAAACACCTGTCATTTTAGTGTGGGAGGTCTCATGGCTAAATTGGACCAGCCTGGTGGCCAATCTTCATTAATTGCACATTGCACCAGTAAGAGCAGAGTGTGAAGGTTCAGTTAGCAGGTAAGAGCACAGTTCTGCTCAAAATACTGCAATGCACACAACATTATGGGTGACATACCAGAGTTCAAAAGAGGACACATTGTTGGTGCACATCTTGCTGCTGGCGCATTCTGTGACCAAGACAGCAAGTCTTTGTGATGTATCAAGAGCCACGGTATCCAGGGTAATGTCAGCATACCACCAAGAAGGATGAACCTCCACCAGCATCACGTAGTGACCTGGCCACTATCCTGCAAGAAGGATGGCTTAAAATCCCTCTGACCACTGTGCAGGACGCAGTATATGTCATTCCCAAGACGAACTGACGCTGTATTGGCTGCAAAAGGAGGCCCTACACCATACTAATAAATGATTGTGGTCTAAAACCAGGTGCTTCAGTTTCATTGTCCAACCCCTGTAGATGATAACAGTTTAGTTAAAAAAAATGTCTTTCAGTATTTTATTAACACTGAGTGAATTAAACTAAAGAAGCAAACTTTGGACACCAAAGATATCCTGGTTGTTTGACTGTACATGGAGTAATTGAAAATTTGTAAATGTGATTGTTTTTCCTATGAGCCAGCACCCACCCACCAACACATAACAACCACCCACCTGACAACTGACAGGGACTGACAACTAGCTATGTTAACCATGTGTCTTTGACACAAACAGTTTCCATTCCTTCTTTCTGATTCTGCAAAGACAGTGAAGAAAATAAAGGTATCACTGCCCTCTTCCTCTCTCCCTCCCTCTTTTTCATCAAACCATATTGTTCGTCCTGGCAGCCCTGGCAGCCCTGGCAGCCTGCCACCTTGTAAATAGGCCTATAGCCATTTTACTGCTCCCCAGAGACATTCTCCGTCTCTCTCTCGCTATCTCGTCATTCCCAATCCTGGGACCATGACACACTATGGCACTGTGATTAAAGTGTTGGCTGCTGTATTGTTAGCGGTCAGACGTAATCAGCTGTTCCGCTTAAAACAAACAACCAAACAAATGGAATAGGGGACAATGGCCACCACAGCCCAGGGACATCATGAGCATAGAATGCTCATTTTAGAAAGTGTCCCTGTGTCTGCAAGGAAAGGACTATGGGTGTCTGTTTTTAAGAATAGGGAATGTTTTGTGTAGGGAATTCAAGCGCGACTGAACGTGGCCTGGCTGTGAAAAGACATGTTCTCCAGAAAGGACTGTGTAATGTGGATGACTGCAGGAGAGACAGTTAAGACATGAAAGGTGGTAAAGTGTGGTAAAATCCCTGTGAGCTTGAGCTCAGTGTAACAGATCAAACACTCAGGATGAAATGACATTGTCCCCTTTGGCTCAGTCAGAGAGCCAAAAGAGTTTGGAGGAGCCGAGAGATTGATAGAGGGCAGAGATGGAGTGATAGACGTGAAAGACCACATCTTATAAATCAGTGAGACAGAGAGGTTGTTACGTGTTGGAGAATAGCTTATGCAGTACCAGGTCTTTGCTGTAGATCATGTTTAAGATGTACCAAAGTGAGAAAATGGTCTTGGTTCTTGCTGTGGTGAAGGAAGACCCTAAGGCAGAGCTGTTGGGAAAGATAAGCTTCAGGTTGTTTATGCACAATATATATTTTCAGCCCAGTATGGCACTTTACCCAGGACTAAAGCCTTACATAGCTAAAGGGGGAAAAGCAAGGCAAATTATACATTTTCCACAATTCACTGACTAACTCACTCATTTACATTCGATTTTATATTACCTGTACCATACATTTTGTTAGCAGCTGTTTCAGTAGTGACATTTTTTCAATAATTCTGACCATAACACAAGGTTTACCAGTACAAACAAGTAAACACAGCTTTTTAATGCTTTCATTCAAAACACAATAACTACCTAATTATCTAATCTACAGACTGATTTTCAAATTTTCTAACATATTTACATCAAAACAATGGGATCTACCTTAGGAACAGGAATGCAGTTTCACTTCCTGCTCGAAGATGCAGGGGTCTGGCGAAAATTAGGCTTCGCCTATTGAATAAAATGCTGGTACTGACATGGAAATATGGAGTTACATTTTTTTTTATTTAGTTTTTTTTGTATTTCCACAAATGTAGGGTTTAAGACAGCAACCTCCCAAGAAATAAGTCTCTATAAATTATAATTTTGTATATGTATATAATTTATTACAGCTTATTACATCTTAATGAAGACCAATAAATATATAAATATTCACTTATAAAATGATTTCATAAAACAATTCTGGCAATGTCCAAAATATGTTAAATATGTTTTTCCCTGTGGGACTGCAGTTTAAAATCTTTAAACTTCATTCAGTAACCTTATTCTTTTTTCCTAAAACCTGCTAACACGGTTTTCGTGATTTCATAAATTTCTGAAGAACAAATTTAAGAAAGAATTGAGGAGGATATGGGAGAATGAGGCCAATTCAGAGTGGTTCAATGGGGAAAGATGCACTGTGGAGAACCGTCCCACTTTTTGGAGGTGACTGTCTTTGTCTGGTCATCTACAGGTTTCTATGTAGCTCATCATGTGTTCAATCAGAATCGTGGGTTTTATAGATTGCCAGGAGCATGTTCTGTTACACATTTGTGCCACTAGGACGAATATGACCATGTCTTAAACACCTTTTCATGCTACATTTTACTCTCCTGTGACTTTGAGTAAATCTGAAAGTGAATTCTGTGGTACTTTTACTCCATCTATCCCTCCACCTCTGTTAATCATGCATTCTCGAAGCCGCCATCAGTGGACGGTATGTTTTTGTCCTTTCTCTTTAATAAGCATGCTGAAGGAAATTTGGATTTTTTGTAGGGTAAATTGGACCATTCTTCCTGTGGTATAGATCCTCACACCTACTCGTTATAAAACAATCAGTGGCAACACAAGTGGGGGATTGAATTATAGACTGAAAACACGTGCGTGATATCACAGCAAGCTAATTCTTCTGGCCTTCCCTCACAAGCCGTATGTCAATGGCAGGTCATAGAGTCATGACCACAGCAATGACGAGAGAGCATCTGATTTATGAATCTCTGAAAAAGGGCTGAATAATGTTGCATGTTTTGACCAGCTACACCATAAAAGCTGTCAACTTAAAAGATGGACTCAATTCATCACACATAAAACTTTTAATGGAGCTCAGTGAAGCCGGCTCACATAAAAAGCACATCTGAAGTGATGAAGTGATCTATACTGAGATCATTTAACATTCATGAACTGCGGGAAACATTAACGTTTCATTTTTCACTATGCAAAGTTTAGATCTGAAATCCCTGTACGCAGAAGAACAGCTTCCTCAACAAGTATGCATCTCTTTATAAATTAAGGAGTGCAGAAACTGTATATTAAATATTCCTCCCCCCATTCACTCTTTTCCCTCTCCCTTACTTTTCCATTCCTTCTCATTTTCTTCCTCACTATTTTCAAGCCCACTTTGTTTTTCCCTCTTTTCCTCCCTTTATCTTTTCCACTGTTTCTTTCTTCACATTCTCTCTATCCTTATACCTTTCTTTCTATCTCTTACTCAGTTTTTTCTCTTTTCTTTTTCTTCCTCACTTCTTTCTTTCTCTCTATCATTTTACCTCTTTGTCTTTTACTCTTATTTACTTTCTGTCTGTCTCTTCTCCTTTTTTCCTCCCTCATTTCTCTCTCTCTCATCTCTAACTCTCATTACCCTTCTCTCTTTCTGCCCGTCTCTCTCTCACTCTTCTTATCTATCTCTATTCCTCTTTCCTTTTTCTTTTCCTCTTCCTTCTCTTTTTTACCGTCTTACTCTTCTGTCTATTTTTCTCTGTTGCTTCCTCTTTCACTTTTCTCTCTTTCTCTTATTTTCTCTCTCTCCCTATTCCTCTATGTCTTTAATTATGTTTTTTTTTTATTTCCCTCCTTTTTCCATTTTCCACTCTGATTAAATCTTTTTCTGTTTGCCCTGTTTCTTTATCTCCTCCTCCCCCCTTCATACCTTTCTCCCTCTGAGTGATTGGATAGAGGCCTGTAGACTCTGTACATGTGTTTATGTTAATAATGACGTTTATGGCAGTTCTACAGTCTGCATGCCTGTGTGTGTGCGTGTGTGCGCACGAGTGTGTGTGTGTGTTAAAGTGGCTCTCTGATACTGATTCACACTGCATGACGCCACCACTCAACAAGAAGGGGATACAGAGAGAGAGAGAAAGAGAGAGAGAGGGAGGGAGAGTGGAGGGGTGGAGGGGTCCAACATCTTGGAGAGTGTGAAAAGAGGGGAGCACGGCAAAGAAGAGAGAGCTGTCAGGCAAAGGAAAGAAAGAATGAAGGAAAGAATGAGGACGAGTGACAGAAAGAAAGCAGCGACTGAGTAAAACACATGTGACGGAGCAATTTTTACTCAGGCACGCTTGTTTCCACGGCGACAACATGGGTGCAGTGGTTGGCACACTGACCATGCAGACCAAACAGAGGCAGCCCTCCAGAGGTAAGACCAACACACACACACACAGACACACACACAGGTGTAGTCATATGACTCCTGTCCACATACCCAGGGAAGGACAGCTACTCTGAGCTACACTCTCATTTACTTTGTGTTCAGTGATGCAACAAGTAGACAACAAGTGTCTGAGTGCTCTCCGCTCTCCGTCTGCTGATCTGCTGAGCGTTTAGCCCTCGTCTCTCAGACGCACGCTCAGGCTTTTGTTTTCACCAGCGACGGATTGTATGTTTCCATCATAGCGTGTGTGAGATGTCTGAAGTGCACATGCTTCGGGTATTTATCACTCCACTCACACACTCACTCTTTTCCTGCCTGTTACCTTGGAAGCGCTGTTGTCATGGCAACGTGGATGTGGCACTGTTGGAAGTGTTTATGTGTGCATGTGTCTGTGTGAGTGCGTGCGTGTGTGTGCGCGCTCATGTGTGCGTGTGTGTGTGTGTGTGTGTGTGTGTGTGTGTGCGTGCTCATGTGTGTGTGTGTGTGTGTGTGTGTGTGTGTGTTGTATTGTGTGCTTGTTGAGAGAGGATCTTGAATGGTCTCTGATGCTGAAAAAGTAAATGAAATATGGGATGGAACTATGAGAGAGAGAGAGAGAGAGAGAGAAAGAGAGAGAGAAAGATAAAAGTCTATCTATCTATCTATCTATCTATCTATCTATCTATCTATCTATCTATCTATTCCTGTCTCACTCTATACATCGCACTCTATTTCTACACCTATTCCTTTTTACTTCTCTATTAACTCTCTTTAGTTCTCCCTCTCTTTTCTTTCTCTTACTCACTCTTTTTCTCATTCTGCTTCATTCTCTCTCTCTCTTTCTCTCTCACGTGTGCTAATGATGCATGCTGTTTAATGACCCAGACGGATCTGTACAGCTCTTCGCAGTGAAGAAATGGCTTGCCTTGAGAATTCCACACAGGTCAATAGAGATGGCATGATGCCACTTTGTCCCTCGTAATCCTTTGTTCTTTCCCTTTACTGAAAGCTTGATTGTGTACTGATACCTCTACCCATCCAATGTCCCCTTTCCTTTAAAAACCACTAAGCTTTAAAACAAGCTGTCTTAATTGAAGCACTTCACTTAAGATGAGCATCTAACAGCACCACGCTGTTACCAACACTTAAACACTCCACTACCTCACAGGAAGAAGTACACAGCTAATGACATTACAGTCACAGAACTGCAGCGCACAGACATCCAAGACAGACGTCCAAAACAGACAAACAACAGAATAAAAACAGAGATCTCACTTACAGTCCAAATGTGTGCAAGACTAGACTATTTAAGACTTTCAGACACGACTACCAGCGTACTTTACTTGGGTATATCTTATCTGAAGCTATAAGCAGTTCTGTTCTGTGTTGCAGAATTGGACTAGTTCTCGTATCCAGCATTTTCTGCTGGTATTGACCTGACACTGATACTACAGATTGGATTGGCAACCAGTGGTAAAGTTGGTAGGTTAACCCATTAAGCTAAATGGGTTGTTTTCCGAGATAAGGATAACGTCTACTCTTGTACGACAACATATTCTGACTGGAGATTCCACACTGCAAGGGTTCTGGAGACCCCTAAGGGCCAGTTTCAGCCTCCTCCTAGTGTTACTGAAAAATTGAAATGCTAAATTGAAATGCCAGTGGATGATGAACTTTAGAAAATTTTTTTTAATTCTAGATTTTATTCTTAGTTTGATTTGGGAAAAATCTAAAGCCACCTTTCCACTTGACTTGCCCTTTTGGTTTTCCCCTATTTTTGGCATCACTTCCATCAAGTTTCCAAATGAGCTGAACCAGTAACAGAAGTTGCCCTAAAGATGGTGTACGCTACTGATGGTTCAGAGAGAATCATTGCTGTAGGTGCTTTTCCACCCTAACACATGCCAACTGACAGCAAAGAGAGAAAGTAGTGTTGAGCTAAACGTGTAATGGAAAAGCTTAATAAGGGACCTATTAGTGGTCCCGCACACAGTAGTTGGGAATAATAATTTGTCAGCGATTCCCCACCTGGCCACCTGAGGGCTCCCTCTCCTGAGTATTAGGGTGACCTCACCACCTGCATCTTGTTATCTCAGCCTCACAATATAAGCCCCGCTACCATAGAGCTTCAGTGTGAAGTATCACCATACCCATGTGTTTGCATACTGAGCATGATCTCAGATTTTTTTACTTTGACTCTTTTCAGACTGTTTTTCCTCTTTGCCCCTAGTCCCTGATTACTTTGAACTAATTCAGGCTTTTATTTCTTTTTTCCTGTTTTGTTTATTTTGTCTTTGGATTGCCCTGTTTAATAAACCTGCACATAGATCCATCCCAAATCTCTGAGTCTCCTATATCATTATTAGTCTTAAGATCAGTTAACTGGGTAACTATCTGGTAGTTTAAAGGGTTGACATATATTAAGGCACAGATGTACAATAACTTTATAAGTTGTGGAGTAATACAAATGTGTCTAGGATCGTTTTTTCTCTGCTGATTTTATTGGTTCTAGTATAGATACGTAATCATTTTTATCTGGAATATTTATCAATATCCTTGCATACAGTATATTTGCATACAATTCTGTGTAATATGCCCTCACCAGCAACAGACTCCTCATGTGTGTGTTGTTCTCGGAATGATGTAATCTGAGTCTGTCCAGTGTTCGTGTCCACAGCGGAATATGGCAGGCAGTGATTTAGCGGTCTCTCTGATGACAAATGCTAATCTAATTAGCACATGTGGCTGTCCGTGACTGATCAACAAGTCCTGATGAAGTCGTGCTCAGGCTAATTACACTGTACACCCACAACGTCTCCCTACACTTTGATCTGAGTGTGTAGTCATAGCAACAGCTGATTATTTCTGATGAAATGCTAAGATTTTACAGTGACGAACATGCATTAGCACTTAGAGGATGACGCTAGCACTGATGAGTTCAAGGCAGGAATGATCCTCTTGCGCTCTGAGCATTCTGGCCTTGATGGATGTGGCTGAAACAGCTCTGAGTGCGACAGTGATTTTCTCCTGGATGTTTTGTTGTGTTTCAGTGAGCAGCGTCTAGAGTCTGGATGTATTTGTCGTGGACGCTGGGTGCTTGTTGTGTACATTTTGGAGGCTGGATTATGGATGTTCCCGTCAGTCGCTCCAGGCCTTGTTTGCTCAGAAGATTTTCTGATGTTTGTTGATGATCTGAGGGATATATTTATTATGTGTGTGCGTGTGGAGGGAATATATTCTTCACGGTTGCTCCAGCAGTGGCAGTGGCTTTTTCTCTGGTGAATATTTCACATCTTCAATCACCACCCACTCGGTGCCTCCAGCTACACTACATCTTAATCTCTCTTTTTCTCCCTCTCTCCCTCTCTCTGGCCTCATGCTACCCTGGCCTTAAAGTATTTTTTTTAATTGTTCCTCCTCTTTTTCAGCCTCCCTTTGTGCCTTCTTCTCTTTCACTTTCATCCCTCTATCTCTCACTCTCTTGATAGATAAGGGCTAGAATTCGCTCTTCTGCAAGTGCTTATTAAGTCCTTCCTGCAGGACAGACTTAATGGGGCTGTAATGTGGGCTTAAGTGTGGGTGGGCGATTATGGGCGTCGGGCAGCTTTTTTGTTGGTGTAAAAAGGTATGTATGTGAGACGTACACTCTTAGAACGTAAAAAGGAGAAAAAAAATCATCCTTCATTTACTTAATTTTCATTCAAATCACCCTCCAACTACAAGTGTTGTGGAGAGAATTAAAGAAAGGTCAAATAAAGTGAAAAATGTACCTTTCCAAAATTGATTAAAGGATATATAGACCTATAACTCAATCCAAGCAATGCTAACTGATAAGGGCAAGAACAAGCAAAGAGTCAAAACCAGAGCAAACAAACCAACCAGCAATCGAGCGCAAGGTGAAAACCACAACACATGAATGCCAAGAGACAAAGCAAAAATCATACACGGTAAACTGACAGCATAACAGAGATGACCACTCATTAAGCGAAGTCTGAACAGGTACATTTACAGATGTCTGAACAGATGTTGGGAATTAGTACTCAGGTGAAGATCTGAAGATTAGAAAGCAGTTTGTGATTGGTCACTGATGGACATGTGGTGTTGACATCATGAGAGGGTGCATTATGGAAATGTAGTTCTGGGATATAACAGAGACAAAGGGAGGCCTGGAAGCGTGACACTGTAGACCACCAAGTCATATTTAAAACAAAACACTACTTAACCGATAGCTTACATCTTAGTTCAAACTCCCCTCTGACTTTAGATCTAAAAACAGTCTGTGGGTGTTTTTGTTCATCCTTCCACTGTGATGTGTGAAGCCTTCACTAAGAAAAACAAATTAACTGAAAAGAAAGAGGAACATATGCAAACCAAGCAAAGAATTTGCTAGTATTCTTAAAATGATGGACTGACCATCCCAGAGTCCAGACCTCAACATCACTGAATTTGGGACTTTTAAAGATAACTATTGGGGCTTCTGGGTAGTTTTCTGGTACATGCTTTCTACTGGTTTTCCTGACACTGAACAATAAAGTGAAGGAATGAAATAAATGATGGAGAGTCCTCTAACTTTTGAACAGTACCGGATAGAAAATAACAGTATGTAATGTTCACTTTTATGTAGCTTTTTCTAAATTTTAAGAAGAGCTTACACATTTATACATCTCATTAACAAACATGATTCTTCAAAAAAGCAATGTATAAGATGATGCAATCTGCCAAATTCATTCTACAAAAAGTGTCTCTAGTGGTGGAAATCAACACCAATATTAACACTTGTTTTTCCTCTGCTTATATCACTTCTTTTGTGTTTACTCCTCCTTTTACTGGCTACCTGCCCTTAAATGATCTAACCAGGAGCAGCACCTTAAACATGATTAACAGGAGGTTAGAATGTGCTGTTGGGGCAGCAGCACTACTTCATGTTGGACTGATATGGCGCAATGCTACAGTGACATACTATTACCATATAAATACAAATGGTATTACAAGATAGGAAGGACCAGAGCTAGCTGGTTAGCACACTAACTTCATTAGACATCTCTGCAACACAATACGTGTCTTTGACACATTGTCAAAACTGTGACATCTTCACACATTGGGGAATATTTTCATTAAGTTTAGGAAAGTTTAAAACTTTATTTATCAGTGTTAATGTTGAGGTTATAAGTGAGTGCCCTGTGTGTGGGTGGGTGGCTGGACTGGCTGTACAGTACGGTACAGTATGCAGCAGTCTAGATTTTAACTCCATCTGGACACACTTCAGTATTCATAACTTGGTATTCATAATTCATTACTTCAATATGAACAACATGATATGCCTTTGACACAAAAATCAAGGTTGAAAAAACAGGAGTGCTTGTTTGATTTAGGGGGATAAGCACTGCATTTGTTTATCTAAATTATTTTGCATGCTTTGTTTTAATCAAATCATTTATTTGACTTTAATTAAAAAACATTCAGCTGGTTTATACTACTTGAAGTCCACTTCTCAGGTTGAAAGATAAAATGTGTATACAGTGAAAGTGTAGTTTTGAGAGCCTCTTGGATGACCTAAATTATAAGGACCTAGGAGTAGTGTTGTTGTTCTGGAGTCTGGTCTTGGTCCTAAGACCATAAATCAGCAGTCTCTGTTTTGGTCTTGGTCTCTATCCCAACCCTTCAAACATGTTTAAATAAAATTTGTTCATTGCCAGTTAAGGACCTAATGGATCTTTCCATGATGGCTTAACTGGGTACTATTTGTATTCTGATGTCCCTTGGTTCCAGCATTCAATCATACGCTCGTGGGAGATCAGAATGTATGCTATGTGGTTTATATTCAGACTTCAGGTGCAGCAGTGTTTTTAGAAAGGGCAGTAAAGCGGTGACAGGGAGTTTTGGCAGGGTGGCGATGTGGTTGTGACGACAATAACAGAACATCTCTTCATCTAAAGGCACAAACTCCCGCCCACAGGGTAGTGCAAGCCAGTGGAGTTGCAGAAATTGTTAGTAGGCATCTGGGGTAGCCAATCAGATCTCAGTTGGGGAGACTTTAAAACTGTTGTCTTAGTGGTGTTTCTGAATAAGTTCCGAAACAATGGAACAGAGGAAAATCCTCGCCATACAACTGTTACCATCATTTAATTATAATTTTAAGTTATATTTATTTATTGCTCACTTACATATATTCTCATTTATATTCTTAATTAATTCTTCTGGGTCATGAGGGTAGTTGGAACCTATCACTGCATTTGATGGGCGGAGGGCAGAAAACACCAGGACAGGCCGCTATCTATTGCAGGGCGAATATATTAGAAAGTACAATATTATTTATTAATATGTATTATGTATAATGACTGATAATCAATCAACTGAAGTTTTAGTTCAGGTTGAACTTTCAGGGGCTATTGATGCCGAGTATCTGTTAACCCTCCTGTAACCTTTTATTAGTGGTCAGTTTCTGACCACTGAGACACTCTTGCATGGCAACTGTAGAAACTCAAGCAACTTGAACCAGCACTATGCTCACTATACATCAATGTCACTGTGCTGCTCAAAGAGGTCCATACTCTGAAGTATATGTTTCTGCAGTCTGGCCACTGATGAATGAGGTAAAGGAGAAATAATAAATTGTACATGGCAACATGACACAGTAGATCTATGCTGGAACAAAGATGGTTGAAACAAAATGGACAGTGAGTATAAAATATCAACGGACATAAATTCTTCATTTCTTATAATTTAACAGAAAATCACAAAGAAGCCTCAATGACCACATTTAATTGGTTTTAAGTATTTAGTGTGTCCAACCTTCGCCCTGTATTATAATCTGGAGATTGGTTTCAGTTTTCAATAAAATCTACAGGAATATTTTTCCACATCGCCAAAGTTCAGTCCTAGATGTTGGTTTTGTTTTCTCCTGTTTGTGTTTAATAATCTCAAACACAAATTTAAACACATCAAACTTTATTTTGATAAAGTTATAGTGTATATATTCTTTTTTGTCTATTTCCTTTTCTTATACTTCTTTACAGCTACACAAAAATTCAAAACCATAGCATTGAGCTGTATTCCCGCAGGTGCGCAAATAAAGATATATACCTCAGTGTTTGACAACATTGACTTTACTCTATAATTCGAGCTCCCTTTTACATAGTGTGAGAATTTTATGCTGATTGGACCAAAATAAATGGTTCAAAATTGCTTGGACTAAAACCTCTTTATTTTAATTTGCATTGAGTATGAAGACAGTTTTTGCCTTCTCTTGAAAAGTTACCATTTTGGAGACACTTAGACAGTAACTGTGTATTATCTTACACTTGATCTTCTCAGTAGTGTCTTCTTTAGGCTGCTTAGATGCACATGAGAGAGAAATGGGAAGGCAGTTAAGGTGTGTTTGGGTAGTTGGTTTTTTTGAATGGTATTGTCTGTTTGAAGGGGAAACATAATATCAGCCACTCCTTTGGGAACAGCGCTGGTTGGAAGGACACAGCAGTAATTGAACAACAGGGAAGAGTGTGGACAAATTAAATGCTGATAGATTAGATATTATACTTAGCCTCAGAGGGTTAGAGTAATTTTCTGTTATATTTATACAGCATTTATATACCTATCCCTCTCATAAAATATTCATAAGATATAAAGGGCAGCTGGCATAAATAGCATCAAAACATTAAAAATAAAAATGGAGGGAGAGAGAGTGGGAGAATCAAATGGCAGTGGCAGAGTGTTTCTATCCGCTCTTGTGAACATGCACTGTTTGAGTTGCCTCTGTACTGTAATGCACAGATTATGCTAATTCAGATTATGCAAAACAAGCACTTTATAACCAGGATTACTGGGATAAATATAAGTACTGCTGTAGAAAGGAAAGAAGAGAGAGGAGGACAGAGATAGACAGAGCAAAGTTATCTTGGGTGTGTTTGCATTATAAGCCCCTCATTATGTAAAGTCCTATAGAGAGCATTAAATGCTTATGCATGTGTTATGTAACAAGAGCCAATGTATGGATGTGTGGAGGCAGGATATGCTATAAATAGAATTTACTTAGAATATCCATATGTGCTGTTTTTCATAATTCAAAAATGGCAGTTTTAAAAAATGATGAATGAGTAAAAAAAAAAAAACTGGAATAAAAAAATAAATAAAATAAACTGAAGAATCGCCTCCCATTACCTCGTTCCCCATTGCCATGTTTTGCTCTGATAATTTTCCAAGTTTTGTTCTGATAAAGAGTATATGAATATGTATGCACTCACTTTCATTAGTGCACCTCCTCCAGCTGTCCAGGCTATGATTAGACCAGAGGAATGTTTATGCTTTTGAACGTTGGTGTTGCTTAGAGTACCGGCAAGAGGTCGGCAAGAGTTGGAAACAATTTGACCAGGGTTTCTCAACATCCTCAGAAATATCTTATATGAACATATTAGTATTTTATTACATTTGACACTAATATGTTCATATAAGTCAGTAAGCATCTACAGTTTGAGACAACATAGCCACTGGCTAGCCATTAATGGAGAGGCTGGAGCTTTTACTACTTCCTTGTGTGTATTTGAACATGTCATAATATTTTTATAAAGTATTAATAAAGTATTTATAAAAGCTTATTTTGGTTTTCTGGTGGGCCATTATGCTTTGTAGTTATTATCCGGTGAGCCTTGAGGTGGAGTATCAGTTGAGAACCCCTGAACTTGATGACACTTCATAATAAAATACCTTGTACAAACACTCACCTATCTCTCCAGGTACTTTACCTTGTTCTTCAGCAGTCAGGACCATCACAGAGCAGGTTTTATTTGGGTGGGGTTCTGTGTTTCAGGCCATGTCCAATAAGCAATAAAGCCTGTAAACTGAACGAGGGCTTTCAAATGTTGTAACTGAAAATGAGTCCTGCATAGGTACATATTACAATCCAAGGTACAATGTACATAACTGTGCCTACTGCAGCACTAGGAAAGCTTTTTTTGTTAAAAAATGTTTATGAAATGGAAATGGCTGGATACCCTTCTGTGTTACACAAGTGTTGCTATAGTAGCTGAATTGTTTTAATTATTTTCAAAGAAATGATGGAACCTAATAAAAACCCTTTAAAATCAATTATTTATGACAAACATGCCTTTTGGCATCTTCGATTGTTGTATATGACAAACTGCAGCAGCTGCATTGGTAGAGAACTGAATTAGAATTCGTTGTGTGTTCTGGCTTTTTAATATGGTGGGGTTTATATTCACGTTGCTGTTGATCGTGTAAAACCTCTGATGCGCCCATTAAATGAGAGAAACGTGCCTCAAAGCCTGTCACACGGTTTCTCATTGTTTCAACAAATCATGTCTTCCAACCAGGAAACTGGAGCAAAATGGTGCACAGTGTTTGAAGTCTGCATGTGCCCATGGTGTGCATGTGGTACTGTGAAAGTAAAGCCTGACATAATGATTTATGAGGGGTTGTGTAGAAGTTTCCTGGATCTTTATGTATTAATGTCATGTGCTGAAAAAGAAGGTCAAGTTAAGGTCTCAAAATGCAAAATCAACATTCTGCGGATGAAGGCAATAGTAAATAATCTGCTCACATCCATCCTTCACCATGTTTCACCTTTTAATGTGCTAATAACCATCAGATTTAGTGTCCAAAACCCAACCAGCACTTCTAAATGTTCTTCTGCCAAGCTGTGTGTAATTATACATTCGACCAGAGAAGTCCAAATCCCCAGATCTTACATAGTCTTGCTTTTAGGACCAGTTGTGTACCTTAAAAGAGTTTAAAAGCTATAGTAAGTTTACCTTCCTAGGAAAACAGCACATATTTATATCCTTTCATACATTAACCTAAAAAAGAACAGATAAAAAAGCCTGGAGTCCGAGTAACTATAAAAACAACCATTCAGAATATGGTGCAGAATGCTCCCTGGTGATATGAGCGGTACCTCCCCAGTAACTATGTGTGGGGAAATCAGCCTTTTGTATGTGTCAGTAAGCGTGTCATGTATATTGCATTCCTATAAGCATGTTTATAGTGTTCTCTGTTAATAAGCATATAGATATTCATATACACTGATGGAGCATCTTATTCAGTACCTAATGGGAGTAAATTAGTGTCTGGCAATCAGCTATAGCTGTTTGTCACCATCTAGTGGTCACTATGTAGACTTGCTGAAAGACAAATTATTACATTAGTATTAGCAAATGTTTGAGCCCATCAATGTGGTAACAAGGCTTTAAGCCCAGGCCTGAGATCTTCACAGTGTGTCTCAGTGTACAGTGTGTTGGTGTGTGTGTGTGTGTGTGTGTGTTGTGTGTGAGCTTGTAAGTCACCTTAGCAAGATGTCTGAGGGCATTTGTGTTTTGTTTGACCTTTGAGATGTAAATGAACCTCATTTATCACAGATTTGTGTGTGAGTGTGTGTGAGTGTGTGTGGTTGTGTGTGGTTGTGTATTCTCTTTTGAAGTGCACTGTGCTCTGACTCTGTACCGTCAGCAGTGAGGGTGAAGGACAGAATAACTCCTTAGTGACTTGGCTTTTTGCTGAGGTGTACTTGGCCATGGGTGAGCAGACTCAGGCTGTGTTCTCTCAATAGTTTGCTAAACACTTTCCCTCATGCTGAAATATCAGGAGACCTGGTGGAGGGAATGAGTAAACCACTTCATACACCAACATTAAACAGTTCTGCACATTTTTCTGTCACAGAACTCTTAATCCACCTTATACGACGTAGAAATAATATCTAGTGCTATTTATAAATGACATGACTAAGAGGGCTAAATAGCCCTTATGGTTTTCTTTTTTCTCCCAAAAGATGTATAATTACAGTTATCAGTCACACTGGCACCACTATTATGTCATTTGTGTGCACATTAAATAAATTAGGAATGAATAGACTGATTAGTTGATAATGGCTAATACAAAAAAGTGCACATCATCTGCATTCTTAGAGATATGCTACCCTGCTACACTAAATAATCAGATTACACAGTCTAGATGTAATCCATTACGACTCGGCACTGATTACCAGTATTCTGTTTTTGTGAGGGTAAATGATTTAGACTATTTTGAACGCACGAGTCCATTATATAAACAAATTACCGGTTTTTAACTTCACTAAAATACACCAGCACACCAAATAATTTTTAAACATGTTGACTTAATCTCTGGTTAATTCTCTGGTACTGACTCAACTCTCACTTTCTGTCTCCTTCATTTCAGTTCCCTAGGACTAGTGACATGACTGTCTGTTATACATGTGTAATAACAACATACTGTAGTGTAATACGTACATGTCAACACACACATCACACACTTACCAAAACATAAACATACATGGATAAAATGTGACAGATTGAAAAGTCAGCATTACACACACACACGCACACACACACACACAAAGGGTGGGTTGTTATTGTCCTTCGTGTCCTAACTGCACCTGGAACTCACCTGGGGCTGCAGATTTACCTGAGAGTGGGAAACACACACACACACACACGTTAATGTGATGGGAACTTTGTTATATATTATATTACACCATTCAAAAATGCTTATAAGGCATTTGTTACATCTATGGAGAGAGAGAGAGAGAGAGAGAGAGAGAGAGAGAGAATAAGAGAATAAGGTTGAGTGAGACAAAGAGAGAGTAGGAGTGAAGGAGGAAGGTGAGGGAGAATAGAAGAGAGAAACAGAGAATAAATAAAGAGGGAAAGAGAAAGAGACAGAAAGAGGGAATAATAGGAGGGAGATGCAGAGACAGAGTGGGACAGAATGAGAGAATGAGAGAGAGATAAAAAGAAAGAAAGAAAGAAAGAAAGAAAGAGAGAGACAGACGCAGAGTAGGAGAGGGGTGGAGATGAGTGGGGGATAGAGAAGTGATGAGTGCAGTAAAGTGCAGTAAGCTGAGTTGGACAGAGCAGCAGCTGGAAGTGTGTGAGAGGTAGGCAAGAGATGGATGACGGAGAAGGAGACGGTTTACACACTTTAGCCATTGTTCTGCTGCTGTGTGGAGCTCTAAAACTTCTACACACGCTGGGACTGATAAACACAGAGGGTGAGTTTACTTATACACACACCCACACACACTTACCTTTCTTATTAATCTTATTTTATTCATATTATTTTGACACATAAAACATTTATAACACTTGAGATGAGAAATACATACACCAAGAGATTTCATCATTATGAACACAAGAGGAAAAAAAGTGGTAGCCCAAATACATTCCTATAAACCAGTGAACAATACACACTGCTCCTTCTTCTTCTTTATTGTTCATGTGGCATATTAAACATGGGTTTAATCAGTTAAGCAATACTTACTAATTGATATTAATAATATACTAATAGCCAAATATATTTAAATAATAATCAATAAATGGATAAATGAATAAAGAACATGAATAAAGAAATGAACTATTTGTAAGTTATATATTTAATTGATTATTTAGCTTATCGTCTTATTGGACATCCCTGTGGGTCATGTACAGTATGCTGTAATAGTCTAGTAATCAGGGTCAGGTGCAGAGCAGTAATCCTTCTTTCTTAGGGAGTTTAACAGAAGGGTTAGGTAAACTATGCTACATTTTTGTAGAAGAGATTACAATGAATTATATCTTTCTCTCCATGTGTGAAAACAATGTGTGTGGGGGTCTATATGTGTGTTTGTGTATGTGTGAGCGTGTGTGGGGTCTGTGTATGTGTGGACGGGCTAATGTTGGTGTGTGAAGGTGAGATAAGTGAAATCATGCCCATGGCGACAGTCCTACTGATAAGGCAGTGCACTTACTGTGACCCTGTGTTATATACAGTAGTGTGTGTAATGTCACTGTGTGTATATGCAGGCGTTCTGGACTCATTGTGTTTAGATATTGTATATTATCTGGATATAGAATATTAGCATACACTGTGCTGAATGCACCTTTTATTTTACACACTGTAAGCGCTCTGATCTGTGTGTATATGCCTGTGCACGTGCGTGTTTGTGTGTGGACAGCTCCTTCACCCTTATAACCCAGTCATTAACATTAGGCTCTAGAAAGCCTCAAGCCACAGCAGTAGAGGACACGCTGAGTCTCTGTGGACATGGCGGAATGACCCTGCTTCTCCTCACAGTTTCTCTTTGCCTTTCATCACTCTCTGTACTTCTCAGACTCTTTCTCCTCTCCTGCTGTAACTCATACTGGCGATCTCTGTCTTTCTCTGCCTCTCTGTAGATAAGGTGGATGATGATTTGGAGATAACGATGGTGTGTCATCGTCCGGAGGGACTGGATCAGCTGGAAGCTCAGACCAACTTCAACAAGAGAGAATTACAAGTTCTCTACAGAGGCTTTAAAAATGTACGCATGTATATATGACACACACACGCACAGACATGCATGTCTTTATCCAGGCCTTATCCACAGAGCGATGTGTGACAAACCATTTTTATTTTTAGTCCAAAGTTCCAAAATACATTTCCCAGTAAAGCTAGCATTAATGCTAAACAAACCAACACTTTCAACTTTGATTGGGAAACACAGACTTTGACATGTGTCTGTAAATGTCTATACGTAAATTATATAGATGGCATTGCTGTCCAAAGAAAAACATGCATCTCCATTGTTGCCGATTTATACTTTTGTGCACCATTTGAATACAGCAGCTACTGTTTACGCTGTGTAAAAATTTAATGTTGAATGGTTTGACAGAAATGACTTGGAAAATAAGTCTGCTTTCACTGACTTATCTTAAAATTACATCAGGTTTTTACTCTTTCTTGTAAAGTTAGCATTTTGAAGATAATGTTTTTTTTTTAACAGCAATGACATACACATGTAACTGAACTGAATTCCAAGGTGCTTTCATATTATTTGTGATCAAAAATTTATTTTGCATCATTACAACGTTTGTGAATATCAATGTGAGAGCAGAGCAGAACACGCAGTTTTCCTAGTAACCAACAAAAGCGCTGGAGATGCCGCTCTGCTGTGCTTTACTTGTTCTTGTGCAATGAAGGCTAGTTCAAATGTAGCTGTTTAAAGTCTTTATGAAGATCTAAATGAAGCTCTATTGTGTCTTCTTTCTCCTTTTAGAGAAACTGAATACAAACTGAATCAGCTGTCTGAAACTGTAGCCAGTTACTGCAGTGTACACTCTCTAAATACAAATAGCATTACGGCCAGTCACTTCATTAAGACCTCCTCTTTATATCTACACCCACTGTCCATTATATCAGCTCCACTTACCATACAGGAGCACTTTGTAGTTCTACCATTACAGACTGTAGTGCATCTGTTTCTCTGAATCCCCATTCACCCTGTTCAGTGATGGTCAGGAATAACTGAATAACTGTCCACATCATCAGTGGACACAGGACACTGCCCACTCACACCAGCACACCACACACTAACACACCACCACCCATGCCAGTGTCACTGCAATGCTGAGAATGATCCATCACCCACATAATACCGGCTCTATGGTGGTCCTGACCATCTCTCTCTCTCTCTCTCTCTCTCTCTCTCTCTTTCTCTCCATCAATTTTTAGGAATGTCCTAGCGGTGTGGTCAATGAAGAGACATTTAAACAGATCTATTCACAGTTCTTTCCTCATGGAGGTATGTCTACATGCACTACCATTCAAAACTGTGAAATTTCTTGTCATATTCAGGAATTTTAAAGCCATATTCAATAACAGCTCTTATAGCTTACATAAACACTGTATTATAACATCACACCAAACGCTGTTTTTAATGTTTGACTCAACAAAAAGAAATGATAGCATGATAAACAATATAGCACTGTATTTTAATTGGCGGCATTATGGATGTTAATTTAATTAACCTTAATAATTTAATTTAACTAACCTTATTGTCAGTGTAACATCCTTCATTATTGTATACTCATTTACAGCTCCATATTTTGCTTGTACATGATTAATATATGCTAACACTTTTAGACATTTAGCTGCACAAACTTTTAAATGGTGGTGCATATACAATAAAAGAAGAGTTTCTGTGTCTTCTCTACTGCTTCCTGCAGATGCCAGTACATATGCTCACTACCTTTTCAACGCCTTTGACTCAACCCACTCCGGCTCCATCAAGTTTGAGGTGATTCTCTTTCTGTTAACTGCTCTGCTTTCTCCTGGCACATCTCTCTGTGACTCTTTCACTGGCCACAGTAGACTCTCCGTCATTTATCTCCTTCTCCATCATTCCATCTGTCTGATTGATTCTTTTCTCCTCATGCCTCTACAGCTCTGCACATCAGGTGTTACCTCAGCAAAAGAGTGAAAATCCTGTTATCATCTCTATCTCCACTTTCATTTATAACCCTCCTCTCTCTCTCTCTCTCTCTCTCTCTCTCTCTCTCTCTCTCTCTCTCTCTCTCTGTATCTCTCTGTTACTTACACTCCTTTTCTACCAGGACTTTGTGACAGCTCTGTCCATCTTGTTAAGAGGTTCTACAAGGGAGAAATTACAGTGGACGTTCAACCTGTATGACATCAACAAAGATGGCTATATTAACAAGGAGGTTGGTGCTGGATCTCATTTTCTAGTGCTCATTTAACATACAGTGGTCCAACCTTATCATGGCTGTCTTAGAAGTGGACTCTAAAGGACCCAGATTTGTAATTGTTGTGTAATATGGGACAACAGACGTAATTTATTTGGAAATGCATTTCATGACACAACATCACATAGGAGTCACCCGTCACCCATATGGTTTTTCAGTATATATATATATATGTATATACACAGTGGAGGAAATAAGTATTTGATCCCTTGCTGATTTTGTAATCCCTTGCTGACAAAGATATGACCAGTCTATCATTTTAAGGGAAGGTTTATTTTAACAGTGAGAGATAGAATATTAAAAAGAAAATCCAGAAAATTACATTTTATAAAATATATAAATTTAATTGCATTTTGCAGAGAGAAATTCCTCTAGCACACAAGACTTAATATTTGGTGGCAAAACCCTTTTTTTGTAGTTGATGAGGTTTGCGCACATGTCAGGAGGAATTTTGGTCCACTCCTCTTCGTAGATCATCTCTAAATCATTAAGATTTTGAGGCTGTCGCTTGGCAATTCGGACCTTCAGCTCCCTCCATAAGTTTTCTATGGGATTAAGGTCTGGAGACTGGCTAGGCCACTCCATGACCTTAATGTGCTTCCTTTTGAGCCACTCCACGCTGTATGTTTTAGGTCATTGTCATGCTGGAAGACCCAGCCACGACCCATTTGTAATGTCATGGTGGAGGGAAGGAGGTTGTCACTCAGGATATCACGGTACATGGCTCCATCCATTCTCCCACTGATGCGGTGAAGTAGTCCTGTGCCCTTAGCAGAGAAACACCCCCAAAGCATAATGTTTGCACCTCCATGCTTGACAGTGGGGACGGTGTTCTGGTCATAGTCAGCATTTCTCTTCCTCCAAACATGGCGAGTTGAGTTAATACCAGAGAGCTCAATTTTTACCTTATCTGACCACAGCACCTTCTCCCAATCACTCTCAGAATCATCCAGGTGTTCAGTGGCAAACTTCAGATGGGCCTGCACATGTGCCTTCTTGAGCAGGGCCATTTTTTACAATGGCACCAACAGTTGTCTCCTTCTCACCCAGTGTCTTACTTAAGGTTCTGTAGTCCATTCCAGCCTTGTGCAGGTCTATGATCTTGTCCCTGACATCCTTAGAAAGCTCTTTGGTCTTGCCCATGTTGGAGACTGATTAATTGAGTCTGTGGACAGGTGTCTTTTATACAGGTGACAATTTAAGACAGCTGTCTTTAATGCAGGTAACGAGTTGATTAGGAACGTCTAACTGGTCTGTAGGAGCCAGAACTCTTAATGTTTGGTAGGGGATCAAATACTTACTTCTCTCTGCAAAATGCAATTAAATTTATATATTTTATACAATGTCTTTTTCTGGATTTTCTTTTTGATATTCTGTCTCTCACTGTTAAAATAAACCTTCCCTTAAAATGATAGACTGTTCATGTCGTTGTCAGTGGGCAAACGTACAAAATCAGCAAGGGATAAATTACTTATTTCCTCCACTGTATATATATATAACTTTTGGAGGTTTACAGCCATATAAGGCTGGGGCACAGGAAACTACTCCTGTAAACAGTTTCCCCTAACCTTTGGGCCAATAAACAGTAATAATTTTGTGGAGCCGGGATTTCTTTACACTTTTATTGCTCTTTCTAGGCCAAGAATGTTTCATCACACACACACACTTTGTACAGATACACATTGTGTTTATACATTCATCATCAAAAAATAGCACCCAGAAGGAAGTGTGGGATTGCAATGGTACTGGGAAGGAAGATAAACATTACCAGGAGCAATAAATGATGATAAATTTAGACTGATAGACATCAGTATGGCATCAGGCCACCACTTTGGTAATTGTAACATGCCAGAGGTCTTGGCATGGAGTTGTAGGGGTTCCTAATGGTGTCCTGCAAAAATCCATCCCTTCCAGGATAAACTGTTCATCTTGGTGCTTACCATGTCACAGGTGCGCGGCTGAGCGCATGTATTACATTGTCAAACCCACCAAGCCGGTTGTTTCATAATGAATGCAACTTTTCGTGCAATAAATATATATTTGATGTGTCACACCCTGCCATGTCCTGTCATGTCCATGTGCTTCTGTTTATTTGGGTCCTGTGCTCCTCCTGTCTCCGCCCTCTAGTTTGGTCTCTGTTCTAGCTCCGCCCCTTCCCAGGTGTCTCTCGTCAGCCCTAGTAGTTATATACCCGGTGTCTGCCCTTTGTTCTTGTTGGGTATTTTGTCTCCCTACCGGTCCCTTGCCTTGTTGTTTTTCAGTGAAGTTCTCTGTAAGCTTCTCTATGTCTGTTGATGTCTAGCCCTGTTCCCTAGAGTAGTCTCCTTGGTTTTTGTTTTATTCTTTATTTCATTAAATGACTTGCACTTGCATCCCGTCCCCTCGTCCCTCGTAACATGATGATATATGTATAAATTCAGAGCATCATCATAATATTCAGATCTGAGGACCAGAGATTAGTTACTGGGGGTTCTGGGGGGTTGTTAAAGTTGCTACATCGGATGTGCAGCTTCTTTAAAGGGCCCAAGTGTATTGTATTTTTCCCCTGAGGTCCAATTCTAACATTTACGTGGTTTTATGTACCAGTTATGTCATAATTCATGTTTACCTGACATATTATCCAACCTCTCTTTATGCATTAGAATATACCTGGCTATTTTGGTTACTGAGCCTCTAAAAACTGATCTTAGATAAATGAGCTCTGTCCTGATTGGCCGCCCTGTATTGTATTTCATTCGGAAAGAATGTAGAGGTCAAATAGTGCTCACAGCTAGGCTGTGAATGACCGTGTCTAAACTGCTGTAGCCTGATTAAGTGGCTATATGTTAATAAGATGATTCTTGTGACGTCACATGCACAGTGAATTCAGAAAGGGCTGTGTTTGCAGCATGGTGTTCATAAATGGAATTTGCGAGATGCTTTAATACCTAACCTTAAAAGTGAAGTTTCTCATATGGAATAAATGACTTGAGAGTCCAGGGCGGTATTGGTTTCGGTGTTCTGTGTCTGATTCACTTTGTAATGCGTGTATGTGTTGTGTTGTACAGGAGATGACAGACATTGTAAGAGCTATCTATGATATGATGGGAAAGTATACATATCCTGCTCTGAAGACAGATGCCCCCAAACAGCATGTGGATGCTTTCTTTCAGGTCAGAAACACATTCTACACTCTGCATATCACTAACACCATATTTTCTTTTTGTTCTTACATACAGGTCTGGGGTAAAGGCTTACAATTTTTGAAATGGTCATTTCATTTACTGAAGGAAAATGAAAATATATCAAACACCAGCATGCTCAACTCTCCAACTATGGAAAAACATGACCTCTTAATTATTCAGTCAACCAATGAACCAAATTTAGGTAATTATGGTAATTAATTAAAGTAGACATAGACATGCATGAGTAATGCCAGCACTGATGAATCTCAACATCATTAACATATGTTAAATGATGTGCAGCAGACTAAAATGTCCCAACAAGCAGCACAACTTGCCACAATCAAAATAAATACCAGACAAGATGAGAACGGTTGAAATATAAGTACGAATTAAGCTCTTGTGAAGCGGAGTGAGAGTCGTGATCTCCAAGAGCACAGCAATGACTCATCCTAGAACCCAGACAAACATCTAAGGAAAGGCAGACCTTGCTCAACTAAGATCTGGTCAGTGTTCATGATTACACCTTTAGAAAAAGACTGGATAAAAATAATATCCATGGGAGAGGTACATGGTGAAAACCACTGTTAAGCTGGAGCGACATATAGGCTCGGCTCACCTTTATGACCCTTAGGCCTTTTTAACTATTCTGTAAACATGATTAAAAGGTGGATCTTTTTAGAAGGCAGTCTTGGAACGTCTTGAATAAATCTTCAGGGCGTGGGTGAAGATGCAATTAATGGAACTATGAATTATGCTCTCTACCAGAAACCCCTGCAGGAGAATGTCTGGTCATCAGTTTGTGATCTGAGCTCAATTAGGTTATGCAGAAAGACAAACATCTGAAGCACCCGTGCATCTCCACACTGCAAGAATAATATATGGCAAGCAACAAAAGTGGCAAAACATGCATCTCGATTTCTGCAGATTTTTGCTTTTACAGTGGGGAAAATAAGTATTTAGTCAGTCACCAATTGTGCAAGTTGTCCCACTTAAAAAGATGAGAGAGGCCTGTAATTGACATCATAGGTAGACCTCAACTATGAGAGACAAAATGTGGAAAAAAATTGAGAAAGTCATTTTGTCTGATTTTTAAAGAATTTATTTGCAAATAATGGTGGAAAATAAGTATTTGGTCAATAACAAACAAGCAAGATTTCTGGCTGTCACAGACCTGTAACTTCTTTTTTAAGAGGCTCCTCTTTCCCCCACTCATTACCTGTATTAATGGCACCTGTTTGAAGTCGTTAACAGTATAAAAGACACCTGCCTACAACCTCAAACACTCACACTCCAAACTCCACTATGGTGAAGACGAAAGAGCTGTCGGAGGACACCAGAAACCGAATTGTAGACCTGCACCAGGCTGGGAAGACTGAATCTGCAATAGGCAAGCAGCTTGATGTGAAGAAATCTACTGTGGGAGCAATAATCAGAAAATGGAAGACCTACAAGACCACTACTAATCTCCCTCGATCTGGGGCTCCACGCAAGATCTCAGCCCGTGGGGTCAAAATGATCACAAGAACGGTAAGGAAAAATCCCAGAACCACAAGGGGGGATCTAGTGAATCCAACGTTACAAAGGCTACCATCAGCAACACACTACGACGCCAGGGACTCAGATCTTGCAGTGCCAGACGTGTCCCCCTGAAGTTTGCTAGAGAGCATTTGGATGTTCCAGAAGAGTATTGGGAGAATGTCATATGGTCAGATGAAACCAAAGTAGAACTATTTGGTAAAAACACAACTCGTCGTGTTTGGAGGAAAGTGAATGCGGAGTTGCATCCAAAGAACACCATACCAACTGTGAAGCATGGGGGTGGCAACATCATGCTTTGGGGCTGTTTCTCTGCAAAGGGACCAGGACGACTGGTCCGTGTACATGAAAGAATGAATGGGGCCATGTATTGTGAGATTTTGGGTGCAAACCTCCTTCCATCAGCAAGGGCAATGAAGATGAAACGTGGCTGGGTCTTTCAGCATGACAATGATCCCAAGCACACTGCCAGGGCAACAAAGGAGTGGCTTCGTAAGAAACATTTCAAAGTCCTGGAGTGGCCTAGCCAGTCTCCCGATCTCAACCCCATCGAAAACCTTTGGAGGGAGTTGAAAGTCCGTGTTGCCCGCCGACAGCCCCAAAACATCACTGCTCTAGAGGAGATCTGCATGGAGGAATGGGCCAACATACCAGCAACAGTGTGTGCCAACCTTGTGAAGACTTACAGAAAACGTTTGACCTCTGTCATTGCCAACAAAGGATATACAACAAAGTATTGAGATGAACTTTTGTTATTGACCAAATACTTATTTTCCACCATTATTTGCAAATAAATTCTCTAAAAATCAGACAAAATGACTTTCTCAATTTTTTTCCACATTTTGTCTCTCATAGTTGAGGTCTACCTATGATGTCAATTACAGGCCTCTCTCATCTTTTTAAGTGGGACAACTTGCACAATTGGTGACTGACTAAATACTTATTTTCCCCACTGTATGCTTCACTGGAACACAGCAGCTGCTGTTTACACTGTGTGAATATTTCATTATGAACAGACCAACAGAAATGGCCCAGAATTGCTTGGAAAAAGATTGATTAGGTTTCTGGCCTCTCCTGTAGAACTGCTATTTTAGAGGTTTAGAGACTTTTTTCTCTGGATACTGACGGTTATTGTTTTATGTCTAGTTGATTTATCTTATATTTCTCATTTGAGATTGTTGTAGGCTTCTGGTAAGACTGAGATCATTTTCAGTCATTTAGCTTTTTTTATTTGAGGAAATGTGCTAGAAACAAGCTACATTATCTGTCAGTGCAGTGAGATGCTCTAGCTGCTAAAGGTGCTTAAAACAAGTAAACGCATTGTCATGCCCCTATACACATATCAGAGATACTGGCCACTCCCCTTCACACACACCTGTTTCCCATGTTCTCAATAGTCAACCTTCTTAAACTTGAACTCGAACTCTCTCACACATGCTCTTTGGAAAGTATTGCCACTCTTCTACATTGGGCCTATTCTTCTGTGTGTCTCTGGTTTTGGATTTGTTGTTTCGATCTGTTGTGATCTCCCTTTGAATGATACCTCCCTTTTAATGCTACCTGTCCTGGCCACTATTATTCTAGTGTGTTTTTGCTATTTGTCTTACTTGTTATCTTCATTGCACTCTACTTTTACATCTCAGCCTAGCATCCACATGTTAGGGTAATAAGCATAAGCATTAAGTAAACTTAAAGTAAGTTTACAACAATGTCAACATT
Source organism: Prochilodus magdalenae (assembly GCA_024036415.1). NCBI lineage: Eukaryota > Metazoa > Chordata > Actinopteri > Characiformes > Prochilodontidae > Prochilodus > Prochilodus magdalenae. The sequence continues at coordinate 607,823 of JAMWET010001353.1, read as the reverse complement.
TTATTCTTTTAATAGATTTGTTTAGAAATATATTACTATTTTATGATTTCATTATTTTATTGTATGATGATTTTAAACCATTTACGGTGACAAATATGCTAAAATAATAAGGAAAAATTTTTCAAGAGTTACCAGCCTAAGTGATCTGTAGCATCTGTAGCAACAAGCAATAATGTACAACTAACTGAGTAGATTTTCGTTCCCGGTGTTTCTAATGCTGAGTTTCATTGCAAGATCTCATTATTTTTGACATGCTCTCTCATTGGGTAGACTCACCTACTGAAGGCTCAACAAACTGAATCACTTCACCTTAGAAGGTTAACAGCTGCTTAAAATAAAAGACTCGTTATTAGCTAGTGTTAGAAAAGCTAGGCTGCAGTGTGGGTAGGCCTTATTTCTAAGCATTACTAAAGGCTGCTCCAATAAGAAGATCTGTTGAAACAGCTGAGTTTATATAATGACGGACTATTAGAATCAGGTTAGTTTTATAAGAAGTTCTCTCTATACTTAAAGCCCTGATAGTCAATACTGACAGTAAAAGTGACTGCACTACATGTTGTGTAAAAAGTACAAGTGAAAATCAAGAGAATGCTTTAGTTGGTTTAGTCGTACTTGGTTTTCAGCTTGGAGGACAAAAAAGCTAGCTTATATCATTTTAGCATTAAGAGATTACTCCTCATCCAAGTTTGTGTGCCTACTGCTTTTATGAGACAAAGTGGCTTTAGTAGACCTTGGTAGGCCTTGTTTCCCATTATGTAGTGCAAATGAGGAGACTTTATATAGGACAGTGCTACTGAGGGCTCGCCTTTCTCAGCCGCAGCATAGCTTTTAGAACACAGCCAGGGAGGGTGTGAAGGCTTTTCTGATAGAATACACTAGAGTACGAGTACCAGTACGAGTACAGCACTGCATACCAGTCGAACATTTTAGGAGATCTTATTTGATTCAATAGGTTCACTAATCGGTTCACTAAAATGACCTTGCGTACACCTGCTCACTTCATGTGACTACTATCATCTGTGTGACTAGTTTGTTGTGCACAACAGTGTCTGTGCATTTTGCTATTAAGCCTTTCATTTCTTCCTATCCCTAACCTTGTACATCCTCCATGGTCACCTTCATCGAAGACATGTATCACAAGCCCTTTGACATATAACATTTGGAGGAGTCTGGGTTGTAATGAGAAGAGTTTTGGATGTGCTGGGGGAATGTGCTTTAGTTTGTTGAATGCCTCTTGAATAGACAGATGTGTTTACACTGCTATATTATGTGGCTCAAATGAGTCTCAGGTCACCTCCTGCTGTAGTACGTACGTCTGTTTATGTGGCTTGGCCTTATCCTGATACTCAATATGCATGAGGTGACCAGGTATAAACAGAGTCAACAAACTTGTCATATTGCACCAGCTGTTGGCATTTCTTGCCTTTGTAATTTTGAGCTACGGTGCACATCAGAGGTGCCCAGCCTTGGTTCTGGAGATATACCAAAGGTTAGCTCCAATGCTAATCTATCACAGCTGATCCAGATAATGAAAGCTTTGCTGGTTTGTTGGACTCTCTGAAGATCTCCAGGACCAGGGTTGGATGTACAGAAGCAGTCAAAAGACATGGTCATGGAATGTGACCTTATGTTTAGCTTAATGCTTTACTTTAGAATAAAAGTGAAGACATCAAACTACAAAATAGCACTCATTTATGAATTATGCATTCATTTAAAAACCTCCAAATTGGAACTTAAAACAGGCTTCTTAACCTGCATTGGAGTTTTTTTCCCAAGCAGTTTGGAGGATTTCAATTGATCTGTCCATCAAATCAAATCACTTTGTCACATCACATTTTCACAGGTGTGAAGGTGAGTGAAAAACTTAGGTGCGTAGTGCTTACAGTACTTCAGTACAAACATATAAATAGACAATAAATATATACAGTACTAAACACAAAATCTCTGTTACACTAATTTACAGTTATGAATAAAAACTATGATATATGCAGATGTACACATTACCATATAGCACTATGGTAAGGCTGAGGTAGATGAGAGATGCAGGGTGTATACAGGGCATAGAATATTATATTATATATGTATATACATACACTACAGATATACAGTGTGGATGGAAGATAACAGTAGGTCAGTCCATATACTTTAAAATCACCATCATCATCCATTTAGCACTGTGATGTATATTGTATGTTAGAAATTTAAATGAACTGATGAGTTTTTATAGTTATCAGATGTGGACTGATGACCTTCTCTTTCTGATCTGCAGAAAATGGACAAAAACAGAGACGGCGTTGTCACTCTTGATGAGTTCATTCTGTCCTGTCAAGAGGTATCAGCCGTTCCCTTCAATCCCCTTTTCTCTACTTCCCGTACTGTAGTTTTACTATTCCTTGTGTTTGCTGCCTTCTAGTGCACACATAAATCACTGCACCATGCAGAACCCCTCTGTCTGAAGTGTTTGACATGTCAAGTTAGCCTGTGTCCTCTGTCTGTTTTCTGTAGGATGAAAACATCATGAGATCATTGCAACTTTTCGAGAATGTGATATAAAGAGGAACGCAGGACGGAAAGAGGAAAATGAGAAAGGGGAAAGAAGTAAAGGGAGAACGAAGAGGACTGATAGACTTTCTGCAAACTCTTTTTTTCCAGAAGGAGCCAAAGAAGAAGAAGCTCCTTTGTCTCATTCTGTTCATATGACTATGGTAACCTGTAGCTGTTTCTGTAGCCTAGCTGGACATCAGTGCTACACTGCCACATGTGTAGCTGTGGCGTGTTACCATGGTAATATTGATGTTGGTGGGCTGTTATCCAGGAAACCCTTGAGCTTCTGAAATCCGTCACAGACCCATTCGGCCATGTTCCTGTTCCATAGTAACACATGTTTAGCATTCCGGTTATGAATGAGGTGCTTCACTCACAGGATTGAGACTCGTTATGAGGTTTCAGATAGGGCCCATAGCACAGTGTCTGAAGTCTAGAAGAACTTTTAGAGCAAGAAGTTTAGAGGACATACTTCTGACAGTTATACGACCTTTAAAGGACAGGTTTGGAGGTCACGGTTCTGAGGATCCCATTCAACTAATAATGTTTACTACTGGGTATCGTGAAGTGACGTATGTACTACTGTTCTGAGAAATGAAAAGGGTTTTTAGGGGAACAATAACAAGGTGAAGCTCAGCCAGGTAAAAGCTAAGTCACTGGTACATGTGATTGGGCAGATGAACTGGTGAGTACAGCACAACTTTTGTGTAACCTGCGTTACACTCAAACATTATTTGGGGGGTTTTCAGTGCAAGCCCCAAGTGTTCTTCCATCCAGACCACATGTAGTTTGACTTAATGCAACCATAAATAGGTCTTAAAAACAATTCCCCAGTGCTGCTCCCGTGGTGAGCCCCATGCCTCACAGCCCTTCCATATTTGACACGTAAAAGGACGGGAGGTGTTAAAGTCAAGACTTGGCAAGTACATCAAAGTTTGAATAGTTGAAATGGCCAGACCTTAATGTTTTCTAGCCGTGGCCTAAAGATAGACCTGCCTTTGCCTGACAGGGGATGCAGCTAATAAACCGTTTGAATGAAACCCTTCAGTGAAGGAAGGATGCATTTTAGGAGACATATGGCTCATATTTAGCATAGCCTAATCTTTAATATCATGTTTGGAAGCTTTAGTGTCAGAGAGCTATATTTTATATAAATCTTATGGGATCTTAGAAATATATGCTGAGGTAACTTATAGGTTTCTGCTGGTTAAACACAAGCATTGCCAGTCTTGAGGAACTTTGGAATTAGCCCATAATATGAAGAGATATGAATAGATATGCTATCTGTACGTGTGGCGATTGTTCAGCTATGTACAGAATAAGTGTTATTAGCTTGGAACAAACTTAAGTCTAGACTTCTGTCTGTAAGGTTCAGTCGCTCTGTTTCTGAGTGTTGCTCCCTATTCCTCACCGTCTCACTATGCCGTAAAGTCTCTGATAATGTGTAAAGCTGTATTACTTGTGGAAAATCAGACTGCTGCAGTGTTTCTGCACTGATGCTTGCTTTGAAATGTGGAGTCTAGTCTGTATGTGTTGTTGCTGTTGTTGTTGTCTCTGTGTATTTGTGCTACAGTACTATTATGTTGTTTGTGTGTTTGTGCTTGTTTATTGGCCTTAGGTCCAGATCAGTCTGTCAGTCTGTCTGTCTGTCTGTATCTCTGTCTGACACTGTCAGATATTTAGGGAAGTCCTGCCTGTGTGATTCGGTGTTCTATGATATTTGACCAAGTGGTAAGTCAGAACTTTCACTCACCGTGTGCTTTTTATACCACACCTTGCTGCGTCACATCATTCTGCATGTTGTTTTGTGGGTATGTTTTCTGTTTTATTGTGTTGGAACTGTGAACTACCAAAATCAGTACTGCTCGACAGCCATAAAGCCATACCTCCACGCACTGTGATGTGGATCAAGAGAGAGGAAGGGAGAGAGTTGTTGTTGAAAGGAGAAAGTAAGCCATTATTTTAGTTTGGAGACTTCATCAGTGGACGTCTGTGAACACTCAGTTATATAATCTATAATACAGGTGTAGCTAATGCCTGTCTAGACCACAAGGACTGTGTGTCCCTCCCTGTCTTTATTGCCCTCCTGAAAAATTGTAATTAATATTGTTTTAATATGATGTTAATTTAGGATAATGGTGATAATGATAAAGTATTGAAAGCATCATGTACGTATAATGCACCGTACTGAATGACTTCATTTTTGGAGAGAATGAGTTGCAACATACACTCTGTGTCCAAAGCAATACAGATACCTGTTCAACGGTAGGGTACACTCATTGCTAAATTGCACATGTGCAGCACTGGAATAGTCTGGAGCCACTGCACATAGGCCTAAGATCAGCATGTCCACTCCCAAACATCAGCTAGAGGGGTTTAAAGAGGTTTAATAACTGTTCTCTGGAGTGATGGAGCTCCATTTGATGTCTTTGGGAAGAGCTGGAGTAGAGCTTTTGACCCATAACTAATTGGTAGCTGACCTCGTTAATGCAAATCAATGACCTCAATCATATCTTCATAGCAAAGTTCCATCAGTTCCAACAGTGTAAAGCTCTAGGTTAAAGACCTCCTGGAAGAGTGAAGGCTGCTACTGCTGCAAAGTTGGGTCAAACCCTTATTAACGCTCTTGATTTCAGGAGCAATGTTGGTTGAGCAGGTGTCTACAAGCCTTTGGACATGCAGTGTAAATGCCACCTATGGCTGACATTTTATGGATACATAGATATGATGTTATTATGTTAAAACTCTAACTGTGTAATTATTATTAAGAGATTGGACACTCTTAATAATAAGGGTTCCTTTATGGTTCTTGGTTTGGACATACAGTTATAGGAAAAAGACTTCATTATATATTCATTACATCATATGGAAGTTCTTCACACCACCACATCTCACTTACAAAAGAGGTTCTTTAATAATCACCGTAGAATCACTTCGAAGAACACCTTTATTGTTAAGAGTGCATATTAAACCACCCACTGTGCTAAAGTGCTGAAAGATGGGCTTCATAAAAAAGAGAAGACAAAATCAGCAAACAGCTAGAATTCTCGATGTTATTCGTTGCCTGGAGAAAAAGAACCATCGATGTGGAATCAGCACTACTGTTGGGGACGAATCGAGTCTGACATTTTCGTTTATTTAATCTAATAATCACAGAATTGTGCTGAGGCAGCATTTACCGCCTGCTTCCTTCTCAACCAGCCAGTGTTGGTCTCTCCTATATTCCACTGTGAAATTGTACAGAATCCTGAAATCATAACAGAGCTTATGATGGTTGTATCTTTTTTGAGACCTCCAATCAACCAATTAAAAAATGATCAAGTCTTATAGAGGAGTGATCAAAACGGAGTAATGTGCAATACTCATACAGCCATATCTCCACTCACTGTGAGCAGACTCAGCAGAGAGAGGAAAATGAGAAATACTGCTACACCATGGGCCCTATTTACCTCTCCATGGACTATTTTCAATTACAATACTATGAATGTGATTCTGCGCACAATGCTGAACCAACCAGTCACTGTTTTTGAACAAATTGCACCCCAGGCTGAGGCAAATAAGACAGTTGGACAAACAGACAGACAAGCAGGCAGACGGACACAGGAAACATACTTTCTTGTTGCTGTATAAAATGAGATTTAACAATAAAAAATTTTCAAAGAATAATGCTGATTGTTTTTCTTACACCCATTTTACTCTAAATATACATCCATTTTGTTTCAATTATAGACATATTAGCAAAGACAAACATTTGTCAAAACATCTTATAACAGATATTATGAACAATATTATTTACATTAACATTTCCTTATACACACTTTGCACCCACATTAAAACATTCAGAACAGATGTCTAGTGTTCATACAAAGATTTCATATCCAGGATTTAAAATGTTAAGCATCAGTCCTGGACAGAGGTCTCCAAATCTAGCCTAAACCCAGTTGTCATTTTTCAGACACCAGTAAGTTTAGGGTCCTGGATTTTGCAGCCACAGGCAGGTTTTCAGTAATGGATTTTGTATATACCGGCAGGTTTCAGTTCTGGATTTTACCAAAGGGTTCTTGATCCTGGATGTTGCAGTCACCAGTAGATTTTTTGTCCTGGATTTTACAGTCACTGATAGATTTTTTGTTCTGCATTTTGCATTATTTAGAATCGTGTATGTACCTGTTCAGGTGCACCTTCTTGTTTCTACACTCATGGTCAATTTTATCAGCTCCACTTATCATATGTGACCCTTGTAGTTCTACAATCGCAGAGAATCAGATCAGCTCACAATCTGCCATTGTAGAACTACAAAGTGCACCTCTATTGTAAGTGGAGCTGACGAGTGTAGAAACAAAAGGGGGTACCTAATAAAGTGGCCAGTGACTGTATATGCTGACAAAAAGGAACACTTCTGCACTTTTACACAAACGTCTTCTTTTAAGTGTATAGAATATACAGGGATCAAGTTCCTCATTGTGCTTTGGCTTATGGATCACCCCGTCCAGCCTTTCTGGCAGTGAATCAGGCCGAGACACCGGCCACAGCTTGGCTTAACATTAACACTGCCATTGCGGTAATACAGTCCCAAGACTATTCTCTCACCTGATGATTAGTCACACAGCCAGTAAACGATCAGGGTAAACAGTTATTGAAGATGAGCAGAATGTACACTGTATCTTTCCATATAAAAGTTAAAGATGTAACCAAATACTCCACAGCCAAAAAAAAAAAAACTGTGACGCCAACAGTTTCACAGAAGGTTTTGTAGACTACAGACAGTGAACAAACAGTGAATGACGCTGATATGTCTCTGCAGGCTTGCAGGGAAGTCCTCCTTTTGTTTGTTTATATCTATGAAAGTTTAGAAAGGCTAAAGACGCTCTTCAGCTGATGTTACCTAATGTTAATCATATAAATATGATGCTATGAGAAACCTCATTTTAATTGTGAACCTTGTTGTTTTGTTTGTTTTGTTTGTATATCAAATCAAACATGAGCTTTATGCCTTCCTGGATTATCTTGAGTCCTCAAATATGACTTGAATGGGTCACTTTGCAGAGGAGAAACGCTGATTGCATATTTTGATGCAGCACCCCTTGGTGAATTTGATTTCCCTCCTGCATCACTGCACTATTATGCTTAGCCTCTATTTAAGGACATGATGAGGCAAAACTGATCTTCTACCTGATCTAGACACATCATAAGCACTCAAAACCCTGAACCTTTAGCGTATGGGTGCTAGTGCTGTTTTAGGCCAGGGATGTAGTGGTGGTCAGTTTGCCATGTTTGTCCTGAGCCCACGGCTGCAGGTTCTGCAGGGCGTACAGGGAGGAATTATGTACACAGAGAGGGTCTACTGACACTGAGTCACTAAGGGACTTCTGCAGTGCATCAGCCTGTAGCTGGAGCAGCATCCGGTTGGCCTGCTGACGCTCTGCCTCCCGCTCCTCCGCCGTCTGTCTCCTGCAGGGATTTAGAGCAAAATCAAAACGATTAGATAGCTAGCTAGATAGATAGCTAGATAGCTAGATAGATAGATAGATAGATAATTAACGTCTGTATTAAAGTTATAACAGAATGAACTTCCAGAATGTCTTGTGTTTGATTTTGCATTATGGAATTACTGTAAATAATTACAATATATTACAGTACATTTTGAACAAATAGATGGGCGATAGATGACGTATATGTGCAATATATATCAGGATATTTATTGTTTCAGACTCTCATCTGTTGGAACTGTTTAGTATAAGCCTGTAGAGGCTTTAAGGTTATTAAAATTTTAATCAAAACTAGATATAAAAGACATACGGCAAAGTAAAGAAAGGAAACAGTGACTGATCCAAGTTCGTGTTTGAAGAAGTAGGTTCATGTGTATGATGGTGGCTCATGGCCCTCCTCGTCCTCACCTCCATTTGGTCCTGCGGTTCTGGAACCAGGTTTTGACCTGAGCGTCGGTCATTTTGAGGCTCTTGGCCAGAGACGCACGCTCAGCACTGGCTAAATACTTCTGCCTGTGGAAGCGCTTCTCCAGCTCGCAGATCTGCATGCGACTGAAGGAAGTGCGTGGCTTTTTCCGCTTGGGGGGCGTGCGGTTCTGGTACGGGTGACCAACTCTCCGGGTCAGGCTCAAAGGGAGGAGAGCTGGAACTGAAAAACAGGAGAAAGAGACGGGAAGGGGCGGAGTCAGGGTACAGATGCAGGGTGAAGATAGATGTTGTTGCTTAATGACTTACACTTAACAGTTCTAACTGATGTGATGTCTGAAACAGTACATATCCTGATAGACCACATATACTCACACTATTACATATCACACTGAATCACAGTATATACATATTACATTACATTTTTACTATACTGCCACTTCTAATATACATTTTGTTGCGCAAAAAAACTTCTCTGTTTTATTCCCAGTTTAAAAGCTCTGATTACCCTTTCAGTTCAGTGGATATTCATGATGGACAGATCAGTAGAATTCAAGTTCCATTTTGGAGGATTTTAAAATGACTGTATAATTTAATGAGTGATACATGGTTTGATGTCTTCAGTTTTATTCTCAAGCAAAGCATTAAGCTAAATATAAGGAGAACTTCTACGAACTTCTGACTGGTACTCAGTATTCACATGTACATAATCGGATGAATTTGTACTTTTCTGCAGATAATGCCATGGTATTCTGAGTGTCTGTGGTTCTATATAAAACCATTGTCTAAAGACCCTTCTATCTTTAAGAGTATAGTCATTTATATTTGTGAGGAAAGGCCCAGGTTTATGTTTGTAATTAACTGGCAGGACCTGGTGTTACCTGCTTTTGTTCTTATCTCACACCAAAATGATAATATAAAACAGAAGAACAATGCCTGACCAACTTCAGCACACAAGCCTAGAGATATGGCAGTCCTGAACGAAACTGAGGAGATTTTTGGGAGTTGCTTCTATTGGTAATAGAGTTTCTATTCTAATAGAGCCACTGTTTCGCTGATGGAAGAATACTTTCATACAATATAGTTTTAAGCTGCTTTACCCAGTGGCAATTCTGAAGTCTGTTGGGGCCCTAGACAAAGAATTAAAAGGGGCCCCTTTAACCAGCATTTATCACCATTAATTATTAATAATAATATTTTACAATAATCAATATTATTATTATTAATTTATTTAATAATGTTGTTCATTATATCACTATTCAAAATATAAACAACATTAAAATTACAATATATAAATACACACTCACGTCTCTGACTTTACCCACCTGTTATGTCCTCAAGTAACAAAGAAAATATATTTTTTCTTAACAAAGGTTCTGTGTGTCAGTAAAAAAGAACAACTTTCACCGTCTATAACCTCACTCAGGGCTGTTCTACAGTATGAGGTGTTCACCACTGGGTCATTGGTTTGTTTAGACTTCTACTATCATCATGCCCATACAATAGAGGGACAAACCCAGCCCCAACAACAACACTCTAAAAATGATTCTACAAGATTTTATAGAACTATGGATCCTCAAATAACTATTTGCATGGCTAAATGATGCCCAGATGAAATGGGTTTTAAGACTGATGGTGTTGTACACTCATTATCAAAAAAATAGTTACACCCAGATGGAATCAGCCGACAAGAATGAAAGTTGGTGGTTGAGGTTGACATTGACATGAAGTTTAAATCGGTATCTGACTGACTCAACAGCGATGATTGTGAACATTCAGCGAGCAGTGATGCCCTCCATAATGTCACCCCGTTAGTCCCAGCACAGGACATGCAAGTACACCGTTACAACTGCCCTAACACCACGTCACTGTCACCGCTTTTGTCTTGGTGGAGACAAACAAACAAATCCATGTGTGTCAGCACCATAGTCAGCACCAATATGAAGGCCTGGTGTCACTCCACCTCCTCCCCTACCGCAAAAGCTGAATATTCAAGCTGCATGGGACGGATTACCACAGGACACCATCAGGAACCTCTACAACGCCATGCTGAGGCCTTTGGCATGTTATGGTAGCAAACATGGCGTCCTGATGCCATACTGAGAGACACTACTTCTGTATGTGTAGCTCAATAAATATTCCCCATTCCAGTCAACATATTTTATCATGTATTGTTCCTGGTAACCTTTATCTTCCTTCCCAATTGCAATATTAGACTTCCACCTGGGTGCAACTGTTCTTTTGATGGTGAAAATATAGGGTTCTATATAGCACTACAATGGGTTCTTCTATTGGCTATATTTATAAATAAATTAACAGAAACCTTTTTCTGGCTGTACAGAACCAGTTTCATTAAGGTTCTATATACAACCATACACAACATATTCCCCATCAATCTGGAGAACCATTTCACCATGAAGGGAAAAATAAAACATTTAGGCATGGGTATGTCTCACCCAGACAAAGTTGCACGTTCTGTACTCTCTGGGGACAGTACAACCACAAAGGTCATGGGTAACCTACCACTAGTGTGCCCTTGAGTAAGGCACTTGGCCTTACGTTACTGTAAGAGGCTTGTTTTTGTAATTAAGTAAGTACTTAACATACCTGGACTAACAACCTGACCGAGTGGACACGGTGAAGTGTTTTTACATCTCAGCTGTCTCTTTTCATCAGTGGCCGCTAACTCTCCATCAGAGCGATTTCAGAATAGAGACATTTAAACATGTACATACTAATTTTGAGTGTTCATAAATCTACATAGAACCATTGACCAAAGAACCCTAGAAGAAGCATCTGATTAGGAGTGCATGCTGTTGTTAGACACCACCTTCCGGTGTAAACATCTGACGGAGAGATGGTGATATGGATGAAAGTAAAGACACAGGTGGACATAAATGAAGCGCTACAAGCGCCCGTTTCCCACTGAAGCTTGCGATCACTGAAACCAAGAAACAGCAATAAAATCTCAATGCTACACTAGCAGACTGGGTGACGGCCACAGCTGGGCCTCTGGATAATGACACAATCCGAGCAGACAGCTCCTCCACTGGAGTGACAGGGACACGGGTTAGGTTAGCGTTTGAATCAGTCATTAAGTTGATCGTTGTAGATCTCCCTCGGCATATGTGCAATACACTCAGTGGACTATCATTAGGCTCCTTTGATGCCTGATTCACCGCGGACTGTAATACAATGCTATCGAAACCCGAGGCTGTATTGATGCTGGCTGAAAAGCGCACCACGTGATGGCCTTTAACCGTGGGAGTTTGAGGGATCCACCCTCCCCGAGTTTCAGGTACACGTCTATAAAACTCTCATAACCTTTTTCTTTCGTGAGCGTGCGCCTGCTGTGGTTCTCCAGTGAACCCTTTAAACCCACCATGAGAGCTCCTGGGATTTTGCTGCTGGGCTTAGTTTTTGCGCCTTGTGGCTGGATCTTGGACCTGACCAGCACGGTGGCGCCAAACTGGCGCACCATCCACAACATCAGCGGCCACCCTCCGGACCTGGTGCTTCACCAGGGGATATGGGACATCTGCAGGTCCTTCACGGAGTCCCGGGACGTGCTATGCAACCACGAGGACAAAGAGTACTTCGACAACCAGATCATTGAGATCGCGCGGAGGATGATGGTGGCGAGTCTGATCGTGACCCTCGTAGGCCTGGGCTTGACCACAATCGGGACCCACTGTTGGACGGGCAAGCCGAGGAGGCCGGTGGCGGGACTGGGTGGCCTACTCATCTTCAGCTCCGGCGTACTGGCCATCATCCCCGTGGCGTGGTATCACCATATCCTGGCCTACATCAACTCACCCTCGAGCGACATTCGCGTGGGATACTGCATCATTCTGGGCTACACTGGCGGCATCACGGAGGTGCTGGGCGGGGCTGTGATGGTGGGTGGGCTTTTCCAGTGTCGCTGCTGGAGGAAGCGCGCAGGGGGAGGCGAGCTTGCCCTCGGACGGTCTCGCCGGCACTCTCACCCGCAGCCAAAGGGCGACGAACCGAGCGAGAGCGCGAAGAGGAGCCGCGCAAAGAGCGTGCCATATTCAGTAGACTTACTAATAGAGGAGAGGAACTTCCGGCGAGGGAAGGCACCCAAAAGTGCTTCACATACGCTGTAAACGTAGAGCTGAGAAAATGTGTACAATCACACAAGCCCGAACTGCGTTTAACTGGCGTTAGCCTGCCCCAATCATAGGCATGTTGGACCAGTGTCTAAACCCTATACCGCAGCACGGCCGGTCACCATCAGATCAGTTACATGCTGACCAGCAGCAACTGAAGCTGTCAGTCTTACCACCACCAAAACCAGCACATGCTGGGATGGGAAGGCTGGTATGACCATCAGGAATGGTCTAGGCGTGTTGTAAGCTTGTGTGTTATGTGTAATTCCCCTCAGTGCTATGAAATGAACACTTGTGAATAAAGGCACTGGCACTGAAAACGGACTGGTCTTAATTAATATGTGTATCTGTCTCACAACTCAGGGAAGCCACGTGAACAGGAGGCCACTGTTTAAAAAAAAAAAAAAGGAGGAAAGAAAGAAAGAAAAAAAGACGAATGAAAGACAGGGGCATTATATATATATATATATATATATATATACACACAGTTATTATAGTTATTATATTATATGATATGCTTTATTCTTTTAATCGTTTTAATCCTTAGTTATATTCTTTTAAAGCAGCTTTAGGAGAACATTAGAACATTAGTTGCTATATAAATACACTTTAATTGACTGAAACATGAACATGAAAGATTGAACCCTATTTAAAACCTTTAAATTGCGCATAATATTACACACACACACAAACACACACTCTCTCTCTCACACACACATATATATATATATGAAACACATATATATAACAACTTTAGCAACTACAGTGTATAATGTACACACACGAATTATATATATATGTATGACACATTCCATTACGCAAGATGGATCTGCAGTAGCGCAGGAGGTCTCCTGTGTAAGATTAGATTCCGCAGTTTGAGAGTCACTGTACAGGACCAGGAATGATTCCGGCCACTCAGACTCACTCTGTATATGGGACAAACGCGGGAAAATGTGCTTGTAGTCTAAAAGGGTTTATATAGTATTGAAATTGGGTTCTTTCACTCGCAGGAACAGTGGAACCCTTTTTGGTACTAGACAGGAACATTAAAAATACATATCCAACTGTCCGCCCATCCAGAAACATTCAACCATGCAAACACTCCCCTGCTGCAGTCAGATGGGTATATGAGGGCTCCATAAAGAATCAGTGCCTGAGGAGCACTTGAAGAACCGGTTACTGCTCAAGGTTAGGTCTGGTCCTCATTTACACGGGCAATAAAACCACGCAGCTGAGTTAAGACCATCACAGGCAGGACTTTTTCTAATGATCCTCTGGCCTCTATGAGGGGCTGCGACCCCCAGCTGATAACCAGGCAGGTTTAGAAGAGCATTTCTGAGAGAAAGCTGATGGTTCGTGTGCAGACCATGGCTAATGTTATTCACTCCACGATTAGGGCTCAGACCCAGCAGCAGACACTCTTATTTCAGTTCTCTGCACAAACAATGATGTGATCGAAGAGGAGAACATTAGACGGGTCTCCTTCATTAAGGCTCCTTAAACAATCGAGAAGCAGCAGAAGGCTCAGTGTGTATGACAGTGGTTCGCTCAGAGCTGTGGGAGATGCTCATGTACTAGAGTACTTCTCTGGCGGACAGAGCCCGCGATGCCCTACACTGACCCTCCGCCCGCCCCACTGTAAAACTGTTGTCTAGGCGGTCAAGTTCACAGATCACCGGGTCATATGGAAACATTACGCCTCTGCATAGTCACTGTCATAAACTATCCAAACACACTAAAATCCCTGTCGGAATGACCTGCAGGAGCAAACCAGTTCACTGATCGATCCTCCCGGTAGCTCCGATTAATGCACCTTAGTTAAGCCACCTGAGGAACATGGGATTCAAACTGCCCTCATAGTGTTCAGCGATGATGCGTTCACTGGAATATGTAGGAGAGGGAGTCCAATATCAATAACCGAGCACACACGAATACGAATGAACCGCCAACATAGTAACATTATTATTATTATTATTATTATTATTATTATTATTATTAATAATAATAATAATAATAATAATAATAATAATAATAATAATAATAATATCATTAGAATTATTATTATGATTATTATTACGATTATTATTAATACTATTATTATTATTATTGCTGTTGTTATAGTTGTTATTATTATTATTATTAGTTGTTGTTGTTTAATATGTTGCCCGACGATTGAGAAAAAAAAAAATGATGAGGATGATGATTATAATTAATTACAACAACAACAACAACAACAACAATAATAATAATAATAATAATAATAATAATAATAATAATAATATTATAAATAGATTATATATAGATTTATTAGATCTATTATCTCTCTCTCCCTCTCTCTCTCTCTCTCTCTCTACCTCTCTATTTTTACATGTGTATAAAAACACGGATGTATCATTTGTTCTATATGTATATGGTAAAAAACGTGTTTCAGCTTTGGGTGTAATCTGAAAATGCCATACAGTATAAATTTTATGAGAACCAAAAGAAGCCCGCATCCAGTCCTAAACGACTCGATGCACGAGCATTAGAAACGAGCTCAGAGTGCGTCTGCATTGTAATTAAGCACATTGTGAAGCTGTGATTGATAAACCCCGTGCCCCAGTTTACCTGTGAGTCTGTCTTTGGTGGAGAATCTGCGGCTGTGATCCACCCAGGGGAAGCAGAGCGCCCCGAAGCCCCCCGCTGCGGCCGCTGCTGCGCTCACCATAGGCGCCGGGACTGCTGCGGCCAGCGGTCTATGCGCGGGAACCCTGATCACCCCGCGGTGACCCACCGCTCTGCTGCTCCAGGACAGCCCTGACCCCTCCAGAGAGCCTGGTACTGCGACCCTGGAGGCGCGCAGGGAGGTGAGCGGCGCCGCAGTGGTACCGGTCGGACTCCCCGGGGCGCTATCCGAAGAACCCAGGATCTGGTCGATGCCGAAGCGGATGGGCTCGTGCGCGCTTTGACAGGACTGCTCGGGCCTCGGGCTCTGGGCGCGCTCCATGTTGCCCGTTCGGGTACGGGTGAAGTTCAGTCTAATCGCGCAAAGCGGGGCGGAATTGGCTCCGATTTATGGCCATGATGCTGGGCCCCCTCATGGTCTCGGCGGCCCCTGTGCGTCAGCGCGCATCTCGAGGAGCTGCTTTTCTCCTCAAACTGGAGTTTTTTTTCTCTCGCATCATGTTTTTTCCCACCCGTATTCAGACACACCCCGCCCCCCGTCCTGTGATTGGCTGGGATTAGACGGAGCATTAGTGAGTGTGAACTATTAGGTGGGGAGGAATAACTCACACTGTGCAGCACAAAGTCACCAACAAGTGTTTTCATTGGTCGAGGAGGTCCCGAGTCGTTATGTGGCTATTGGTTATGATTAAAGCAGACCTAAAATAGACCCAGCGGAATAGCTACAGCTCTCCTTCCTTCTCATGCCTACACCCTGATGCTGAGAGCTGGGTTCTCATGTTCTGGTAACGCAGATCCTCTTCATCAGGGTGCGTTAAAGATCGGCACACAGCCTTCAGGACAGTGAAGCCCACACGCCAGCAGCATTTCCTCCAGCTTCATCATGTCGGCTCATTTTATCTACTCCAATAAGCGAGCAGCCTGCAGCCTCTAATGCTGCTTCCTATAAGTATATATATGTCCTGGCCCTGGAATGGTGTGTGTGTGCCAGTGTGTGTGTGAAAGGAGTTTATACCTGGGTTGGCATGTGTGTGTGTGTGTGCCAGTGTGTGTGTGAAAGGAGTTTATACCTGGGTTGGCGTGTGTGTGCCAGTGTGTGTGTGAAAGGAGTTTATACCTGGGTTGGCGTGTGTGTGCCAGTGTGTGTGTGAAAGGAGTTTATACCTGGGTTGGTGTGTGTGTACCAGTGTGTGTGTGAAAGGAGTTTAAACCTGGGTTGGTGTGTGTGCCAGTGTGTGTGTGAAAGGGGTTTATACCTGGGTTGGTGTGTGTGTGCCAGTGTGTGTGTGAAAGGAGTTTATACCTGGGTTGGTGTGTGTGTACCAGTGTGTGTGTGAAAGGAGTTTAAACCTGGGTTGGCATGTGTGTGCCAGTGTGTGTGTGAAAGGGGTTTATACCTGGGTTGGTGTGTGTGTACCAGTGTGTGTGTGAAAGGAGTTTAAACCTGGGTTGGCATGTGTGTGCCAGTGTGTGTGTGAAAGGAGTTTATACCTGGGTTGGCGTGTGTGTGTGCCAGTGTGTGTGTGAAAGGAGTTTATACCTGGGTTGGTGTGTGTGTGCCAGTGTGTGTGTGAAAGGAGTTTATACCTGGGTTGGCGTGTGGGTGCCAGTATGTGTGTGAAAGGAGTTTATACCTGGGTTGGCTTGTGTGTGCCAGTGTGTGTGTGAAAGGAGTTTATACCTGGGTTGGCGTGTGTGTGCCAGTGTGTGTGTGAAAGGAGTTTATACCTGGGTTGGCATGTGTGTGTGTGTGTGCCAGTGTGTGTGTGAAAGGAGTTTAAACCTGGGTTGGCATGTGTGTGCCAGTGTGTGTGTGAAAGGAGTTTATACCTGGGTTGGCGTGTGTGTGCCAGTGTGTGTGTGAAAGGAGTTTATACCTGGGTTGGCGTGTGTGTGCCAGTGTGTGTGTGAAAGGGGTTTATACCTGGGCTGGTGTGTGTGTGCCAGTGTGTGTGTGAAAGGGGTTTATACCTGGGTTGGTGTGTGTGTGCCAGTGTGTGTGTGAAAGGAGTTTATACCTGGGTTGGCGTGTGTGTGCCAGTGTGTGTGTGAAGGGAGTTTATACCTGGGTTGGCGTGTGTGTGCCAGTGTGTGTGTGAAAGGAGTTTATACCTGGGTTGGTGTGTGTGTGCCAGTGTGTGTGTGAAAGGAGTTTATACCTGGGTTGGCGTGTGTGTGCCAGTGTGTGTGTGAAAGGTGTTTATACCTGGGTTGGTGTGTATGTGCCAGTGTGTGTGTGAAAGGAGTTTATACCTGGGTTGGTGTGTGTGTGCCAGTGTGTGTGTGAAAGGGGTTTATACCTGGGCTGGTGTGTGTGTGCCAGTGTGTGTGTGAAAGGGGTTTATACCTGGGTTGGCGTGTGTGTGCCAGTGTGTGTGTGAAAGGGGTTTATACCTGGGTTGGTGTGTGTGTGCCAGTGTGTGTGTGAAAGGAGTTTATACCTGGGTTGGCGTGTGTGTGCCAGTGTGTGTGTGAAAGGGGTTTATACCTGGGTTGGTGTGTGTGTGCCAGTGTGTGTGTGAAAGGGGTTTATACCTGGGTTGGTGTGTGTGTGCCAGTGTGTGTGTGAAAGGGGTTTATACCTGGGTTGGCGTGTGTGTGCCAGTGTGTGTGTGAAAGGAGTTTATACCTGGGTTGGCGTGTGTGTGTGCCAGTGTGTGTGTGAAAGGGGTTTATACCTGGGTTGGTGTGTGTGTGCCAGTGTGTGTGTGAAAGGAGTTTATACCTGGGTTGGCGTGTGTGTGCCAGTGTGTGTGTGAAAGGAGTTTATACCTGGGTTGGCGTGTGTGTGTGCCAGTGTGTGTGTGAAAGGGGTTTATACCTGGGTTGGTGTGTGTGTGCCAGTGTGTGTGTGAAAGGAGTTTATACCTGGGTTGGCATGTGTGTGCCAGTGTGTGTGTGAAAGGAGTTTATACCTGGGTTGGTGTGTGTGCCAGTGTGTGTGTGAAAGGAGTTTATACCTGGGTTGGTGTGTGTGTGCCAGTGTGTGTGTGAAAGGAGTTTATACCTGGGTTGGTGTGTGTGTGTGTGTGCCAGTGTGTGTGTGTGCCAGTGTGTGTGTGAAGGGAGTTTATACCTGGGTTGGTGTGTGTGTGTGCCAGTGTGTGTGTGAAAGGAGTTTATACCTGGGTTGGTGTGTGTGTGTGCCAGTGTGTGTGTGAAAGGAGTTTATACCTGGGTTGGTGTGTGTGTGCCAGTGTGTGTGTGAAAGGAGTTTATACCTGGGTTGGTGTGTGTGTGTGTGTGTGCCAGTGTGTGTGTGTGTGTGCCAGTGTGTGTGTGTAAAATCTCCAGAGCTTTTTTACAGGTTGTTGAGCGTAATTGACTGGTCAGTACTGTTTGGACAGTCTCTCCACTCCGATTAATGCCCCTTTGGCCGCCTTTCCGCGCCATATGTACCATCAGCTCCTGAGGGATGAGGTCCAGACTTCTCCACATTTGTGTAAACTGTTGTTTCATCCTGTTTGCTTTTTCGTTTGACGGGTTATGTTGCTGGTTTTATTTGCACTGCGGCTTCAATTACAACCACAAGTTTCAGCCATAGTTTAAAACCAACTACTCCTTTCCCATTCCATCATAATTCATTTAGTTACTTTGGTTTATTGCATGTTATTAACAGGGCAGTGTTTCAACACGGAAAAACAGAAGTCTAAATAATTTAGTGGTTTTAATAATCATTTTACTGGTACTTGTAAATCTAATAATAATAATAATAATAATAACAACAACAACAACAATAATAATAAAATAATAATAATAATAATAATAATCATAATAATAATAATAATAATAATAATAATAATAATAATTATTATTATTATTATTATTATTATTATTATTATTATTATTATTAGTATTATATGTGTTAGTATCCATATTTGATAATATGTTCCGTCTGTAGATATTAGTACCTATATGCAGTATATATAATGGCTGGGCAGTATGACACTATATAATCGTTCTTGTGAAATGTCACAATTCAGTGTGCTTTTCCTAGCATATGGTGTATATGTAATATATATAATATAAAAATATTAATTGTGACGTGTGTTATAAACATTTCTTAGTATCCCTATATATTGTTGCCATATTGCTCACCTCAATATACACTGTAAAAATGCAACCTAAAAATATTTAGCTTCTTACAAGCAATTAAAGACGTTTTATTCAGCTCAGAAAGTTACTTTGATTGAAATCATCTTTCCTCCACAGTTTCTCTTCCGGTTGAATAGACCTCGGCCATTTGCTTTAGATTTTTTTGTAACGAAATGCTTTCTAAAGTGTACATATGACAAACAGAACATAAGGTGCAATGGTTGATGTTTCAGCTGGTCTGCGGAGGGGCTTGTAGCATACCTCTATGTTCTCTCGAACGAGCCCTGAAAGCAGAACTGGGTCCTCTTCAGTTTACTCCACACAGCGCCGCGCTGTGCCTGTGCTGAAGTCACTGGCAGACCTCTATTAATACCGGCTCTCCACTAAAGCTCGTTGTATCTATCCCTTTACTAGCGCATGTGTGGAGCTACAGAGGAGTGAATCAGCTCCTCAAACGCGTGACGCGCTGCGGGAGCGCACCAGATCCATCACTGCATCCTCACATTAAAAGCTCTGTTCTCCGGAGAACGCGGGACGGATAAAATGGAAGAATAAAGGAATAAAAGGGAGCGATTTGTCTGGGAAATTAGCTGCGCATTTCCATAATGTCGGCTGCGGCTGGAGGCCCGCGGGCTCAGCCTTTATTGCGCGTGTCTGCGCTGTTATCAATTTCCCAACTTTCTTCCCCTCCAGACGCAGCAGACAGACGCGCGTGGGCTTTAAACCAGAGAGGAGGGGGACGAGGGGTGGGGGGTGTTCGTGGTGAAGTGATAGAGGGTACGAAGAGCGGGGTTCAGTTCGTACCTTCCCTACTGCAGCCAAGGCATAGTGATATGAAGTGAAGGCGGTAAGTAATAGCGCATTTAAAAAAAGAAGCCACCATGTTTTTATTAAGATCTACTCTTTTAAAAAGCTTGGGTGACTGAGAAGGAGATGAACAGTCACCCCGAGGCGAGAAAACAGAACAAACATTAAAAAAGCAAAAAGGCAAAGGAAAGAACTGTATACAGCCAAACAGGCATCCTCTATACAGTACAGTTAAGCCTGTACGCTATGTAGATATAGAACCGTCGCTGTCCAAATAAAAACAGGTATCTCCAAAATGGCAACTTTACAGGAGAGGCCAAAAACCTCATTTCATATGAATGGAAGTCAATGGAACCGGACGTCTTTCCAAGCAGTTTTGGGCCATTTCTGTTGGTCCTTTTTTCATGAAATTTCCTTACAGTGTAAACAGCAGCTCATGTGATCAAATGAGGCATTAAAGTAAAAATCAACAAAAATGGAGATACATGTTTTTCATTGAACAGCGACAAAATACATAAATCCATAAAGGCATTGTATAAATGCACACAATGCAAATCGTCGCTGTCCAATGAAAAACATGTATCTCCATTTTTGTCCATTTTGACTTTTATGCATCACTTGAAAACAGCCACTGCCGTGTACACTTTGTGAGATTTGCATGATGAACAGACCAACTGAAATGGCCCAGAAGTGCTCGGAAGGCTGCCTGGTTCCATTGACTTACATTAAAATTGCATGAGGTTTTTGGCCTCTCCTATAAAGTTGCCAGTTTGGAGATACTTGTTTTTCTTTGGACAGCGACGAAATTTACCTTGAAGACAATCCTGACTATTAAGACCTGTGAGTTTTAATGGGGAACTCATAATGAAACAGTAGTGGACAAGGTACAGATTAGAGATACCCAAGGTAAAATACTTCTTTAGACCTCCAGTTGAATAAATGTACTAAAGTATTTACCTTCAAATGAACTTTAAGTAGCATGATTTTTTGTGTAGCATGACTTATTATGGCTCTAATGTTCTACCATAAGACTCTTGCTTAATCAACTCATTATAGGTGAAGAGACTCTAGTGTCACTCTCAGTCCACCAGTCTTTTAATAGAAGGTCATTTATTGACCTGACACTGATGTCTATTTAAATGATCATCAGCTCAAAACACTGAAGGAGAACAGTATCCATTAGCTAGAACCAAGCTCAACATACCAAATCAAAGTCAGAACAAAGTGACCATTGTACCCTGATTGATGGGCTTTACCCTTCTTTCATTTTGACATGATACAAAATTAGGCATACATGAGCCCAACGGAAGGACATACTGTAAATAATGTAGTGGAGTCAACAGGAAGATATTAGAGTTTGAAATGTGGTGAAGTAAAATGCCCCCCAGAATAGAAATACTTCAGTACAGACACACCAACACACCACTCCCAGTACACTAGCATTCTTACTGTCCACTACTGACTAAATACTTGAGTTCTATGTTCTAGTGAA
This sequence comes from Prochilodus magdalenae, assembly GCA_024036415.1. Lineage (NCBI taxonomy): Eukaryota > Metazoa > Chordata > Actinopteri > Characiformes > Prochilodontidae > Prochilodus > Prochilodus magdalenae. The sequence continues at coordinate 586,176 of JAMWET010001353.1, read as the reverse complement.
AACCTGCCCAGTCAGAATTGTTCGCTGTGATGGTGATCGGAATAGCAGAGCTGTACATGTAGGGTGATGCAAGGCAATGTATTCCACAAAGTGTTGGAGACTAAATACATATAATGGCTATACATGACCCTTATTCATCATTCTGTTTACATCCCATGGACCACCTTCTTCAGAAATGATGAAAAACTGTAAAGTGACTAACACACTGTACACACTAACATGGCTAAATATGATGCATAAACATAAATTCAGTAAAATATTAATATCAAATATGACATAAACAAGTAAAAGGTGTTACACATATATGACACATCCCTGTTACACTGTAAGGATGTCATATGGTTGCTGTGGAAAATAAGAACATCATAAAAGTTGTTGAGTGATGTTGTCACATCTCAGGCTGCTGTTACCCCTCCCTGCCCACAGAGGTCGCCATCACCGGAATTTTAGCCCTGGGTTTCCCACCTGATCTCAATCAGAGGCCATTTTGTATGTTTAAAACCTCCATGGTGTCCTTTGTTCTGTGTGAAGTCTTGTATTGGTGTTACCTGCAATTCTGAACCGTTCTTTGTATGTATTGCGTTTCCTGGTTTTGTACCCCTGCTTCGTTTATTGTTTTTGGTATCTCGGTTTTTGGCTGCATTCTTGTTTGTTTATTTTTGGATGGATTTTCTGGTATTGAACCTGGACTGTTTTTGGACTTTGAATATTTGCTTATTAAACCTGCACTTGACTCGTCACCCCGGTTGTGGATCCGTTTAGTGACAGATGTCATGTTCTAACTAGAGTTGGGAGCCCCATCATTACAATAAGGCAAACCCTGCTCTTTATATGTGAGGCTATCAAAATGTAATTATGTTAGCAAACACTTTCTAAGCATCACCTAAAACGTAGCAGTCAAAATCATAACTTGAAATATTTAACAATTTACTGTTATTGCAAAATGTTAGAAAAGGTGGACTTTTTGTAGGGTAATAAAAATGCTTTTAATATGTACGAATATGATGTTCTTATGATGTAATTATGGGTTCACTGAACATCTTATAGTAAGTTAATAAAACAGAAATCTGTGTTTTGTATGCTGTTAACTTCTTTACAGCTCAGTTAAATTTGCCACATGGGTTACTCTGTAACATTAAAACATTTTCCTACAGTGCACAGGTCAGTTTCAGCTTTACAATATTACAGTGAAGACATTGTATTATATGTCGTCTACAGGTTATTGTCACATTTCCTGGTTTCCCCTCTACTTCCAATCGCCCAAAAGTCATCTCCCAGAAACCATCACCCAATGACATCAACATCACATGTTCACAACCATCCAATCACGTCCCGTTTTCTTGTTCCTCATCTCCCTAGTACTGATTACACACAGCTGTTCCTCATTTACATTATTGTTTGTTTATATATACACAGTTTCCACTATCAGATTGCAAAGTATGGCAGACCTAGTTGCACACCGAGCGTTTATCTCTGGTATTGTCAGTTGTTTCTAGTTTTGACTGTCTTTGTAAATGAGTTGGATTCTCCTTTTGATTTGTTTGCTGGTCTGCCTGCTCCCTTGGTTTTTGACTTCTGACTGTCCCTCATCCCTTGCCCTTTTGTTATGATTGCCTGGTTTATTTTGTTGAGCTTAATACGGGTTTGTCCAATAAACCTCATTCCATGTTTATTTCTGCGCAGGTCAAATTAGGTCTGTTGATTCTGACACTTATGTTTACATGAAGAGTCCATGCTGACATCGTTAGAACCAAAAGCTCATTTGCTTCTTTTTCTGTCTGCAACTGTTTGTGTAATTTAAACTGGAGGAGCTGTATATGGTTTTTAAAGTTATTGATGGATTTACCATGGATATTTCCCTTCACCTGAAAGCTACCATTTCAAAGTTTGTAAAGTAGGGGCACTACGTATGTAATATACCACACAACAATTTATAGATTAAAATTTACAGTCTGTATAACAATATGGAAAATGAATCTGTATAGGTGTATAGGTGCCCTATAGAAAGCTGGGGCAGTAGGAGAATTGGTAGAACAAATGTTCTACCAATGGATTCTGTCTGATGTGTGCAACTGGTGGTGTTTATTGGTAATGGTCTTCCAAAGTGTTCCCAAGCCCATATGGCTATATTCTTTGTCTCAATTAGTCTGAGAGGCTAGTGTTCACTGGCACAGTACTGGTGTTTAATCATTCCCATGTTTAATGATTTGATCTTAATATACCTTATGTTAATACTATCTGTACATTTTGTGGTAAAGTGGGGAGCCTCGACTCATAGGCTTTTCTTGGTTTCTTCTTTAATAAAACGTTTGGTTTCATCACCTGTTTTGACCTTGTTTTCAGAACATTACACAATGAGTCTAGCCTAAAAATGCCTCTGTCCTAGATTTTAGAAATGTATTGCAGGCAACAGATGATCATATTTTTACAAACGGTTGAAGTTTGAAGGACTTAAAATATTAAACAACCCTTAATTGTTTGCAGGTGGAGGCTCTAAAACCGAAATGGTGAAAATGAACCAAAGCTCCTGCTCTTATCAGACCCCAGATATAAACATTTGCAGTTTATTATACATGATTGGACTTTTGACACAAACTAGGGTTTATGGCAAGAGGAGACCAAATTAATATTATTTCTGTGGGCTGGGAGCCTCAACTGCCACTCAGTATGTTGGTTAATATGCGATGTCCTGCTTCTACAGGACTTGGGGTCCTTGTCAAGCCATGCTGTTGTTCTGGATTTGATACAAAAACAATTTCAAGCAAACACAGAGTTAAACAGTTGATCTGTGATCTAACCGCACTGAAAACAGGATGAGCTGAAGAGGATGCTTTATGAACTTAAACTGATACAGTGAATATCATTATCATGGTGAAAGTCCTGGTATTTTTACAGGCCTTATCACATTCCCCTGCTTTTCATATTCAGAAACTGAAACTCCTAAAGCCTTTATGAACAGGATTAGGAGTGCTAAATAAAGTGTGGAAGTCCTTTTCACACATAATAAAAAAGGCAAACTATCCATATATGTGTGTATAGTGATAGTCTGCTGTTTTACATAAAAGCATAAAGAATTGCAGACTGTAGTCCATACTTTTTTCTGTGCACTTTGCTACCCTTATTTACACCCTGGTCTCTAGAGGTCAGGACCCCCACAGGGGTCTGGTAGGGTGTGGATCATTCTCAGGACTACAGTGGCACTGACGTGGTGGTGATGTGTCAGTGTGTGTTGCTCAGTATGAGTGGATCAGACACAGCAGTGCTGATGGAGTTCATGGAGTTCCTATTGAGCATAAACATACTTCTATATTATACTTCTAAAAATCCACATTCTGGGAAAGTTTTGAGCTATGACGGAACTCAGCCGTATGAGCTGGAATGAGCAGCTTTTAGACGAAATTTTTATTATACTTTATTTTTGCAATGTACGAATGTAATTACTTTTGCCTTTCCAAACACCCTGAGGGCAATAGTTTGAATTGAGAGCGTAAAAGAAAGAGAGAGAGAGAGAGAGAGAGAGAGAAGAGGATCTGTTGTTTGATGGTTGAATGCACGACTGGTTCACATGCTTGTGAACAAAGGAGGGTGGTCAGGAACTGCAGGGCCTTGAATGGACAGAACAAAAAGGATGAAAGATGATGAATGCAAATGACTGAAATCCAACAAAGGAGAATGTACCGGATAATAAAGACCAGCAGGATTAAAGTATGTGTTTGCTTGTGCCTGTGTGAGAGAGGAGAGGTTGAGATCAGCCTGTATTAGAGACATTTCTAAAAACGTCATTAGTCTGGTTAAAGTCGAATTCCATCATTCACAGAGGTCTGATGTGAAATGTTCTAGAGAAACTTACCAGGTCGACTGTCAGGGTCTATTCACAACAGTGGTGATAACACTGACATAAGAAATATTTAACTACTCTATCAATTCCTCACAGAAAGTTAGTGTTAATAAATTGGAAATCAACACGCTGTCTGAGGCCTGACACATTGTTTTACAACAGATTTGCCTTGAGCTCTTAGTCTCAAACATTATAAATGATGGAGGACATTAAGGATGTTATAGTCATTCATTTCATTTGCTTAGTTTATAGTTTATATTTTTAATTTAGTATTATTTTACCATTATCAGCATTACACGCAAAAACCCACATGACATGTATAGGTTCACTGAAGGTTCACTGCACATGTGTAATATTATCACTGTAAAAAAAAAGTCACCACAAGATAGCATGCCCCTCTACAATGAACCATTTAACATCAGACTGCTCTAAATGACTTTGTGTACATCTCAAAAACTGAATTATACAGAAGTACTGAATTATACATATGGTGTAATTTTACTTTAATATCATAATGACTGTAAGTCTGAGAGTTTGAGCATCATCCAGTGATCCATACTCTCTCAGTCTGTGCCCTGAAAAAGGGACGCCCATTTATCTTATGTCGCTCACTTGTAATATATACAGTATTTGGTTGTGCAACAACTTTGTCTCCATTTTTAATTTTTTGAGCAATTTAATAGCCTTTCAATATTATGAATATTCACACATGTTGGGTTTGTTGACGGTGGAGCACTGACTCTTCAGGAAGCCCTCATGTCTGTGTTCTCTTTTAACTCTATCTTTCAGTTTTGCTGTAATAGCCAGGCCTGCCGGAGTCACTGTACCCATAGTGTTTTAGTCCTTCTGTCAGAGCTAATCTTCTGTGTGTCTGTGCTACTGCCCAAACTCTGTGGTCTAATGCGGAGCTACTGCCCATCCTGTCTGCTCTGATGCTGCTGCTTCATCTGCTTTGGCTGGACGCCACTACCATGGTGTCACTTCCATGTGCCTTTTGTTGTCCTGTTCCATGTGCTTCTTTTGCTCCTCCTCTCTCTGCCCTCTTGTCAGACCCCTCCCCTGTCCTTAGTTTGTAGCCCCGCCCCTTCCCAGGTGTTCCATGTTAGTCCTTGTTTATTTATACTCCCTGTGGTTCCCTTTGTTCTTGCTGGGCGTTGTGTCCTCATGTCTGTTGGTTTTGTATACATGTTTAAAGTTGTATCTCAGTTTGCTGCTTTCTTTGGTTTTGTTTTGTCTCATTTGCTCCTTATTAAACACCTGCGCTTACATCCTGCCTCCTCATCTTGACTCCACGTGACATGAAAACACTGAACACTTCGCATTTTCATTGTTATAGAATATTATAATCATAGTCTCAGGCTAACAAACACTAACATATTAAATATTGAATATATTTGTAATTTCTGATCCTCCTTTGTGTTTGTTTTGCCATCCAGCTTTGACTTAAGGAGAATGAGTTCCCCTTTTGGGTCTTGGTTCCTCCCTAGGTTTCTTCCTTTTGATTCCTTTGTGACAGTTTTTCCTTGTCACCTTTGACTTGGCTTAGACCCTGATTTTCTGTAAAGCTGTTGTGACAACATCTGTTGTAAAAACCACTGTTTGAATACATTTGACTTGACTTAGAAATAAAATCTTGTATCAGCCTCCATTACCAGCTTTCCAAGTTGAGAAAGCGGTTTATCCTCCTGTAAAGTTCTTTATTGGAGGTGTTTAAGGTGGCAGTATAATTCTATGAGTGTTATTGTGAAGTTTGATGTCTTCACTTTTATTGAAGAGTAAAACCTTGAGCTAAAAATAATGATGTCTACTATGAGTATCCCTGTCTGAACTTCTGAATGGTACTGTATGCAGGTGGACAGTATTTCCTTGCACATAATCTGATGGATTTGTACTTTTCTGCAGATAATGACAATACCTAGTTTAAGTCCACAGTCTCAATAAAAGATGTTCTTTAAGGGTTCTTTAGTAAAGACAACAGTTCCATGAGCAGCCATGTCTAAACCTTTGACTAGTGTTAAGTCTTGCATCATTTCTATATGAATAAATACACAACACAGCTATTTCCAAACATAGTTCAACTTTAAGACAGAAAAATACATTGCCCTTTTTTTGTTGTACTCATGTGGAAACGATGTGCATACAACGTGCATTACTTTATCAAGTAATAAATGCAGCACTGTTTTCACTGTACATGACTTTACTATGTGTACTTGAGGGTGTGTGTTCCTCACCTGCCGACTCCTTCAGTCTCTCTCTCTCTCTCTCTCTCTCTCTCTCTCTGTGTAGAGCATAGGTCACTTAATAAAAGCCGATTATCCAGTTAGTGTCTCCGCTAGCTCTTAACCTCCTCACCCCTCCCGTGGGCTGGCAGTGGGGGGTTTGGTGGGAGGAGGGGGAATCCACCAGCTGCCCCCAGCCTCACTGAACCAGGCCCTGGCACCGCTCGCAGTCCACCACCCTGTTCCATCCGGCCTGCTGGGCCACAGACAAACTAGCAAACCAAGCAACCAAAACCCACCTGTCCTGCCTTAGGATACACACACCCACACAAACAGAGACTGTCGTTTGTCATGTCAGTCTGTCACAAACGCTAATTCACACGCTTGCTTCAGGGGTGGGCAATATGATGATATGTTACAGTTATCATGATAAATTAGGTCCCAGTGCTTGTTTGTGAGCGTGTGATGGGCATGGGTAGCTCTTGAGACACTGAATAACTGCACGAAGGACGAAAAGAAGAAAGATTTAAAGAGCAGCATACAGCAAATACATAAACTGCTTAATTACAGGGGCCAGATTGGATGGCTATTGTTCTCCTATCCGAATGGATTAACGTATCTTTTTAAGTCGACTTTTTGATGGCTTCTATTTCTTCATGTATCGCTTGTGTATGTTGCATTAACATGTTTATTTTGTAAAACCTTAGCAAATCTCACAGCAAAGAGGTAGCCATCAGTACTGCTCTTATTTCAGTGTTTGGTTAAAGGAGCAATATGTAAGTTTTCAGTTCAAAACTAAATGAACTACAAATTACCAACAGAGAGTAAAGAAATAACAGTTTTGATGGTACAACAATGACATCTATTTATCATGTGTCAGAGATATCTACTGAAGCTAGCATGCTAACCAGCTAGCCGACTGGCCTGTTCTGTCTCATAATACCACTTTGTACCTTAAGACGTAAGAATGAGTCACTGTAGCCATCAGATCATGTTCATGGTTCGGCCCCTGGTTGGCCTTTTAAGGACAGGTACCCAGTCAAAGAAAAAGTAAATGCAACAACCCTAATCAACACAACAGCCTGCTCACATCAAGAACCCATGTTCAGCAGCAAACAATAGAAGTGATATAAATGTAAGCTAAACAATATTTAACAGGCGCTGCTGTCCACTGCTGGAGACACTTGTGGTGAGTAAAGGGATGGAGTTTAAAGCTGATCTTACTGTTTTGTTTCTAGACTGGTAAGTAAACAGCTGTTAATGGTAACACTGAGGAGGGAGGTCTGTGTGTTTCTTACTACAGAGACTGCTTTAAACAACATAATGGTCATGCAGTCATGTACACTGGAAGATCTTTTGTTATCATAAAAGCAAACATCTAAAAACAACATCTCCAACTTGGGAGACGTTTAATTTTCAATCATTGGAATGCTGTTATTTGCACTGTGGGAATGGGAATTTGGATGATGAGTCTGTATGATGTCTCAATGATGACAAAAGCTCTTTATGTTAATGTATATAGAACGTAAAGAATGTTTGCCTCCTCCTGTAAAGCTGCTTCAGAGAAACATTTGTTTGTTTTTGGACAGAGATAATTTGCTGAAAAAGAAACAAATATAGTGAGAGAGATAAAGAGAGAGAGAGAGAGAGAGAGAGAGAGAGAGAGAGAGAGAGAGAGAGAGAGAGAGAGAGAGAGAGAGAGAGAAAAGGGAAAGAGAGATTGAGTTCTGTGCTATATGAATGACGGTCGTTTGTCATGTTCAGTGTTCTGTCTGTGTAATTATGAAAAGCCATCACTCACAAACATTAACACACACACACACACACGCGTGCGCACACACGCACACACGCGCACACACAGACACACGCACGCACACACACACACACACACACACACGCACGCACGCACACACACACACACACACACACAGACACACACACGCACACACAGAGACACACACACACGCACGCACGCACACACACACACACACACACACACAGACACACACACGCACACACACGCGTGCGCACACACACACACACACAGACATATACACGCACACACACACACACACAGGCTGGCTCGCTCTTCTCTCGCTCCTGCTCATTTTGTCCCCCTGTGTCTTACTGTTCGTTTGTCACTTCTCTCCCATATTCGTGTTTTCATTCATTCATTCATTCTCTTTCTTTGCTCTCCGCCCCCCACTCTCTCCCTCTGTTGATTGCGGAGGAGGAAAGGGGCAGCTGCTCTCACAGTGTTTCCGTCCGTGTGAGTGTGTGTGTGTGCGCACCTTCGAGGTTCTGGTACCCAGATGGGGGTGACCCATGCTTGCCCCTCCTGCTGAAGACCCACCTGTCACACATCCCTTTCCACACACCCACGCACACATATACACACAGACATGGATTCAGATACATTCACAAAGACCATGGCTAAAACCGCCGCGTGTCTGCAGTTTCAGTCTCTGCAGGAGCAGTCTGTATAATGCTGTAATGCTGACGCCTGTGTAATGCTGTAAAACAACAGTCATGAAGAGAAATGAGCTTGTTCAAATAAATGAACAGATAATGAGCTTGCAGAAGTATTACTGCCCTGAAGTGTCTGTGGACATCCAAGTGAGTTCCTCATATTGGTCATATGGTAATGATGTAAGCAATATGTGCACACACACACACACACACACACACATAGCGGACAAACATATAAATATATAGATCCATTTCAGATGTTGAAAGTGAGACATTTCACCATTCATAGAAATTAATAACTTATTTAGAAGTTGATGGCAGCAATTCGGGAGTTGGGAAAATGGGAATGAAAGGCTGGAAAAGTAAGTGGTACTAATAATAAAACAGCTTGAAAAGCAATATGCAACTAAATCACATGAAAAAAAAAAACAAAGAGCATGTTAGAGACTCAGAGATGGGCAGAGGTTAAGCAATCTGTGAAAAACAGCATCTAAAAATTGTGGAACAATTTCAGAAAAATGTTCCTCAATGTATAATTATAAAGGCTTTCAATATCCCACCTTCTACAGCACATAATATCATCAAAGGATTCAAAGACTCTGGAACAATCCCTGTATCACGACGGTCAAAATCAGATCTTCATGCCCTGAGGTGGCACTGCCTTACAAACTAGGCATGATTCTGTACTAAAAAAAAATTGCATGGGCTCATTCAAATCACTGTCTATGAACACAGTTCACAATGCAATCCACAAATGCAAATTAAAGCTTTATCATGCAAAGGAGAATCCATATGTCAACACAATCTGGAAACATCACAGTTTTGTTAGAGCCGAAGATCAGTTCAAATCATCTAAGCAAAATGTAAAGCTGTTCAGTGATCAGATAAATGGAAACAGTGTCCTGCAGACTCCAGAGTAGAGGGACCAGCCAGTTTGTTCTCAGCTCACAGTTCACAAGCCTGCATTTCTCATGGTACAGGGTTGCATTAGGGTCTATGGCGTGGGCAGCTTACACATCTGGAAAGGCACTATTGCTCCTGAACAGTATAAAGAGATTTTAGAACATATGCTCCCATCCAGACAGTGTCCCAAGAAGAAAACAAAGAAGCAGAATATACCATATATACATATACTGCACACTGCAAAGCAAGTCCCAGAAGCACAGACTTGAACCTGCTAGAACCTAAACCATAGAATTAATTTAAATATGACACAATAAGTAGTTCTGTATTTATGAAAATGCTTTTAAATTGCTATGTCTGAGTATACAGCAGAGCAACTTGACTTACTAGTCCTCTAAGGGTTAATGTCAGTGTTAAGGTCAGGGATCTGTTATCACACTATTACTGCTCACTGCAGTTTTTTAAATGAGGCTAATGCAAACTCAATGACAAAAGGTGTTAGGGCTATTAGGTGCTCACCGTGTGTGTGTGTTTGTGTTAAGGTGTGATTGTTATTCTATTAGACAATGTGTCATATGTTTTTGGGGGTGTTTCCCACCCCCTCCCTCTGGTGATAATTGATTCACACTGCGCTTTGCTGATTGGTGTGAGGCCCCCTATGGGCGGGGAGGGCTCAACAGCTGCCCTCTCCCTCTCTCAGGCTTTCTGTATTCATTTATCTCTTGCTCATTCACTGACACTTTTCATCCCAGCCACACAGACGAATGTACACCAACACATAGTTTGGTAGCAATCTCATGGCACGACATGCATCAAGACAGTTGGCTTATTTTTTTTCCAAATTAACACAAATTGACTCATTGACTCGTTTTCCAAATTGACTCATAAGCACAAACACCTATACCCACAGGACTGTCATTATACCCCTCTGTCTCTCACAGACACGTGCACGCGCAAACACACATAGGCACTTGTGTACAGTTCTTCAGAACATAGGACCTCATTTTATGAATGTAGTCAAGCAGCACTTAAAAACAGGAAAATATCCACACACACACACACACACACACACACACCACACACTCACACACGCACACACACACACACACACACACACACACACCACACACACACACACGCACACACACACCACACACACACACACACCACACACACACACACGCACACACACACCACACACACACACACACACCACACACACACACACGCACACACACACACCACACTCACACACGCACACACACACACACACACACACACACACACCACACACACACACATGCACACACACACACACACACACACACACACACACACACCACACACACACACACACACCACACACACACACACACACACACACACACACATAGGCACGCTGACACTCATGCAGAGAGGCGGAAGTTGGCAGGGACACACATACTTGAGCAGATTGTCCTTCACAGAGACAAGCACAAAGTGTGAGGGTACGGGGACGTGTTTGCTACTGCTAATTGTATGTGTGTGTCTGTGTGTACATTTCTGCCTAAGGCTGAGACACAGTGACAGAGTTTGTTGATAGGCTGAAACTCTGATTGAAATGGATCCCTAGCTGTATTTTGGAGCTCTGTTGAGTACTTCGGGCGGATTTCTCTTAGCTAAAACATAAAAATGGAATTCCATAGTGACTTGGAGAGTTCTCCATCTGGTCCTCAGGGACCCTAAGATGGTAAAGATTTTATATTCCTATATTGTTTGAGTTAGGTTGGAGCAAAACTATGGACTAGTTTAGTACACTGACATGAGCAAAGTCGTAGGACACCAGTACGTAAATCAATTGTGAGGTAGTGTTAGCTCAGGGGATGGCTTGGGAATGGTCACACCTGTGTAAGTGTGAGGTATTATCTTATGAGGTAGGTTAAACACTGGTCAGTGAGAATTTGAGCAAGGCATGAAAGTGGGCGCCAGGCATATGGGACATTCCATTTACACAGTTGTGTGGGCAGTTAACATTGATTGATCCATAGTGTTATGCATACATCAGTTAATTAATTCAACTAATTAAATTGTGTCAGTGCTCACAGAGGCACTCAGCTCCGTATCTTTGTTTTGGATTTTGGATTTTTCTATGGACTGTAAACTGTGAACTGTAAAACTGATTAAGCAATAGGTCTTGATAACTTTTTTTATTATGTTGTCAAATTAAGTTTGCGATAACGTCAACCTTGTAACTTGAGTTTTTAAATTACTTTGATAAGGTGGAAAGTTGAGATTTCAAATGACATTGACACTATGAACACTTGGCAATCCAAGTTTAAAATACAGATGATTTATTAACATGGGGTTCTTTCATGTGTCTTCACTTACTTATTTGAGTTAAAGGAAGATTTGACAGGTTGTTATTTGCCTTTGACTCTTAGCAACGTCTATTTACAAATTGTTTTACTCACCCATTGTTGTCCTCCTGCCTGCCTGCCTATCTTCCACTGTGTTTATCATTCTTCTGTTTCAAGGTTAAAGGATAAATCACATTGCTGTTGGATATAAATGCAAGTTTGCCTCACAAATGTGAAGTTTGGTACTTTGTGGAATGTAGAAATCCACCTATACCCAATTCATATTATTTTCAGCCTGGCCCACTTTTTAATCTAATGGTGCCACCAAACACGGGTTCATTGGTCGCCTCCACCAAGACAAAAGTGAGACTTGTCACTGACTCACACACTGCCATTCTGAGTCACTTCATGACAGTCTGACATGACACCATTGCAGTCTTTAGTGATGATGACGTGGCGTTAAGGTGCTGGCACTAACAGAGGGCTGACTCATGGAGGGCGTTACTGCTAGCTTAATGTCTGCAATCATGGTCGTTGGTCAGTTAGGCAGCGAAAAGGCCTGTCCTTGCTTATATCAAATGTGCGTCTGAGCGTAAAACTTGAATTATTATTATTATTAATTATTATTATGTCTCATGATGTCAAACCTACACACCAAGTTTCTTTCCTGTCGGTTCTTCCTTCTGGGTGCAGGAATTTTTTTCGAGGGTGAGTGCATTACCTGTGGCTGATAGGGCTTTATTTAAAATAACTGCACTGCAGACAGAGAGCAAACAGTAAACATACAGTGCAGATAATAACCGGGTTTAAGTTTATTAGTAATACTATTTATGTACATTTATATGCATTTTAGCAGTTGCAACTGTGATGAGGAATCACTGTGATGTTGATTGTGACTCGTCACTCCTGTGCTCAGCTGAGCTTAAGGAGTTCTGAGCTGCTCATGCACTCGGAAGCGATAGATGCAGGTGTAGTCGGGATGACCCCAGTTGCTCTCAACCCTCAACTGGACCACTGAATATACTCCTTTCATAGACTCCTGGAAGAGAAAGGGAGAGAGAGAGAGAGTGAGACATTGAGGTGGTCTGCAGATGAAATGAAATGAATGAAAGACAACAGACAGACTAAAAGTAACTAACAAGGAGTGAGTGATCTTGGTTTTGAAAGTGAAGGAAGTCTTACCGGAATTTCAAACGTCTGAATGGATTCTCCATCATAGTTATAGAGAAAAGATCCTAGAAGTGTTCCCTCCTCATCAGCCTGCACCATTCCCTGCAACGGTGAAAAGCATCTACGTTTAACACCATACCGTAACTACATTCCTCTTTGCTTGTATTGAGAAGAATGTATCTGCAGGTGTGTGACTTACATAGACACTAAACTCTTTGGGGGCGTTGTACTGGTGTCCAGCAGGGTGTAGCTCTTTAGGCAGGTGCTCCAGGGTTACGTGGGTGATATGCACAGGATATGCCAATTTGATGGTTGCAAAACCCTGGTTACCCATAAATGCCCAGCACTTTCCTGCGTACACCCCCGGCTAAGGTGAGAGAGAGAGAGTGACAAAGATTAACCCTTAGAAGTCAGAGTTATGACAGACAATGTTGTAATTGAAGAATATTTCTGCCACAAAAATCAAATGCAAATGCAGTTTATTACAGAACTGTGATTAATTGTGTCTTTAAACTGTTTAAACTGTTACCTTTAAATAATAACCATAGGGTTCTAAGACTTAGAATTGTGCATGTGTTACCTGTATGATGGTGCGAGGACCCTGTGAATTGTAGAAGAGTGGGATCCCAAACAGCCTCAGATATGAGGTTTTAGCATGGTACGTGTCTGAGCAGCGAGATTTGATTATGGTGGAACCTATGTCAACACACACACACACACACACACACACACAACAAAATTGTAGAAAAGTTTTAAGAAAGAGACTGAAGAGTAGAACTTACTGTGAAACAACAGGGCTGTACATCAGCTATTCGAGACATTATTGCTGGTGCTAGGAAAGCTGTATTTACTGTTACACATTAAATCATCTCAGCCCTGAAATGAACATTTAAGAATTTCTCTCCTAAAAGTATTAAACCCTATCAGTAGGACTTGATGAATTAAAAAAGACTAATTCTGATGTTCTAGAGATTTCTTTTTCCTGCATAATAATTCAGACTTTCCAAAAGGGGGCGATGTTAGCATGTATGAATGATTAAGGAGACAAAACCCACATATAAACCCACCCCAGATAGCATGCGGATGTAGGCATTCGGTAAAGATTTGGCACTGGCAATACGCATGTGAGCCAAAGGTGGCCCACATATTTAAAACATGCATTTGGCCCATGCTTCCCAACGCCGATCTGTTCCACTCCTGGCAAAGATACAGCAGCGCTGCCTAGTGGCAAACTGCATATGAGCCAAAAGTGGCCCACATGTATTAAACCTCTTATGGCCTACATGTTTCAAAACTGATCTGGTCCACTTCTGGCAGAGATACAGCAGAGCTGCCAACTGTTGGCAGACGTGTGGCCCTAGTCTGGTGCACATGTAGCCCGTATTTTAGGTGCGATCTGTCCAAGTGCCACCAATCCATGCAGCAAATGGGCCAGGTGAAAATGGGGAATGTGGGCCAAATTTGAGCCAGAATGATTTTGCTGTATGAGAGACCAGAAGGAGTTCGCCTATGGACTTTTTAAAATGGAAGGGAACTAGTTTACCCTGAGGTAAGTGTTATTTAATATGCATGATTGGTTACTACAATAATTGACCACAATGACTATCTGCATTAAAGCATCACCACATGATCAAAATGTCTACACACTACACAAAAAGTTCCCTTTCTGTTTTGGAACATCATTCATTTCTTCTAGCACACACGCACACAGTGGAGAAATTGTGTACCTATGGATTCCAATGCGTAGTCCAGCATGCCAACATCATCAGCTCTGAATAGCTGCAGTTCTTTCTGAATGGTGTCATGAACAACCTGAGACACACATATACAGCTGTGTTGAATTTTAAGTATTGCTAAAGGGCAAAACTCTTCATTTATATTCAGTTGTGTTCAAAGTTGGCCTGAGGTGGAGTTTTCTTTACTCCCTTTATTATTAATTCTTCTTTTTTGCCCTCACTATAATTCCACTCAGCCATACCTGCATGGAAACAGCCTTCTCTCTCACACTCCTCTGGTGTCTCAAGATGTTCATCAGCCGTCTTTCCAGCACCTTTAGTGCCTCCTGCAGCTCAGCATGCTGGACTGCAGTGTCCAGAGAGCCAGAGACCACAGCCAGCTGCTGTTGCACCCTGGCAAACACTTCTGTTTTCAGCTGTGAGAAGATAATAAATACATTAGTAACATATCCGTCAACTTAAAGAGGACATAAGCAAGTAATTAGCATTTCCTTCAGATAATAGTTTACACATGCACATAGATGCACATATATCAGCTAGGACAGGCTGTAGTGAACTTGGTAATTAGTACTTGGTAACTTAGTAACAAACCCATTAGGAGGAAGTGGGTATAAACCATTGTTTAACCCACTGGGGTCTAAGTACTTTCTATTGACCTGCTTACAGTCACCTTTCAACATGATTCAACATGATACCCATATGTTTCATAGCATAATATTCACAGCAGCCTCAGCATCTATAATGAGAAACCACTCCAACATTGTTAGCATTTCACATGTGTCTCTGATGTAGACTAAATAAAGAATGAAGGGTCTTCAAAGTGATGTGTTTATTATTTCCTGAGTGTCCATTGGTCAGTTCCACACAAAATGTAGATGGACACTTGAATCCAAATCAAACGAATATTTATTAGTCACATACATAGTGGTACAACTTGCAGTGAAGTGCTTTCACAACTGCCCATTTACAAGAAACAGTAAGAAAACATATAGTTAGAATATCTATAATGAAGTAGAATAGAATAGATGCAACTGTATAGATACAAATAAGAGCAAGATGCTAAACAAATAAAAAATAAAAAATATGAATATATATATATATATATATATATATATATATATATATATATATATATATATATATATATATATACATACATACAAATATGTACTGTTACCTCCATGAACACAAATAGCAGCTGTAATTTGATTTGGCATGAACTAGAAAAGTTTCTGCATGACGGTATCATCAATGTTCAGGCACTCTTTATCGAAATTAAAGATTCGTGTATTTGGGTCAGATATGGTTTTTTTTTCTTGGTACAGTTCTGAGGAGAATTTCCTGTAGACTGGGATTTTAGTCACTGCTGGTAGACCTGTTTGACCATACACTTCCATACACCTGAAAAATTCAGCTGTTTCCTTCACACTATGGCCTTTGGCCATACATTTTTTTTGTGCTCTCACATCAAATGCAATGCATGGGTGAGTTCTCAGAGCCCAGAAAGTTGCCCCCCTAATCTCAGGTTAAGGTAAACATGTTAGGAGAGGAAAGGTTTTTACCTCAGAGGTCTGTCTCTCAGCTCCAGCACTCCACACATGGAGGTCACGTGCCACACTAACACACACACAGTACAGGACACAGGGGTCATGATCAAGCCAAACATGAACTCCTTAGTGTGTCAATGTATAGCCACACAAACTCACTTGCTTATGGTGGACTTCAGGACAGTTAGTTCGCTCATCAGTGTCTGTCAGACAGAAAGAACAATTTAGTTATATATTTATATTCACAGAACTGATGAATACTCAGGGCTGATTATTACTTATGACAGGTTTACCTCTAGCATGAGTTTCTGTTTAAGCCTGTCCTCTTTCAGAAAAGCAATCTCTCTCTACAGAACACAAAACAGAGCATGTGTCAGATCACAAATGCACACAAAATCATACAGAGACCTTACTCAAAATCCTAACACTCCCTCACCTGGGCACTAGCCCAGGGGTTCTCCACTGTATCACGTCTAGGCCCACCTGATAACTACAAAGCATAGTGGTCCACCACAAAACTAAACTTGGCTTTTATAAATATAAATTCTTCAAGAAAAATTACACTTTGTCCAAATTCAAAGAAGGACGTAGTAAAAGCACGTCAAGAAACCTCTCTGTTAGTTGCAAGCCCGTCTCTATGCTGTCTCAAACTGAAGATGTTAAATGGGTATATATATATGTATATATATATATATATATATATATATATATATATACGTTCATGTATGATGTTTTCAGCTCACTACAAGTGCAAGCCTGTGGACCACTAGAGGGTGCTTCATGGGGGGGGGTGGTCCTGCCATAAAGAACAGTGTATATAATAGTAACAAAATGTGCGAGTGTTTCTTTGACTGCTGGATGTCTGTATCATACTTGTTAGATAATTTTGCTCAACTTAGTACCATTGTGGCAGTACAGGAGGGTGTCTGGATGGTTCTGCCAACAGTGGACACATCAGAAAGAAGTGAGGGGTATATCCATAATCCTACAGACAAACAGCTCAGTTAGTGCCTCTCACACTCAACATCAGAGCCACACACAAAAGCTAAAGAGGAATGCTTCATTTCTCTCATTTCTTGCACAGTGCGTTGCAATATGCACGTGATGGCCCTGATATGAACTTCTTAATCAGCAAAACTGAAACTTTTTTAGGTTGTTAATGTAACTCACCGAAAGCCAGAGTCAGAAGAAGGTTCAAAACAACTGTGGTCAGAACAGGCTTCCTGAGGTGACGAGTGTTCCTGTAGGTGAAATGAGTGAACATGATTTGAATACGATGACTAGTGCTTTTCAGTGCTTTAATGTGGAAATAGATAAAGCATATTAAGATACAATGCTGCTGTACCTGCTGAGCATCAAAGCATCCGTCAGGAAATACACAACGGCGGTCAGAAAGCCATCTAGGAGCGCACACACACAAAAAGAGAAACGGAATCAGAGCAGATAAATAACCTGTTCACTTGTAGCTTCTATCACCAGGGTGGAAAGTGGTTCTGTCAAGTGTGGAGGACCAGCATCAAGAGACTAACCTACATACGAAGCTAGCACCAAGTTGCAGATGCAAAACTATGTTAACAAACCCAAACTTTAAACAGAGGTACTACTAGCTTAATCCTAATCCTATTCCTAACCTTAACCCTGAACTTTACTATGACCTTAACCCTGACCTTAACCCTAACACTAACCCTTTAACTCGAACCTTTTCCTTTACCATAACCTTACATGTAACCCGAACTTTACCCTAAACTAAATCTAAGCCTAACCTTTTCCTCTATCCTAACCTTAAAACCAAACCCTTAACCTCATCCTTAAACATAACCCTTACCTTAAATCCGATCTTGTCCTTGCCTTAACCTTAATTTCAAATTTACCCGTACCCTAACCTTAACCTCACACCTAACCATACCCTAACCTAAACCTCACACATAACCTTACCCTTACCTTAACCTTAACCCTAACCCTTACTCTAACCTTAACTTCA
The DNA here is from genome assembly GCA_024036415.1 of Prochilodus magdalenae. NCBI lineage: Eukaryota > Metazoa > Chordata > Actinopteri > Characiformes > Prochilodontidae > Prochilodus > Prochilodus magdalenae. The sequence goes on along the minus strand of JAMWET010001353.1, from coordinate 567,977 downwards.
CTTATCCTCATCCTAACCTTAACCCCACATTTTCCCTTACCCTAATCTTAAACCTAACCTTACTCTTACTCTAACCTCAACTTTACACATGCCTTCACCCTAACCTTAACCTCACACTTACCCTCACCCTTACATTAAAGTTACATTTACCCTTACCCCTCTAACTCTAACCTCACACTTACCCTTACCTTAACCTTAACCCTAACCTTAAAGTTGGCCTCACACTTACCCTACCTTTAACCTCACACGTACCCTCCCCTAAATCTTAACCTCACACTTACCCTACCTATAACCTCACACTTACCCCGACCTAAATCTTAACCTCACAATTAACTTTACCCTAACCGTAACCTCACACTTTCCTTTACCCTAGCCTTAACCTCATGCTTACCCTTACCATAACCCTACTCTATACATTCATGATACATAGTGGTCCCACAAAGATAAAAGGTCTCTACAACATATGTACATGAACCCCTCTCCTCCCACACATACACATACTCACTGAAGTGTGAGCTCCTGCATTGGTTATAGAGTTTGGTTGTAATCAAAGGTGCAGGCGGGTCATTCTTTTCCTCCAAGCAGTATCCAGAGGACACAAAGGCCTGACTTTGAGCTAAAAACAAAAATCATAAGATTTGAATTGGAGTGTCTCAGAGAACATTATATATATATATATATATATAAATAAATTCCAGATGTTGCATATAATGTGAGACTGTAATGGCTAATGCTAGTTTTTATAAAAGTGTATCAATGTAAAGTTCAGGTAAAAAATAAAAATGCATTGACTCCAAGGTTCTTTCAGCAGGGGTCAAATAGGAAGAACCAAAGTTAAGATTACAAGATGTTCTAAAAGAGCAATAACTTAAAGGTAGGTTTCATCTCTTGGGTTTCTGAACACAGTGGAGAGGTCACGGACACATGCAGAACTATTATAATAATATTAGATATGAATGTAACCTCTGTGAGGCCTGTGCACAGAATTTTGTATTTAATTAATATCTACCTGAGAGTTCCTCAACCGTATCAAGCTTGCCTAGGGAGCTGTGGGAGGAAGAAGCTTGAGAAAGAGTGCAATATGATCGCTTTGCTCCCATCCTCTTCTTGAAGATCCTTTACAAACACAAACATAAAGAATGTTAAGGTTCTCCAATCAGGTTACGACTTACACATAGGTCTAAATCAGAAGATCCTTTTTTCTCTCCTATGCAACTACACAGCATACACACAGACCTGCCAATGGGAGACTCCTGGTAGAAAACGGTCCTCGCATCGGTTGCATAGTCTTCATCATCGCGGTAATAACCGCTTACTAAAAGTCTGTTGCTACGACGTGACATCACTGCAGGAAGCCAGAATAATGCATTACAGGTAAGTTACAGTCGAAAGGCACATGTGCAGTGCTGATAGCCCTGTTAGCCTAGGCAACAATGCTGCTGATGTACCAAAGAACTGTAATGTGAAAGTATGGGTTCTGTGGGAAAGTGGAAGCAGAGCCTAAAATGTAATGTGCATGAAAGTCTAAAAGCGTCAAGCATATTGCTGTCCATAGAAAAACATGGAACTATCTTTTTTTTATTTTTACTTTTCTCCATCGTTTGAGCTCAGTAAATTCCTTCACACTATCTGAACATTGTATACTGATTGTTCTTGAGTTTCTGCACATAATAATTAATTTATTTGTTTATTTAATTTATTTATTTATTTATTCATTCATTACCATTAATGCAATGAATGCTGGCCGCCATCTGAACAGACATCTACACAAGACTAGTGACTTGGCTATTCAAACACTAGTGACTTTGTGTGGTGCAGAAATTAGTAGGTAATTGTTGTAGAGAATATTTACAGTTAAATAAATAAATAAATAAATAAATAAATAAAACGTTCTAAATATGCAAAAAGATAAAAACAATTCCAGGTCTTTTGAGGTCAGAACAAAAATGTAAGAAGGTAATGTACATTTTTCTTCTTCTTTATTTGAAATTGTAAGATATTTTGATAAGCACTTCAGCAAAGTACGAATCTTCCAAAACCATTATTGAACTTCACTAATAATGTACACTAACTAAAGTTTTTTTTCACTTCTAGTGTCTGATGGTGTTTATTCAGAGTTGTAGCTGTTAAATTACAACTGCAACAAAATCCTTTGTATACCTAAACCACTGAAAAGAAGATCCAGACTGTCATTTTCAATGATAAGAGTGAATCAGAGCAAGGAAAACCGAATAACAAAGAAAACAAATACTCCAAATAACTCAAATTCTAATTCTACTTCATATGTAATTGAAATTAACTAATTTAGGAATGATCTCCTTTAGATGGGCTCATTTAGATGGTTGTTATAGAAGCAAGCGAGCTTGTACCGGCGGCAAAGGAGTCTGTTCTTCATAGATTTCTGCTCTTACAGACAATATACAACAATATGACAAAAACAGCAACAGCAAAGGAAACACACGCATCTGTTTTAAACAGATCAGAGCGCTCGCTCTCTGCGTCATCACGTACCGACTCGAGCTCGCGCCAATCAGAAGGGCGCGCGCCTCTTGCTTCTCGACTCGCTAACTAAATATGTCCTTTTATGTATAACAGTAAAACGTTTCAGAACATATCTATCTATATACTGGATCCAGATACTTTATCAACGAGACGATGAAAGAGAGACCATAGAGAGGTCGGGTCACCTGAGGTCACGTTTGAAAAGTACGGACTCAGATCGGAGCGATAGTTTCCTTTTGGCCTGAACGTTGAAACCGCGATCAAAAGCGTCACTACCTTTAAGAAGATATGCGTTTAGAGTTTATCACTGTTTCTGATCGACTGACAACGTTATGGGAATAAAAGAGTGTGCTCTCTTTCACCTACTGCTGGCGCTGCTGCAGGTCTGGTGAGACTGTGCCTCCCCTACATGCTCCACGCCATTATGAGAGAACAGTGGCCTGGTTCCATCGTATCCTAGCAGTGCGGTTCCATCGTATTCCTATTGTGATCCAGATCTGGCACTGCAGAATTCAGAGCTTTACATTCACCTGGTGCAACTACCAATACCATTTGTTTATTTATTTACTGGGATGGATGTGTTTCCTGTCTCTCAGCAAAAAACTAACTAAACCAACAAAATGCTGCTCGAAATGATGGTGTAGAATAGGAGCGACTTTCCCTTCTGTCTTTTCCCCCTGTTCGCAGATACCTTCTGCATCTCAAGGCCCACCTGATAATTACTACAAGGCTTTAGAAACCTAATATCAACTTTTATAAATAAATAATTTTTACTAAGAAATATTATTTTTTTATATTTTATGTTTAAATTGTTGTAAACTAGGAGAAGAGATGCCATGGTGTCTAGGTGTTGAAGAGAAGACTCTGTCAAATACTGTCTTGGTCAAATATGACAATACTTTATTACAGACAAGCAAGTTTATTTTACAAGCAAGTTGCATGGTGGAAGCCTTGTCCAATTTTGGCTATCCTCCCTTTACAGCACAGTTTTTCCCTTTTATATAGGCTGGGTATTCTGTATAACATATAGAAATACTTATCCCTTATCCCTTGGAAATAGTCCCCTCTGCTTGCTCCTCAGAGAGAGACATTTTCTCAGACCTATACCATACCCCTAAAAGGGAAACTGGTAAAACTCCAGATCCCTAAGCATAGCATAGAGTTTAAAAGCATATGTGTATAGATGTGAGGCCCAGACACTTCAATATTAATTTACTTAATGTGGTTTTATGTAGCCTACTACAAACTACTGCCTCCACTTAAGAACAGGTCCACCACAGCCCTCTAGCGGTGCTTCATGGCCCATAGGTGGTCCCCTGCCCACAGGTTAAGAAACCCTGGGCTACATTGCTACTAAAACAACCAGTACATAATTAATTATATATATATATTCTTTACATTATTACCTGGCATACCTTTAAGAAACGTTTCATTTCCATTATATCTATAATGGACTTTTAAATGTAGCTATACAATATATATATATAGTTGTTAATCTAATCAGTACACAGTACCTATTATGCCCATGTCTATTATAAAGCCCTCGGTCAGCAAAACTGAAAAATCAGTCTTGTAGGACAAATCAACACAAATTACACCACCACAACAAAGAACTTCCTCCTGGGAAAATAACACTGAAAAGACTGCTTAAGTTCAACATCATTTTGTATTAATCATTAGAGTTAAATTAAATTTAATTAACCAAGGTGCCAAAAGAAACTGGACAGTCAGAGGGGAATATTTAAGAAAAAATTAGAAATATCTTCATTTTACATAACATTTAATTAAGGCTTTATTCCTGCCCTGGGCTGAACAAGATCACCGATAAAAAATCAAAAGGTTGCATTTTGTTTCGCTGGTTTTAATAAACATGTGAATATCTATGCACAATTATTTAAAGCAGTGAACCAACAGCATGCATATAACTAATAAGGCATTACTGCTAAACTTTTTACAAACTTATTCAAATATATTTACCTTTATTAATTGCATGTTCCTATTATAAAAAAAAACTCTGTAACTTGTCAAATTTATAAGGCTACACAAAATATATACAAACTAACAATAAACGACATTATGCAGTATATCAGACAGTATTGCAGAGGAATGTTGTTCAAGAGTACTGATTTAATCCAGTAAGCCTGTGACATCACATGGACTGTCCAATAGATCTGATCAGAATTCTTTTATCCTATGTGAGTGTCTCTATGTGCAGTAGTTCCCCATCAGACCACACAGGATGGGCAGTAGTTCCACATCAGACCACACAGGATGGGCAGTAGTTCCACATCAGACTACACAGGATGGACAGTAGTTCCCCATCAGACTAGACAGGATGGACAGTAGTTCCCTATCAGACTACACAGGGTGGGCAATAGTTCCACATCAGACCACACAGGATGAGCAGTAGTTCCCCATCAGACTACACAGGATGGGCAGTAGTTCCACATCAGACTACACAGGATGGGCAGTAGTTCCACATCAGACCACACAGGGTGGATAGTAGTTCAGCTTAGGTAAAGAAACACACAGAGAGATTAGTATTAGTAACAGATTAGTTCTGTTAGAGGAACTGAGACCAGTATATGGTGTTAACAGAGACAGTATTACAGCTATGGGAAAGCCAGAAAATAACAGAGGTAAAGGGCTAGAGCAGCAAAACGACATTCTTTGTTTACCATAATACTCTCTGATGCACAGCCAGATCTGCACCTTCTATCTAACAAGCAAAACAGAAGAGGTGGGCCTAGATTTAAAGATTGAGGCTGTGTCTGTATCCCGAACACTGACCCCACCCACCCTAGATGTTTGGAAGTCCATTTCCAACACGTGAAGAACAAAAACAAGCCCGTGTCTTATAAGTCTCAGTTAATATCTGTAAAAGATGAGATGATTACCGGCATTACTATGAGAAATTAATTGGTTATGAGGTGTTAAATCATAATTATAGGACACAAAGTCATAATTATGAGAAATTAATTCACAATTATTTAATGCTATGTCATAATTATGAGTCGGAATTATGAGATACTGTATGACTGTTTTTCCTCAAGTGGTGGTAATGGATTCCGTACTTATGTGTGTCACTAACATGTGGGCGCGCGGAGCATTATTTAAATAAATAAATAAAGTCGCGAGCTGACACTCTCAACGGACATTCAAACAGTTCGCTGAGCCAGATGGGACGTGCACCGCGGATGTCAATAGCGCTTTAGTGGATTTTGTCACAGACAACACGGTTCATTTCTGTTAAATATTGGAGCTGAACCACCCGGACTCTACCATGTCCAAACTCAAGCCAGAGGACAGACCCCGCCTGTGGAACAAACAGAAGAAGTGTAGGTTAATTTCAATCTTGTGGAATAATAGCTAACGTCAGCTAACTCAGTAGCTTAGCTGAAAGTGAACGTCGGCCAAACCCGGTTACGCAGTTTAGCGGTTAGATAAAGCCAAACAGTTGTTAGCGTCGCTAATTTCAGAAGTTCGAGCTTGTGCTGTTGTTTATGTTGAATGGCCTCAGCGCTGTAAATGGCATCGGAACATGTCAAATACCAGTCTCTCACTTTTAACTAGGTACAAGCTACCGTGTGTTGTATAACAGCTTGGGATCCATTCTACTAGCTGACGTTGTTCTTCAGCAGTAGCCTAGGTTGGTACTGTGTGATACAACAGTGGGTTTGTATATTCAGCTGACTTGTCGGCTTTTATTGGAGATACCCAAACAACAGGTTTGCGGGAAAAAATGTTTTTTGAAAAGTTCAGTGCCGCAAGTAACAACTAGTTTTCCTGTTTTTAGAAGGTTATACTCATTCAACGTAGCAAATTTTTTTTTTTCAAACGAAGTCACATCACAGCTTTGCTGTGGTAGGAACTGCAGGTGGAAGGCAAGAAGTGATTTATTCAAAATATCTATAGTTTCTGTTTACAGTTGGTCATGATTGATCTACCAAGAATCCAGGGGAACGTTATGGAGTGCCAAAAGTTGTTGTTCATAGGGTTTAAAGTGCACAAACCTGATCAATAAACAACAAGTAAAAATGTCTTATGAAACTTCATCTGTGGTTGTGATGAGGCTGAAGCCAGCTTCCTGTTCACCAGCTTCTTGTTCGGATACCTCAGTTTCAGCTTTACTGCTCTACTGCTGCGCTATAAAAGGTGGAATGGGAAAAAACTGACAAATAAGAATATTACCAGTATCATGTCATATCAGTCATGAGGACTAACATATTTTGTACAGTTTATCTATAAGTGTGAGCTGGTGCTAAATTTAAGACTACAGCTACAAGCAAAACCTTGAGCACTTAAATCAGGGTTAACAGTTACACAAATGACTGTACATAACATGTTGAGTACAAATTTGGTTCTATAAAAAGAAAGAATTAAACTTCAGTGTAGGCTAAACCATCACAAGACTGGTTATATCAACCATGAATATGTAATTGTGGTAGATGACTTGTGATTATGTATACTTGATGTTATTACTAGTATAAAGGGCATAGCATAGTTTCTGCTAGTATAAACTGCATTACAGGTATGTTGTTTTAGGCTAATGTAGCTAGCCAAAGTTTTTATATTTTTGCCTCAATAACAGACAAATCTTTCAGCTCAGTTGAAAAGTGAAAAAGGGTTTCCGCATCCTGTATATTTTGTGCTTTTCATTAAAATCATTGGAATCATGAATCATTTCAAAGTGAAATAAAAATGGTTTAATGCCTAGTTTATATCCTTGGAAACATCTAGCACAATCATCTGAGTTGTAATTGAAGTATGTCCATATCTGGTCAGATTCCGTTTACATTCCATTTCAGTTTACACTTTACTTAAACGCATCCCCAGTATGTCCAGATAAGCTCCAGTTCTTATCCTACCTTAGAATTTAGGATTGGCACAGCTTTAATACAGTCCTCCCGTACCTAATTAAAGGCATTTTGCCAAACTTCTTGACTTTATCCCCACAGTCAGCTGGTCTTAAACTCTGATAACGTTTCAACAAGGAAAATTGAAACATTTTCTGATGTATCTTAACACTCTCAGGGCTGCTTAAATAAGAGTTGGAATAATATGGATACTTAAACAAATGTGCGTGAATCTTGGACAGCCAGTGTAGAGACTGAGATAATGTGTATATCAAAGATGCACCAATTCCTGATGTTTATGTATTGGCCAATAACAAAACTAATTCTACTAACTCTGTCTGACATAATTATTCTATTCATACTATACAACTTTTTAATGATTTTAGTAAATAATCTTTATAAATAGTATATATTCACTATTTATTATTACATTAGTATCATGTTCAACAACCAAACAAAGTGCAACATCTTTTTATTATGCAAAATACTACAATGGTTAAATGCAAAACTGAACACTATAACTATGCAGCATCTTCTCTGGCTCTGCATAAAAGGCACTAAATGTTGTATTAGTCTCATTTCACGCTTACATCTTCTGAATGTTAGTCTGGGCTGAATGTAAGTATACACTGCAGTTATTTATGCTGTCAGCAGCTGCCATTAAGCTGTGGGTTTCTTGACTTCACTAGAGACTTTGCTGCTTTAAAAAATACCATAAGAAGTCTGTAGTCAATAGTTTGTTCTTGATTAGAGCTGTTTTTAGGGCCATATCACCAAATGTAAATACACAGCAGGCACTGCATAAAGCTGTAGCGTGTCAGTGCTAATTGCAAAATATAAATAATCATACTCAGAACAACAGCGAATGTTGTGTTTTTTTGTACAAAAGTCATTTTGGCCTAAAAAATCATGGGTTTATTGTCCATAGAAAAAGTTTGGTTAAGCTCTGATCCTGTTTTTTTGTGGTTAGCCATCTTGCCACCTTGTTTTCTAAGATGCCGTAATCATTTCACATGCCTATGAGCATGCTGGGGAGAGGTTGCACTGATGTATTCCTGAACTAATCATGCTTAATCACAAATTAATTGCCATCAGCTTTAATGCAATGCTTGTTGACTGCCCTAATTAACATAACACATTTCTGATAACTGCAGGTGGAAGGTGCTGTGCTGTGCTTTCATTTTCAGAGAGGACGTCATACAATTACCGTTGTCTACAGGGGAGAAATTGTGCCCTATTGGTGTTCCTTATCCTGTGTAAATGCATGTGCTTGAGAGAGAGATACTTGACTCTCTTCCTGCTCTAATGTCAGTAATTGAAGTTTTAAGTGACCACCCACTGTACCCCTTGCATACTGGATAAAAACACAAGAAGCAATCTATCATTTTTAATTGCTGAGAAATGCATTAAAATAATAAAGCGTATTGCGAAGCGGCCAGAGTGATGAATAGGCCTTGCTGTCTCTATCGCATTACCTGCACTGCCAGAGATATTGCGACCAGCATGTGCCCAGACACATGTGACTGTTATTCAATAACAAAGGTTGCATATTAAATTCCATCACAATGCACAAGGAAAGAAGAGCAAAGAGAAAGATTTTTTGTGAGGAGGAGACAGGAAAGTGGCCTTTCTTCTGCACCTATAGCAAGATTGTTTTTGGACTTGATGTCTATCTTTCCCCTTTTGGGTTTTACTGACAGGAATTGTTACAGAGGCTTGGTTTCTGGGAAATGGTCATCTTGCTGGATCATTCTCTGCTAATATCTTTCCAGATCTTTTTGAGATTTCATTTAGACTGTTCGTTATAGATGATAGTTTTGAGATGAATTTGGTAGATGGGTGTTAAATTATCACTACCAGCTGTGTGGACCATCAGTGACCTCACAAATGTTCACAGTATTGTAATAATTCACAACTGAATAGGCATTAATTGCTAATTATCTTGCTAATGATTTAAGAAATTAACACTAAGGAGCATAGCAGCATGTAATCATGTCATTATTTTCCATTTTCCATTAAAACAAACATTTTCCACTAATTTGGTTAATCAGTGTTATTTGACTGATTAACACATGGGTTAATTGTGCTAAATTGGTCTCACTTGGTTTGGCCTAATTGGTTTTGCTGTTTGTGGTACGTGGAAAGTTTATGCTTTTTTTTTTGTATTTTCTGTCTCTGATTTATTTGCTGTACTGTTTGTTTGATGTATGCTCTGTTTTAAATCAAGAGCCTTGTCTTGCATGATACGGGTCAACCTGCTGCGTATGGTACATTATTCAAAAGACATTTTTAAGATGTTATTTGATTGACAAATTACATTAAATTAAATAACACTAAATAATAATGTAATTCATAATCTAAACAGAATAAGAAAAAATGTGTCAGTGATACAGAATAGGAAAATGTTATGTGTACACTATAGTGTACATGCTCGTAGATGTGTAGTAATACAACGTATCATGCTGTATCTGTATCAAGGTGCGGCTGTATGCTGGAGGGATCAAACAATACATTCAATAAACTTTAGAAGATAATATGGGTTATTATTTAGAAAATAATATAAATTAAATTTAGCTTGTTTTAGATGACGTGCAATGAAATATAAATATTCTCACATCCTTCTTTTTGAAATAAATTTTTGTGCACATTAGAAGTCTCACTGCTCCGATCTGATCTCTCTAGATCAGTGTGTGAATCATCACGAGATTGGGTTTGACCTAGAATAAGCCAATCTGTGTCACATTAGGCAAAAAAAATATATTTAGGTCATTTCAGCCTATTAATGAGAACGTAGGGTCTAGGATACTAAAAAAACAGTCTGAATGGATCAGACATATATCAGCTATGCAATTCTAAAGTCTCAGATTTTATATTCTTGTTCAAATGCTTTACCAAATGTAAAATAGAAACAATTTTGTTAACATTACTTGGATGTATGTAGAAAGCAAAGTCTCTGCATGCAGGCCTATGCCTTCATCCTCTTCCTTTTTTATCTCCTAAAAGTGGAATCCTGGACTGTGGTGTGTCTGAGACTGTGTGTGCTTCCACATGCACAACATTTATTTCTTGATATTTTGATGATGAATGTTGATGATGGATAGCTTTTGTAGAGACCATGAAGTGTCTGTTATTGAAGAATGTGTGTGTGTGTGTGTGTGTGTGTATGTGTGTTGGTGTACCAGCCTTTAATAGTTTGATGGTAAAAAGGCAGTGATGAATGATTTTAATGAACTGTGGGTCAAAGAAAGAAAGGAAGAAATTATGGAGTGAGAAAAAAGAATACACTCGTCATCAAAAAATCTTTGCCCATAGAAGGAAGAGTTGGATTGCAGGGCTATACGGAAGGAGGTTAAAAGTTACCCAGAGCAATAAAAAATGATAAATTTAGACTGATATGGGAAATATTTATTGAGCTACACATGCAAAAGTAGTGTCTCTCAGTATGGCATCAGACCTCCATGTTTGCTAACATCCTGTAACGTGCATCCTTTTTCCACTGGTACTGGCACCAACATGATGACCCATGGACGGCATCGCTGCTCACTAATTGTCTACAATCGTCCTTGCTTAGATCACATGCATAGCTAAGTGTGACACTTAAATCATTTGCATATCTCACCATCATATCCATCATATCCAAACCTACGCAGCAATTCATTAATTCCTGTTGGTTTATTTCTTTTGGGTGCAACTGGATCTGTTTTTGGATGTGTGTTGATAAAATGAACTGGTTTGGTGATATAAAAGAGGCAATGAAAGGAGGTAAAAAAAAGTGATTGAAATACAGCTTTTAGATTCTCCACATGAGCCATGCAATTTTTATTCTCAATTATGTGTTTCTGCATTGAAATGCTGTAATAAATTAATTAATTTTTTTATCAATTTATGATGGTAGTCACTCCAAACTGGACAAGTAAAATTAACCAATTTGTAATGTTCTGGGTATGCTATGAGTTTTTTTTATTCCTAACAAGGGTCCTAGGAATGGACTTTTGAATACTGCTGTTAGCCTAGTTGTTTTAGGGTCACAGTACACGTTTGATTTTAGCCATATGTGTTTTAACAAATAGCTTCTACAGCTTCACTGTTGTTTTATTAGGTCTGGGCAAGTTTTTTTGTCTAGGCATTCTACATCTTTGTCCACTAGGAAGATGACATAAGAATGTCTTCTTGATTACATCATCTTTTCTAAAAAAAAAAAAAGAAAAAGAAAAAGAAAGAAATAATGAAAATAGCAACAGTTGACAGCTGTGTTTACCATATTACTGTTTATCATAGCAGAAACAGTCCACTGCTGACAACACATCACATTGTGGCTTCTCCATTTAAATGTTGGTATTGCATCTCGCAGGCATGTTTTCCACTAATATGATCTAGACATTTTCTATTTGAGTTCATAGAAATAAGCCATCCAGTGTTCTTATTCTATGCCTTCTGTAACGTAATTCCATATTTGTAGTATAGCTATGCTTGTACTGTTGAGTCATTGCATTCACATTTTAGTTGTTGCACATCTAGTGACCTCTAGAGGGCAGCCATGGGCACAAACAGCATTCCTTCCAAGCCTTTCATTCATCATCCAGTTATCTTTCTTCAGTTCATCAGGTAGAACCCTTTGTCATTTTTCCCACTTGACGCGAGCTGGTCATATTGGGTGGTCATTGGCTTAGTGGACAAAATGTCTCCTTAGATTGTGGCTGTTTTTGAAAACCCCTACAAAATATATAGGAAGAAATATAAGGAAGAAAGAATGAATCTCACATGACTCAATGTAATTGCAAAATCCTGTTTTACTTATTAAATTGTTTATTTAGATATTACACAGTTATTTCATTTTAGTTACCTGTCTTTATTACCCATTCCTGCTGGGGGATTGGTGGTAGGAGATGGAATCACGCTCAGGCCAGGGCCCAGCATCCAGCCCTTTTTAAGATATTATAAGCTGAGAGAGAGAGAGAGAGAGAGAGAGAGGCTGTGGATTACAGAGATTCTTTGATAAATTTAAATTCAGTTTTACTACTGAAGTCAATGTTTACATAATGTACTATGAAGCTGCAGCAAAGTAAACCATGCTAAATCTAATAATTTATTTAATATTTATTGATAAATAGCACTTGAAACAACCAAAATGATACCCATTACCAACCCAAATTTGCCTACAGAGAACCTGGTAGCTTGCTTGTAGCAAATATGTAGCAATAGTCATATTTCATGTATTTCTAAATGACTAATTTAGAAGACCTAGTAACAGTAAGTAAATAAGACAAAACATCAGTTTTGAAACATTTATCTGTGGTAGCATAGATTTTAGATAACATAATTTGTCTCTTAGAAAAGTTAGCTCAGAGCCGAAGTTCCTCATTTGAGCATGGCACAAAACCTTAAGGGCATTGTGCACTGGACATGCCGCGTCTTATCACAAACTCTTGCTATTAATGTAAGTTGGAACACTGGTGCCAATGGTGCTGTGGTGCACTTCCTGTGTATTTTCTCAGTGTATCACAGTACAGCACACAGCATTTTGCAATAACTATATTAAAGTAAACCTATATGGAGACTATATGGAGTAGATTACACTTGGTTTGAAATTTACAAGGGAAATAATTCCTGATACATAATTCCTGATAAATAATGCCTGAACAGACAAATACCAAAGGCAAGCTACCTCATCCAACGATACTAGCCTATCCTTTTTTCAGATTGTATCTTTCAGATTAGGAAAAGAGGTAGTACACTAATGTCTAGCATGATGAATGATGATGAACTTTGGGCACTTGAGCACACTCTATTATTGAGCACCTATCTACTATTTCATATGAGTAGAGTGTGCAAAGGAACATGCATTATTGGCTTTCCCTGCTGGTGCTCTTTAGCACCTACACAAACCTACACATCTGCTGTGTGCTGTAGAGGAGATATATAGTTTTTATCCTGCAGTACCTGTTGTGGCCATTGGACAGGACAGTAACCACGGTGACAGCTGTCCCATTTCTATCGTCCCTTGTCCCTGTGTTCATGTCTTGCAGCATCATGCAACTCCCAGGCATAAGCTCCACCCTACTGCTGGCAGGGGTGTGTCCGTCCATGAGCCCCACCTCCACAGCTGCAGGGGGTGTTCCTGTTGGTGTTTTAAGACCCCTCCCTCCACATAGCAGCCTCTCATAAGCTGATCTGAAGTCTCTGTTGAGGGCTGCATAGAGGAGGGGATTCAGAGCAGAGTTAGCGTAGCCTAACCACAACACCACTGAGTAAGCTGTCCTTGGAATATTCTCCTCTGCTTGTATCCCCATTATGATGAAAAATGTAAAGTATGGAAACCAGCAAATAACGAAGGCACCCAGCACCACGGCTAATGTCACTGTCGCTTTGTGCTCACGCAGTGCTAACGCTGTCACTCCTGGTAATGATGAGGAATTGAAGGCAGCATTGGGCCCACGGTGAGTGGACACAATTCGTTTTGCCTGTGCACGTGCAATACGGAACACTCTGTGGTACATCCAGCACATGGCCACCAGGGGGAGGTAAAAAGTGGCAAAAGCATCAACAACCACATAGGTGGGATTCAGCTCAAAGTAGCACTTTCGAGGATGGTCACTGTCACCATGGTTCTGAACCGTGTGGTCCATCGTGTTCCATCCCAGGTGAATGGGCACGAAAGACACGCCCACTGACACAAGCCATATCACTGCCAAGGAGGCACCTACACGCTTTGGCAGTAGCAGAGTCGGGTAGCGCAGAGGAGCAGTTACCGCAATGTAGCGATCCACGCTAATTGCCAGAAGGTTAAGGATGGAGGCTGTGCTCAGCATGACGTCCAGCGAGATGTAAATGTTGCAGAAGTGAGCTCCCAGTGGCCACTCCCCAGTCACCTCCAGGAGGGTGGAAAAAGGGAGAACGAGAATGCCCAACAGGAGATCAGTAATGGCCAGAGACACAATGAAGCAGTTAGTGACACTGCGCAGGCGCCGTGTGACGAAGACGGCCAGACAAACCAGCACATTCCCACACACAGTTAACAAGATGAGGAGAGACAGAGTCACACCTAACGCAATTTGAGATAGCATTGTATGTGTGAGAAAGAGAGCCAGTTGTTGTGTTTCAATGTGTTAGGCGAATATCTGTTTTAAACACATTGCATAACAGCTAGGTTGCTAAACATGTAGCATGTAGCTTTCTTCACACTGTAGTTTTAGATTGGATTTCAGCTGGTGTTCTGCAAACAATTGTATAAGAAAACGTAGGGGAGTAATGTCACACAATTAAAATTTTTGGTCCAATGCAAAATGCTTGGCTGCTACATCATTATCAGTGGTTACATTTTTGAAGGAGTATTAATACAAGCAGTTTAAAATGCTTCTCAAATGTGAACCAGTCTCGGCAGTGTGTTCCTTCACTGAATAATCGTCGCTGACTCCACATGCCCTCAGTAGGTTCCATTTTGTCAGATGAGACTTTGGGGCCATCTTCTGGTGAGTGCAAGTCAGTACACCATGCTTTTGTCCTTAGTCCTGCCGAAAAAAGAGAAAACTGATTTTAGCATAGAGTAGCACATGCTGTTTAGTTACCTGTGTGGGGAAGGTTTCTGAGAACAATAACCACATCCTACTTCCTAATATGTGCACATGTAGAAATTTGTTTCCCTTTGATAAAAAGGCAAAGACTAAGCATGGAAATTTAGTAACCCTGATAACATGATAAATTGTGTGTTTGTGAGGGAGGGAGAAAGAGAGCAAACGAGGGCGGTTGTGTGATAATGTGGCCATGGGGTTGCGTCAATGTCGTTTGTTTGCTTTCACTGTCTATGATTTAATGGAAGTTTGGCTGGAGGACTAGAGTGTTAAAGACTGATAATTCCTGCCTAATCACTCAACTACACTCAGACACCCACTACAAACTGAGATAGAGGGAGAGGGAGAGAGAGAGAGCGAGATCGAGAAATGTGTGTGTGACAGAGAACAATGCAGTGCTCATGTAACCCCATTGCCCAGGCTAAATCACAGAGAGGACATCAGGATCAAAGCCTAGGCACAGATAATGTCTCATATCCACACATTATTTTCACTTTGTTCACTGTTCAAAGCACACATGCAATTTTGTTTTTTCTGAGTTTTTGTCTGTCTCTCTCCGACACACACACACACACACTTGACTCCCTTACAAGTTCTTGGATTCATTAATTTTCTTTGAGAAATGGGTATATAAAGCTCTCTCTCTCTCTCTCTCTCTCTCTCTCTCTCTCTCTCTCTCTCTCTCTCTCTCTCTCTCTCCCTCTCCGTCTCTCTCTCTCTGACACACACACACTCTTGACTCCCTTCCACATTCTTGGACAATCATTAATATTCTTTGTGAAATGGGAATATATATAGATCTCTCTCCCTCTTTCTCTCTCATGCCCGCACATGCCCACACACATTCAAAACACACAGACACATAGACACACAGAGTGTCTTAGAAAGTTTTTGGCGGTGGTGTGTACCCAGTCAGCCCTCTCCATATCTGGGCAGCCCCCCTACCTTCCTCTCCCCTATAAGGACCCTTTCCCACAGCGTGTGTGTATGAAGCTGAGGGGGGAGAGGGAGAACCTAACAGCTGCTCCTTTGGTGTGAGTGTGAGTGAGATTTTAAAGAGGACCTATTTTGTTTTGTTTGGGTTTTTTGAGTTTTTTTCATGTTACGTAGTTTTTTTTGTACATGTAAACAGTCTGCAAAATTACAAAGCCCATGCCAGAGGGAGAAACTTTCTCCCACAGAAATCACTTTTCTTAGCTTCCTGAAATGGCTGGTTGGAATTCCAGCTCTTTTCTCAAGGTGACATCATTTCACAACACAATTCTGATTGGATGCAAACTTGGCACACATTCACACAATGCACAGAGAGATAAACAGTAAAAACATAGCACAGTGAAACTCTGATTTAAACTAATGCGTCAGGACTGGCAACATTGTAAGAATAGCCACACCAATGTGGGGTTGAAACAGAGTGGATGAGATGACCAATCAGAACACAATAGGCTCTTTGGGTCAAAATATGAAAAAATATAAACGCATTTAACATTCAGTTTTAGGACGCCTGCTACTATTCAGTTTATAGTGAGTCTGTTTGAGATTACAGATTGACTCAGTTTGAGGCGTAGGAGGTGGAGGTAAATGCATTGGGACCTTTGGTGAACAGGCACCTACCTACAATCTATTATTAGGCCCCTAGATATTAACATTGTTATACACATATATATATTATTCATTGAAGGTTCCAGTTTCTTAACAGTATTTATCATCAATTTACTTCCATCCGCATTACACAGACAACTTCTTGTTCATTTATCCTGTGAGTGGTGTGGGATGCCTTTTAAACCTTTACTTGTTTGAAACCACAATAGTGAGTAAACAAGCACATTACATATTTTATATTAAAAGATGTTTTCATAAAGGGGGATTTTAAAATAATTTTTTTGCCATTAGACCATATGACCACTGGTTTGAGGCACATGTGTAATGATTTAGTCATGTAGTTTAAACAGTGAGTTATAAGCGTTCATTACTTATTAGCTACATTAACCTGGTTGCTGAAGCAAAGCTTAAAAAACAACTTTGGACAAACATGTCAAAACATGCCCAAGTTTGGGGTGAATAAGTAATTGTGTCAATTAGATTTTTTGTGAAATATATTACAGAATAAAGAGTACACCATGTAAAAGGTTTGATTAAATGATGCACATTCAGATGTTCTGTCAACTTCAGTGACCACACATGCACATGCACTTACACGGTAAGTGTGTACACAGTGCTCTGTCACACCTGACATTGTTTTTTTAGTGTTTTGTGAGGGCTATTTTGAGAGACTCTGCATCACATTGTTTACACTTCTCCACTAATTAGATTAGGCTAGCTAGAGCAGAAATGATCACAGCTTTTAAATATGCCAGAACAATGGCACAATTATAACTAGCATAGGTCAGGCAATGGTAGTGAGGCAAAAGCCTAGAGAGCTGTAATAACAATAACTTAGTAGTACTATAACCGTTAGTCTGCATTGGAGTAGCATATTGGTTGAAATAGAGCAACAGTGGATAATTAAGTAAATGTCATTGTCTTTTGTTATTTGTTCAAGGTAATATTCATATTTAGGGCCATTATTTTGTATTCATTGGCTCAAGATATCCATGTTAAGGTGACTGAGCCAGAGAAAAATGAATTCTATTCATTGTAAATTGTAACATTATAATAAACTATTGGAGCTGGACTCATATTACAAGGAAAGATTTTATAATCTAATGTGTCATTGATTTGACTGGTTAAATCGTAAAAATGGGATAAAGTATCACAAAACAATCAGACTGTCGGCGGCAGATGCCATGCTCAGTAAAAACATCACAGCACAGTCATGTCTATGTGCAGATTTTGTTACTGCATTACATTGAGGTCGATTCAATCAGGATTACTATTACTGAGGAAACTGAGCAATTATAGATTCTGCCATTATTACTGTCACACTGTAAAAAATGTAAACATTAATTGTTTTAAATTAACTAAATTAAAACCATAGATCTCATAGAACTGCAGTACCTTCCCAGGTACCCCACTCAATCTCAAACAGGCTTACAGCTTTTTACAGAACCTGCACCAGCCACTTCCTTCGAACAGTATCAGTATCTGCTTAGTGAACTGAGCCAGCGAAGTGAAACTGGATCCTGCAGTCAATAACAGATGTTCGTCCTCTGTGCTACTCAGCTCTGCAGAGCACTGCTTCCTTCCGAGTAATGCGCAAAGCTTTTGTTTAGGTTGGAGCTGAGAGGTTATTCTAAACCCAAACAGCTCCAGGGACCACTGGTTCTCAGGAGGTTGGTAAACCATGAGGACAAGACTGTGTCCTCACAAGAGAGTTGCATGCTTTGGTCTCATGTAACATAAGGGCTTTCGTTCCGTGTGACTGACTGAAGGTCACAGACTCTTTATGTTTGGATATAAGTCCTTGTGTTATGGGAATTACTGTAATAAATGACTTCAAAGTTTCTATGAGGATAAAGAATCCTTATCTATCTCCTTTTCTCTCTTATTCTCCCTCAGGTTTTATTATACTCCACATGCCTTAATAATCTTTGACCCCTGGCTTGTTACCTCAGGTATGTCCTCATCTCTACTGCACTTGCTGTGAGATTGCTCCAGCATCTCATCCACTTGGGGTTTAGAGGTATGTGACATGAATTTATGTCACAAATTAATCACCCCTCTGCACCGGCTTTGAGAAAGCACTCAATGGAATTAGACGGGAGAATAATCATTTTGTCAGCACACCACATCTCAAAAATGTCACGTTTGGTGAAAAATGTGATTTACACTACAGCTCAATGGTTTGGGGTCACTTGTTTAAATAATAATTGTCATTCAGTAATAATGTATGTAGTGTAGAACGACAACCTATAGACAGCTAAACATAAGCCAGTATTTTCTCACAGTTTACAGTGTTTTGGGATGGGCATAAAGTTATGGGAAATATAGATGCAATAGTAAATAATCAGTTATAGTTTTCTGATTATTGGAACTTGTCATAAAAATACTATAAATAGCTATTTAATTAGTGAGATTTGGTTATCCATTATATTTGATGATGAAATGTCAAATATACTAATGTAGCCATTGTAATTTACATTTTTCCCATTTTCCAGCTTTCTAAGTCAGGTAGAGCTGTTATAGAAATCTTTTCCATTTCTAAACATTTACAGCAACAGCTAACAACAATTTAGTCTAGTTAAACTTACAGATGGAGATGAAATTACACCATGACTATTGTGCAACCAATAAGAGCTCAGTATTTAAACTAGGACAGTATGATAATGTGCTGATCTCCTAAAGTTGGGACAATGTGCAAAATACAAATTCAATGCAAATTTCATAGAGAACAGGAGAGCATATAACACATATCAGATGTTAAATGTGAGACCATGTACAATATCATTAAATTATTAACACATTTAGAACTTGGTGGAAGCAGTGCTTTTAAAAACGTGTCCCTTGCACACAGGGATTTCTCCAGAGTCTCTGAATCTTTTGATGATATTATGTACTGTAGAAGGTTTCACAATTTTACGTTAAGGAACAGTTTTCTGAATTGTTTCACTTTTTTTTTTTTCACAGATTTGTGAACCAATGCCCATGTTTTCTTCTGAGGCACTCTGCCCCTCTAAAATGCTATTTTTATACTCAGTCATGTGACTTCTTAAGCTGTTTTCTGTTAGTACCACTTACTTTTCTAGGCTTTCGTTTACACGGTCCTAACTTTTTTGAGATGCATTGCTGCCATCAAGTTCTAAATGAGTTAATAACTTTCATAAAATGGTAAAATGTCTCAATTTTAACATCTGATATGTGTTCTGTGTCCTGTTGTCTATATAATGTTTTTTTTTCATCATTGCATTCTGGTTTGTTTACATTGTTGTCCCAAATTCTTTGAAATCTGAGTTGTGTATTTTTAGAATTGTTACCTTTTTAGAGAGTATTACTACATCAGACGGCCAGCTATAAGTTATTAACACTAAACACTAGGGCTGTACCCTGTGTCAGTTGAATCGGACAGTCAGCTCACTCGTTTGAAGCAGGGTTGGACGTCTGACTAAATGACAAGCAGAATTCGGTTTAATTTGTTCAGATTTTCTTCTTCAAAACCTCCTCCTGGCTTTCTCTGAGACGTTGTTCCCTTCGTGTTTCTCAGCTTCACAGCTTCAGCTGCCTTTAGCGGTGAACCGCTAGCGCATGTCATCACGTGGATTTAATTTTTTAGCAAGCATGCGTCACAGCCCAGCTAGAACTTGCATATATATATTAATTATTCCCCTTTAATAATTATTATAATGTCTTTTAACATCCTTAAAGTTCTTGTGCATTTTTGTAAGCTTTAGTCTGTTTTACGGAAGAAAAAAAAAAGGTTACTGTTGTCAGTCGACTTGAAGGGTTTCGGTCGACTTAGAGGGTCGCCAACTGACGATTCGAATTGTCAACTTCTCGAGAGCAGCCCTACTAAACACTGATAATTTTTGTTTGAAAATGTTTCTTTTTTTGATTCTCCACATAGTTATGCATAAATGCAATTGTTTGAGGGTGTACGCAGAGTACAACAGTATATGTTTCATTTCAGCCAAATAAGCCAAATGCCAAGTAAGTTTCTCCACACTAATTTGTAAAGTTATTGATTGTTTCCAGTATAATAGTTAAATAACCCTCAGAATGAGTACAAAATCCCGTTGTACCAGTGCAGCACTGCCTGCATTATCTCAGTATTGTTGGCCCTATTCTGGGGTTGAAAATGGTTTCAAATGGTTTCTTGAACATATGAACTGTGTGATACAACACACTAATAAGAATCACATTCTTAACAATAATAATAATCACAGGAAAAAGGCAGTATGCATGTAGTTATGTAGCATTCTTAAAAAGAACCATTTTTTGAAGTATTGAGTTCTTCTTGTTCTCTGCATAAACTATGACTTTATCAAATAAATACGGTTGCGACTTACAGTTAGGCAAGTCTCACTGCATTAATTTCACATCTATGATACTTAGAAAGCTAAAAGCATGGAATGTAAATACACACCTTTGGGATTTTTGCATTAGTATGCATTTTAAAAGCTCACAAGAAAGTAATTTGTTTGTGTGCACATATCTGATTAAGTTAAAAAGAATAGGCTTGTAAAACTTAATTTTAAACTTTTAAAGCTTAGGCTAATTTGAACTTGCTGTCTATATGGTAGGTCAGTCTAGTCAAAATTTTCCAGAGCATCTGATGTCTTTCTCCTCTTTTCTCTAAAGTCTAAGCACGTGGAATTTATTTCAGTTAAAATTTGCAGCACTTTGAAAAATAATGACGAACCACCAGTCCATGTAAGCAGTCAGATATGGTCGGCCCTGTCTGTAGTCAGATGACTTAGGAAGATAAAGTTGAAGTAAGCTTGACTTGACTGATTCATCATAGAGCACAAGTTAAAAATAAATGATACTGCCTTAAAAGGAAAGAAGTAGAATGTAGACAAGTACTTTGTGTAGTCATAGCCTAGGTGGTTTGCTTGTATTACACTAAGACAATTAAGACAAGCATTTCATTGACTGTCTTTAAGTACATGTGATTGTCTTATTACTAATTTAACTATAAAGACCCTGGAACATTCAATTTACCCACATCGTAAATTTTCTTGTATGTTTATGTGCCCCTATTAATAACATTGTTGTAGGTTTATCTAACAAAAACAGTTGTAATTCATTTGTACTCTTCCTTTTTCAAGCCTATTTCCCCATACTGTTTGTGTTACCATGGCTTTAATTCTGACTACACCTCTTACTGCTTGAGCCCTTCACGAGTGCAGTACATTAGAACACATGTGGGCTCAAATATGTAGAACATGCTATACGTGTGTTATTTTCACAAGTTGAAATGTAGGGTTTCAGGCTTAAAACAGCCACTTTCTGATAGAAAGTACTCTATAAATTATGCATTTGCCTTTACTATTTTTTTAGTACCTTGTGTTAATGCCACAACAAAATCCTTGTAAACATACTGTATATGATACAAACTAAAACAGCTGTACAAACATCAAGTACATTATGTGACCTTTTTAAAATAAGACAGCATGGCAGTTTATATATGAGAGGGAGATACACAAGTAATTCTGATGGTTTTGTCCTGCTGTATAATCATTGAAAAAAGTTGCAACCAGAAGGAATCAGCTGACAGAAATGTAATTTGTTGGGTAGGTTTGACATCATGAGACATGCAAATAATTCAGGTTTTATTCTCAGCCGCGCATTTGACATAAGCAAGAACGAGTTATATCACTGTACCTGACTATATGTGGGCCGTCCTGTTGCATGAGATGTCCATACTGACTTTCCCTGTTGTGTTGGTAGCATGCTTTGCAAGCAAAGTATGCCTCGGAAAAGCGAATACTACTGTAACATGCTATTGGTGGCAGTGGATGAAAGAAAGATGAAAGTTATCTTGTTAGTGCCAGCACCATTGGCACATGGCTCCACGATGCAGGAATACACATGCACTGACCGTTATGACAGTGGCCCTTAGCACCACGTCAGTGTTACCAAACACTGCCATGGTGTCATGCCAAACTGTCATGAAGTGATTCAGAATGCCAGTGACGAGTCCCTCATTTGTCTTAGTGAAGACGACCAAAGAATGTATGTGGAGGCACCTTGGTCAGTGCCAAAATGAATGGTTTGTTGAATCACAAGTCCAGAAGGCTTGGTTTTACACCAACTCCAGCCCTATAGTAGAATCTTCAGGAACTAGACAGGAAATGTTTAAGCTGCATGGGATAGATTATTGCAGGACACCATTAGGAACCTCTATAACTCCAGACGTCTATCATGTAGTGTTAGCAAACATGGTGGCCTGACCCTAAACTGAGAGACACTACTTGTGTATGTGTAGCTCAAAAGATTTTGGCGATATCATTCTAAACTTATCACCATTTATTGTTCCCGGTAACCTTTATCTTCCTTCCCAATAGCATTATGATATGACACCTCCTTCTGGGTGCAGCTATTATATTATGATGAGTGTATACAAACTTTATTTTATAATTTTTTCACTGTTGTTTTTTTAATAAATCATTTTAATTCCTGTTTTTTTAAAGTGAAGTTGACATGTTTACATTTTTCCTTAAAAAATAAAATAAACTAAAAATGCTGTCCCACAAAAACATTTTTAGTCTGTTGGTTGAGGCTTTTTTTAGCCACACTACTGAAATTCAGAGCAGGGAGTGAGACTGCATCCTTGTCCCTCACATTGTGAACAGTTAAATCCTATTTATTTAAAGTTAAGTCTGAGAAAGAATGTGTAACAATAAGAGTAATCACTTTTTTTACTTTTTATTTAGTTTGCACAGCAGATCAAAGCCGCGTTTGCCCAGTATTAAAGTAAACATAAAGTGTATGGTTATTCGAAGAAAACTTATTATTATCAAAGCAAAGTCAAAGTCAGTTAAAAATCCCTGTTCTGATTTTGGTTTTAACCCAGTAGGTTAGAATGGTCCACATCAGTGATGAAACTGAAAATTCCTTTTTTTTTTTTTTCATTTGCAAACTTTGCTGTTTGGGTTTTTGTTCACGGTCTTGAATCTTTTGAGCAGTCAGCTCTGACCTAGTTATTGTAGGAACGATCTGACTCTTACGATGCAGCAATCAGACCCCAGTTATGAACCCTCTTTTTTTATGCTGTCAATCGGGTTTTTCAACATCTTTGCAGTTAGTCTATCCAGTCAGGCCACAAGGGTGTTATGTTGCTAGGTAACTGCATCTTCTGTAATAGTGTGGTGGTCTGTGTGTGTGCATGTGTCACCGCAGAATGATAATGAGGTGTGAAGGAGAGAGGGGATATACCACATAAACATGCTAACATACTTCAAAGAATCTTTCCTCCTTGTTTCTCCCACTTGCTTGGTCTCTCTCTTCCTCCTGCATCCTCATTCGCACGTGCCCACCTAATTGTAACCCAGTGGACTTTGTACACTTCTCTGCTTGAAAACGTATTAACCTATTTTCTCGAAGTTGCTTAAGGATACACATGTGATACACATGCACAAAGACACAAACGCACACACAGACGCATGCAGAATATTGACCTATATTTTCCAGAACCTTTTCAAGATTGCACACAACAGTGCGCAGCCACAAAAGGGGAAAAAAGTTTGCCGGACTGAAAGAGGAAGATCTAATGAATCATCTCACACATCTTTCATTTTTATCCTGGTCTGTCGCTATGTTACAGTTACTTCTATGACAGCTGATTCAAAACACATAATAAATCTACAATGCACACGTCACATAAACACCTAGCCAAGGCTGCCTGTTAACCTTCATACAAGAAATACAGTCATGAGAATATTTCCTGAATGTTTCCACGGTGTGTTCCAGGTCTTGATTCTTCATTCGGATTAGCTTTAAAAACGTAGCTGCGTTGTTTGCCAATTTCTCGTCCTGTAACATGACTGTATCGGTTTATACGATACACCCATGAAAGTAGTTTTTAAATCAGAATAGCAACAGCTCAGCAATGCCGCAGACTTACTTACCCTAGGTGACCTCCATTTCTTTCATACATTTGTTCTTTCTCTTTTCTCACTCTCTCTCCCTCGCTCACTCAGCGCACTTCTTCTCGCAGCCAAAACGCACGGCTAACTGGTTTCCTTTCGAGTAGGCGTGCATGTCTGTTAGTCTATTTGCATGGGAGAGAGAGAGTGTGTGAGTGTGTGTGTGAGAGAGAGACTCACATAGAAAGTGAGGGAGATATGAGACAGGAGAAGGAGACAGAGTCAGAGTAAGTGAGTGAGTGAGTGAGAGAGAGAGATGGAGAGCAAGTGAAAGAGTGTGCAAAAAAGAGAAAGAAGGAGAGTGAGTGAGAAATAATGAGAGTGAGGGAGTGAGTGAGTGAGTCGGTCAAGGAAAGAGAGTCCCTTAGGCTAGCTCTCCCATCCCTGTTTTGCTTTCTCTCTTAAATCAAATCAGGTATGCTTAATAGACAGGGTAAGAGATCATTGTTGGCAAAGCTGTTCAGTGCATGCTCTTTTGAGTTATCGCTTAATATGTAAATGAACACAAGACGTTCATTACACACAATAATTAAAAGAAAGCTGTAATATGCATATGAAAGAATTAAATAACTTGAAAAAATAAGAAAAAAGAAGAGTGTGAAAACACAAAAGAAATGAAAATGATGCAAATGAAAAGGTTAACTGGAAAACTAACATCAGTCAGAAAAATTAAATAGATATTCTTTTGTCTTCTAATATTTGCTCTGTACTTACAAAAATGAAGCCACCTTTATTTTTTCATTTGCAAAATTAGATTTTGAGATATCAACACCATTCCAACTACGAAATGTTCTTTCTAATTGGGAATATTGTGCTTATATACAGCTTATGTATCTGATGTATGTTTTTCATACAATCTTTATTAAACTACAAACATTGTGTGACCATTTGCTTTACTTCTATCTATCTAATCCATAGCCGTACTGACCCTCACTCCTCTATCTATCTAATCCACAGCCATACTGACCTTCACTCCTCTATGTGTCTAAACCATAGCCATACTGACCCTCACTTCTCTGTGTGTCTGATCGACAGCCATACTGACCTTTACTACTTTATGTGTCTAATCCACAGCCATACTGACCTTCACTCCTCCGTGTCTAATCCACAGCCATACTGACCTTTACTACTTTATGTGTCTAATCCACAGCCATACTGACCTTCACTCCTCCGTGTCTAATCCACAGCCATACTGACCTTCACTCCTCTGTGTGTCTAATCCACAGCCATACTGACTGTCACTCCTATGTGTCTAAACCATAGCCATACTGACCCTCACTCCTCTGTGTGTCTAATCCACAGCCATACTGACCCTCACTCTTCTGTGTGTCTAGTCCACAGCCATACTGACTGTCACTCCTATGTGTCTAAACCATAGCCATACTGACCCTCACTCCTCTGTGTGTCTAATCCACAGCCATACTGACCCTCACTCCTCTGTGTGTCTAATCCACAGCCATACTGACTGTCACTCCTATGTGTCTAACCCATAGCCATACTGACCCTCACTCCTCTGTGTGTCTAATCCACAGCCATACTGACCCTCACTCTTCTGTGTGTCTAGTCCACAGCCATACTGACTGTCACTCCTATGTGTCTAAACCATAGCCATACTGACCCTCACTCCTCTGTGTGTCTAATCCACAGCCATACTGACCCTCACTCCTCTGTGTGTCTAATCCACAGCCATACTGACTGTCACTCCTATCTGTCTAACCCATAGCCATACTGACCCTCACTCCTCTGTGTGTCTAATCCACAGCCATACTGACCCTCACTCCTCTGTATGTCTAATCCACAGCCATACTGACTGTCACTCCTATGTGTCTAAACCATAGCCATACTGACCTTACACTCCTCTGTGTGTCTAATCCACAGCCATACTGACTGTCACTCCTGTGTGTCTAAACCACAGCCATACTGACCCTCACTCCTCTGTGTGTCTAATCCACAGCCATACTGACTGTCACTCCTATGTGTCTAAACCATAGCCATACTGACCTTACACTCCTCTGTGTGTCTAATCCACAGCCATACTGACCCTCACTCCTCTGTGTGTCTAATCCACAGCCATAATGAACCTCACTTCTCTATGTGTCTAAACCATAGCCATACTGACACCCTACTCCTTTATGTATGTAATCCAAACCCATACTGTCCCTTGTCTAATTCGCAGACATACTGACCCTCGCTCATCTATGTGTTGAATCTTCAGTAACGCTGACTTACACTCATTTGTGTTTAATCCTCAATCATACTGACTCCCACTCATCTATGTGTTTAATCCTCAATTATACTGACCCTCACCATTTTATGTCTAATTCTCAGTCAGCACGCTAACAGCTGTTCTTAATTGGTTTAAGAGGCGCAATAACTCTGCATTTTCTGCAGTTTTCTACTGAGTGTGATTTCATTTTTTCTTTTGTCTCCATGTATGTCTCTCTCTCTCTCTTTATGTATCTCTATATCTCTATAATTTTGTGTGGAGTTAGTTACCATGGCTCTCTTTTGCAAGTTATGATCTTGTATTATTGTTTTTCTTCTTTTGTTCGCTCTCTGTGTCTATGCCTCTGTCTGTCTGTTCATCTTTTTTTTTCCATCATTCCATAGATAAAAGCACTGTAATGGGGTGAAGACTAAGAGCGGATCCATTTGGAACAAAAACACAGATTTTCTCTTTCGCCCCATCATTGCCGTTATTCTCTCAGCATGGAGCAGACTCACAGGGCTTTGTTTACAAGTTCACAGACGAATATCACTGATATAGTTGAAAGATGGCTGATTTGTTCTGTAACCATCTCCAGGCGTACTTATTAATATAAAGACGGCTGATAATTAATGTTTTCTGATTCTGCTAGTAATGTAATAGTGTCAGACAACTTTTATTATCTTGCAATTTCCAGATGAGATGACACAAACTTTTCTCTGACTGTGCTGTGTATGTAAGAAAGTGCAGCGTAAGAAATAATATTAATCTTTTGTTTCTGTAGTGTATATAGGAAAATACAAAGCTGTCTGTCTATGACAATTTAAATTGAGGTCTAGTAGAACATTTAAACTAAACCAGTGCATGATTCTTCATATTTACGATTTTACATCAGCCTTGCAGTTCACACAGACGTACACAATTGTGCTTTCTTCTTTTAGAATTGGTGTTCTGTGTAAGCACTTAGTCTTTAGTTCTAGTTTGCAGCCATATGTAAAAAAAACACACACTAACCTGTGAGCGCCTCCCATCTTTCTCCTTGCAGCTTATGACTAATGTTCTTCAGCTATCACTGATGTTTATCACTGTCAAACACATGCTCACACTCTGGGGTCACTTTGACTGCGCTAGCACGTACTGTGTGTTTCTGAAACACATTTTATTTCTATAATTTCCACATGAAGGAAATAAATTGCAACAACATTAATGGGCTGAGTAATTAACCAACAGAAGAAAGAACATATTAGTGTTAATGCAATGTCATTTATTTATTCTAAAAAGATGCTTACATTTGAATCAAGTAACACCAACTTGGCGTTACATTTTTCACTGAAAATGCAATGCTAATCAAAGTCTATCTGTAAAAGCTTTGGGAAGTATGTAGGTTATTTCCTGAGATGTTAGTTGTTACATGTCGTGTTATGTAGGGCTTGTGTGGGTGGATTGTTCCAGATGACTGCGTCAGACTGACTCGCACTGCAGCACTTTGACAGGCTAATCCATGAGCTCGCTTTGCCAAGAAACAAGCAAAGTTAAACAAACAACAGTATATGTTTTTTAAATGCTATGCGTCTGGCAGCCTCTAGTGGTCAGGCTGTGTTTCTGAACTTCCTGAACTTGGCCCCCAAGCTAGTATTGCTTTTGACCTAGTTATTGAAGTAAAACCATATTTAAAAAAAACAAACAAAAAAAAACAACTTAATAACTTAAATAAAAAAAAGTCATAAAATGTCAAATGTCTCTCCTGACTTCTAATATCTTTCAAACAGTTTGTGGGAACTTGTAAAAATCATATAACCTTGTCCTACTATTATCCTTTTCCCAAATGTGTATAAAATTTTGGTTTCAGTTTTGGTGTCTAGTTTACAGCATTTCGGTCTACACTGTATTAGATTATAACCGAATACCAATTATTTTGAGGAGCAGTGTGCAGTGATCACAGTTTTGTTTAATATATGTTTAGTACATGTTTATTTGATGGTGGAGTGAATTACCCATGACTGTCCAAACAGCTGACTCTCTTGCAGTCCTCAAAATGCAAACTGAAGACCCATCTATTTGTGAAGCACTTAAGTGAGCACTAATCTAAGTATATATTGGAATGCACTGTAATGCACTTATGCTGTGCTTAACATCCGTTTCCTGGATATAGGCACTGGCTAGGTAGTGCACTCATGCACTATTTTTCTTGATAGGTATCAGCAGTGGCCCTTGTTCAGGTAGATTTTAAGCTCATAGGTTTCTGTAACCTATTTGAATTCTCTGATTGAATACTAAGCATTATTGTAAGGATTTTGTAAGGATTAGAGCGTTAATGCTGTAAATGTAAATATCATGGGTGCAGATATTATACAGTGTGATAGTATGTGCTAATGTCTAATCACTTTTGAGTGACATACATTTGCATCCACTAGGTTGTTCTGTGAACACAGGTTCTAATGTCAAACAAGTGTGAAATAAAAGCATGAACAGCTTTGCAGTGACAATGCTTTTCACTCTGAGCTAGA
This sequence comes from Prochilodus magdalenae, assembly GCA_024036415.1. NCBI lineage: Eukaryota > Metazoa > Chordata > Actinopteri > Characiformes > Prochilodontidae > Prochilodus > Prochilodus magdalenae. Next base: position 538,817 of record JAMWET010001353.1, on the reverse strand, counting down.
GAGGCATTACTAGCAACACATTCTAGTTTCTCAGAAGTAAAAATCACAATTACTTAAACTTAGTTTAATTCTAAGAATTCTAGATTCAGTCTTCATAAGAATTGCTTAGACACTGCTAAAAAGTATGTAGTCACGATAGTCATAAAATAAAGTGTGAGCCAACAGACAGATGGATTTAATGGGGTAAATGTACAATTATAAGAGGAAACATGAAGCTGTAATGTGTCAATCTTAACAGGAAACAACTGTGTTACTTGCTGTTGTTTTTGCTCAACAATGCTAAACCTTATCTCTTGTTTGCTTACTGTGTATGAATAAATGAAGTGTGATATGAGCTAGAATATTTTTCAAAGCACTTCTTATGTAAACAGTCCCTTGAATTCCACCAAAGGACATTATACAGATGCCAGTCTAAACCAGGCATGTCCAGTTCTGGGCCTGGAGCCAGAGCAAAGTTTGCTAACTTCCCTCCTCACATTTAATTAAACTCATGAGTTAATTGCCAAGTGTAACAGATGTATTGAGCAGAGATATCATTAAACTGTGCTGGACCCCTGCCATCCAAGATTGGAGTCTGAAAGGTCATGTGATCAGAGAAATGACCATGATATATACACTGCCTGGCCCAAAGAAAAGGTCACACACACTAATATTTTGTTGGACCGCCTTTAAATTTGCTGTGGCATAATTTTCACAAGCTTCTGCAATGTCACAACATTTAAATCAAATCAAATCAAATCACTTTGTCACATCACATTTTCACAGGTGTGAAGGTGAGTGAAAAACTTAGGTGCGTAGTGCTTACAGTACTTCAGTACAAACATATAAATAGACAATAAGTATATACAATACTAAACACAAAATCTCTGTTACACTAATTTACAGTTATGAATAAAAGTTATGAATAAAAACTATGATATATGCAGATGTACACATTACCATATAGCACTATGGTAAGGCAGAGGTAGATGAGAGATGCAGGGTATATACAGGGCATAGAATATTATATATGTATATACATACACTACAGATATACAGTGTGGATGGAAGATAACATCCATATTTCTGTCTAGAGTTGCATTCTTTTTCCCCCAAGATCTTGTATTGAAGTTTGGAGATTTGTAGACCACTGTGCAAAGTCTTCTCCAGCACATTTCAAAGATTCTCAATGGGATACAGTTCTGGAATCAGTGGTGGCCAATCCATGTGTGAAAATTATGTCTCATGCTCCCTGTACCAAGCTTTCACAATTTGAGCCCAATGAATCCTGGCATTGTCATCTTGGAATAAAATCCATCCAGGGAAGAAAAAATCCATTGATGGAATAACCTGGTCGTTCAGTATATTCAGGTAGTCAGCCGACCTCATTCTTTGGGCACATAAAAAAAGAAGTGTCACTTTACATAAAGATGGCATAGGCTATAAGAAAGATTGCCAGCACCCAGAAACTGATCTGCAACACTGTGGCAAAAACCATGCAGCAGTTTAACAGAACAGGTTACACTCAGAACAGGCCTCGCCATAGTCCACCAAAGAAGTGTTTGTGCTCAGCGTCATATCCAGAGGTTGTCTTTTGAAAATAGATGTAGGACTGCTGCCAGCATTGCTGCAGAAGTTAAAGGGGTGGCGTGTCAGCCTGTCAGTGTTCAAACCATACACCGCACACTATATCAAATTGGTCTGCATGGCTGTCGTCTTAGACGGAAACCTCTTCTAAAGATAATGCCAAGAAAGCCTGCAAACAGTGTGCTGAAGACAAGCAGACTAGGGACTTGGATTACTGATACCATGTCCTTGTTTGGTGCAGATGGTGTCAAGCATATGTGGTGGCAACCAGGTGAGGAGTACAAAGACAAGTGTGTCTTGACTACAGTCAAGCATGGTAATGGGAGTGTCATGGTTTGGGGTGGCATGAGTGCTGTTGGCTGTGGGGAGCTACAGTTTGAGGGAACCATGAATGCAAACATGTACTGTGACATACTAAAGCAGAGCATGATCCCCTACCTTCGGAAACTGGGCTGCAGGGAAATATTTCAACATGATAACAACCTCAAACACACCTCCAAGATTACCAGTGCCTTGCTAAAGAAACTGAGGGTAAAGGTGCTGGACTGGCCAAGCATGTCTCCAGACTGACACTCTATTGAGCATCTGTGGGGCATTCTTAAACAGACGGTTGAGGAGCCCAAGATCTCTAACATCAACCAGCTTCGTGATGTTGTCATGGACGATTGGAAGAGGATTCCAATGGAAACCTGAGAAGCTCTAGTGAACTCCATACCCCAAAGAGTTAAGACAGGTCTCACAAAATATTGACACTTTGGGCACAATTTGTCCATTTTGTCTGCAGTTTAGACATAATTGGCTGTGAGTTATTTTGAAGGCACAGCAAATTTAGACTGTTATACAAGCTGTACACTGACTACTACTTACATTGTATGAAAGTGTCATATCTTCAGTTTTGTCCCATGAAAAGATAAAATTAAATATTTACAAAAAATGTGAAGGGTACACACTTTTGTGAGATACTGTGTGTGTGTGTGTGTGTGTGTATATTTGTGTGTGTGTGTGTGTGTGTGTATGTGTATATATATATATATATATATATATATATATATATATATATATATATATATATATATAGGTGCTGGTCATAAAATTAGAATATCATGAAAAAGTTGATTTATTTCAGTAAGTCCATTCAAAAAGTAAAACTTGTATATTATATTCATTCATTACACACAGATTGATATATTTTAAGTGTTTATTTCTTTTAATTTTGATGATGATAACTGACAACTTATGAAAACCCCAAATTCAGTATCTCAGAAAATTTTAATATTGTGAAAAGGTCCAATATTGAAGACACCTGGTGCCACACTCTAATCATCTAATCAACTCAAAACACCTGCAAAGGCCTTTAAATGGTCTCTCAGTCTAGTTCTGTAGGCTACACAATCATGGGGATCACTGCTGACTTGACAGTTGTCCAAAAGACGACCATTGACACCTTGCACAAGGAGGGCAAGACACAAAAGGTCATTGTTAAAGAGGCTGGCTGTTCACAGAGCTCTTTGTCCAAGAGCAATTATAGAGAAGCGAAGGGACGGAAAAGACATATGCAAGACATGGGATTCAGCTGTCGCATTTCTCGCGTCAAGCCACTCTTGAACAAGAGACAGCATCAGCATCTCACCTGGGCTAAAGACAAAAAGGGCTGGACTGCTGCTGAGTGGTGCAATGTTCTGTTCTCTGATGGAAGTAAATTTTGCTTTTTTTTTGGAAATTAAGGTCCCAGAGTCTGGAGGAACAGTGGAGAGGCACGTTGCTTGAGGTCCAGTGTAAAGTTTCCACAGTCAGTGATGGTTTGGGGTGTCATGTCATCTGCTGGTGTTGGTCCACTGTGTTTTCTCAGGTCCAAGGTCAACGTAGCCATCTACCAGGAAGTTTTAGAGCACTTCATGCTTCCTGCTGCTGACCAACTTTATGGAGATGCAGATTTCATTTTCCAACAGGACTTGGCACCTGCACACAGTGCCAAAGCTACCAGTACCTGGTTTAAGGACCATGGTATCCCTGTTCTTAATTGGCCAGCAAACTCACCTGACCTTAAGCCCATAGAAAATTTATGGGGTATTGTGCAGAGGAAGATGTGATACGCCAGACCCAACAATGCAGAAGAGCTGAAGGCCACTATCAGAGCAACCTGGGCTCTCATAACACCTGAGCAGTGCCACAGACTGATCGACTCCATGCCACGCCGCATTTCTGCAGTAATCCAGGCAAAAGGAGCCCCAACTAAGTACTGAGTGCTGTACATGCTCATACTTTTCAATTGGCCAACATTTCTAAAAATCCTTTTTTGTATTGGTCTTAAGTGATATTCAAATTTTCTGAGATACTGAATTTGGGGTTTTCATTAGTTGTCAGTTATAATTAGCAAAATTAAAAGAAAAAACACTTGAAATATTTCAATCTGTGTGTAATGAATGAATATAATATACAAGTTTCACTTTTTGAATGGAATTACTTAAATAAATCAATTTTTCATGATACTCTAATTTTATGACTAGCACTAGGTCATGCCCCTTTGTTAAGCAACTGTCCAATAGGTTATGCATTCAATTCCTGCATAAATGTGAGCATCTGAGTCTTAGTGTTTATGTTGTATGTGACTGGAATTATGAAAAAACGTACAGAACTGCTAGAGAGAAGAATTTTTAAATTAAAAAAGATTTTTCAGCTGTCTTTTATTGATCTATTAAATTGATTAATCAAAAAAAAAAAACCTTACATGAACCACTAGGTGTAGATCCTGATTTGTTTGGTTTTCCATTCTGTCTCCATGTGGTACCATTCATTTTGAAAGACTCCTAAACTAAGCAATTCAGAGTAGTTCTGTGTCTAGTATCATGGCAGAGATACTAACAGACTTAATTTTTCACAGTGGTGATGATAGAAGCCAGATGTTGTGAGCAAATAATGGCTCTTAAAGGTGCAGCACTAAAAGAGAAAGACTTCCATTAAAATGGTTATCAGTATGTTGCTGGCAGCGTGAGATATTGTTGTATGATAGGTACGATTAAGACCTAAAACATTATAAAATAGCACCTTGTGGCTCAGCTGGGGGTGGGGCTGAGCATACTGAACCTCAACGGGACCCAAAGAGACATGCACAAACACCAAGCGCAAGTGTACCAGAGTGCTTTATTTGTACAAGCAGTATTAACCAAACCAAAATGCAACATAAATAGCAGGCTCACTTAGCCCTCTCTATGGGTACTTCACTCCTCAGTCTCGCAGTCAGGCTCGCACCCATGTGTGGCATGGAAGCCACATGTCCTCTCCTCCGCACAGTGGAGAGATGTTCATGGGTTGTAGCCTGTGTAGCATGATATAATTCCATATAATGCTATATTTTTAAACCAGTAGATGCAGATGTTCATTGAGTAGCTTGTTTTAGAGAATATGGTAGTTATTGAAGTCACAGACCTCACAGAATAGAATATTAAAAATATTTGTATTTGACTAAATTGAGTGCAACTTAAAACAACAAAGAAAAGAATATATAATATTCCATTACCTTTATTCCTCAACCTCTGGTCAGAAAGCTGAGGCTTCTGGGCTTGAGCAACTCCCTCCCTACTGGTCTACTCTCCCTGGGAGACCTCAGTCAGTCCAGATCAAGAGCAGCATCTCTAGCACCATCACACTGAATACAGTGTACTCAGTCCACATCTGTTCACTCTGATGATTCATGACTCTGCAGCAACACACAGTTCAAACCACATCATAACGTTTGCTGATTACAAACTGTGATAAGTCTTATCAGGAAGAACAATGAATCAGCATACAGATTGGGGGTGCAGAGACTGACGGAACCTGCATCTGAATGTGGACTACACAAAAGGGATGGTTGTTGACTTCAGGAGATCACAAAAAATCGCTGAATATCTATGGCTGAAATGAGTTCATCACAAGCACAATCTTTCTGGGTGTTCACCTAACAGAGCCTCATCTGGACCTTGAACAACAGCTTTATTGTCAAGAAAGCCCAACTGTGTTTCCATTTCCTAGGGAAGTTAGGGAAAGCTCATCTCCTATCTGCCATACTTGCCACCTTCTACAGAGGCACGGTACAGAGCTCCCTGAGCGTTGTCTCTGACTGCAAGACCTTTCATCATGTAGTGTACACAGTTGAGAAGGTCACTGGGGTCTCTCTTTCCTCCATCACAGACATTTACACTAGACACTGCATCTGCAAAACTAGCAGCATTGTAGATGACTCCACACGACCCTGACACAAATTCTGTCTCCTGCCATCTGGAAAAAAGCACTGTATCACTCCCACATGGCCCACATAGCCATTGTGCAACTGTTTCTTTCCACAACCTATCAGATTCTGTAACTCCAGCTCAAGAATGCTGGTGAAACCTACTGAATCTGAGAACTGCGTCGTGTGGCTAATGAGGAGTTTGATTGACAGCCTTCTCTCCAACAACTCTAGCCCGATCCTCCCCTGATACAAAATTGACATAACATTCCAATTTTTATGTGACTGTAACTGGGAGAAAAAACATTAGCTAACAGCTGACACATTAACTAACAGATGAATGCATGAACTGACAACAATGTGTAAAAAAAGGAACAGACAAATTAACAATACTGGCGTGTGGATAGAAGAATGAACAGGTGATAGTAATCTACAAACAGGTGGTCTATCTTACTAAATTGTGGTTATGCTAGGTTAGCTTTAGCTTATCTTTAGCTTAGACTGTGACATTGTTTTGTGTGGGCACGGTAAGAGACGTCAGCCTATCAGGGTTATGGAAGCACTATCCAAAAATAAAAATAGGTCCACCAAAACTACTTATAGAGGAGAGAAATATGGTAATATACAGCAGACATTTATGATTCATTGGAAAGGTTTTCATAAGACATTTTCTGTATTTCTGTATTTAGTTATGGCCCAGAGGAACAAGACTGACTTAAGTTTTAGTTTCGCAAAACAAGCTGAAGCCATTAGTCATAAAGCTACTGCCCTTGTCCACAGCATTCCCACTGATGTAGGCAGGAGCTTGGCTGCCGCACCATGCTAACAAGCTGCTCAGTAGTTTTGTGGACAACCATCCTATCAAAAAAAAATTTCTTGCTGCAGAACCTTTTTTTCAATGTATCCTCCTGTATTTCAAATTGCTGTGTTCTTATGGTGACTTCAGAGTTAAAGCTAGGGTTGGGATTTACATTGTGAGGGAGCTTGGACTATGCCGGAGCAACTCCAGTATTTAAAAAATGCTACTATTCTTGCAGACTAGAGTCTGTGCGTCAACCTGTGCAGGTTCTTTTTTTATAGGGGAAGGTAGTTAAATAGGTCCCTGGAGGTCTAGTTAAGGTATGCTAGACAACCACATCATGCATAATAGAAGTGGTATGATCTTTTGGACATCTCTGTCCAATCAGACACATTGCAGTAAGAGCTTCTTGAAGAAAAGCGGCTGAGTACAAATGAGTAGAACTGAAAAGAGGAAGGAAGAGAGAGAGGGAGGAGCACCTCGTTCTCGTTCTCTCTCATACAGTTGCCAGAAAAAGAGACAGGCCCGAGCAGTAGAGAGGAAGGAACTCAAGGGACTTACTTTTTTGCTCCACCATGGGTCCATGGACCAGGACTACTACTGAGAGATATGGAGTTGGTATGTGTGTGAGTTTGTGTTTGAATGCTGCAGGTGTGTAGATTGAGAAATGTATGTGTAACAATAATGGTCCTCTGACAAAAGTCTGTGGACGCTTACATTACTTCCTGCTTCACAGGATGTGGGCAGGTGTTCGTGGCTGGATTGATTCAGAAACCATTATGTATTTAAAAAAGAAACATGTTTTATTAAAAAAAAAAGAAATATTTAGCCTGGCGGTGTTGGTTCTACAGATGGACTCAATGCGTGTGGGGTTTCTGTGTGTGTAATTTAGGGTACCTATTGCGTGCACTGCAAGAGAGAGCAGTTTGCACTGTTGAAAAATAAAAGAACAGTTTTGATTGGTCAGATAGTTTTTAAAAGTTTGTGTAGCTCAACTATGACACTGCTTTCTCTAGTTGCACAGAAGAAACTTTTTTTGAACTGAAATGAAACATAAACGTGAGGTTTATACTCAAAACATATCATGTTCTAAGAAAAAAATCTAATATTGACTTGTTAAATTTTGTAATTGCATGTTGGGATTGGATTTTGGGACTGGATTTTGGAATTGCATTTTGGGTTTTGGTGCTAGAAACATTATAGTATAGCCAACCTGTAGTGTTCTTTTTAAATCTTTGCCAACCTTCTACTTGTAGCATGACTTCAGAGTACCTTTTATAATTGCATACCACTTTACCATAGAGTTTTAAAGTATTCTAAATGTATTACAGGTGAATCTTAAAGCTGTATTTTGGTGATATTTGTCAGGTGACCTGATAGCCGTTTGTATCTGTGTTTATGTGGTCTCACAAAGGAAGTTGACAAGAGAGGAAGTAGGCCAACGAACTAAGAAGTGCAGAAAGTGTGTGTCTGTATATATGCATTGCTAATGTGCAAACCATGTTGTTTCACAACGTTGTTTGATTTTACTATATTTACATCATAAATACTGTTAAAAAACTTGGAACATGTAGAGATGTTGGTGCTCAGTGAATTTATTTGTGTTTTTGAGGTAATCAAAGGAAGTAATGTCACACTGGTACCATATTTCTGGCACAATAATAATCCATAAATTCGTTGTTTATTGAACAGTTTGCTTCAATTTACTTGTTGGAGGTTAAATTCATAGTAGTCATAGTATCTCTTTTTCCTTCCCTTGTTCTCAGTCACTCAGTCACTTTCTCAGTAATGAGCTGCATCTTAGCAACGAACAGGCACATAGCTGACTTTGAACAGGGCTTGGGGTTAAATATCCTTTCCATTTCAAACCTATTAAACATGTGTTTGCTCTCCCGGCTTTAAGCCTGTTTATAGAGCACTGCACAGACTGTTTGTAAAACTGGGCACATTGTTTAGATATCAGATTTGTTTGGAGATTCGATTAAATTTCTGATATTATAAACTTTAACACAGCACTACAAATGAAGATGGCTGTGTCCTGAATTTTATTTTTAGACTGGCAGAATTGGATCTGCTTTGCCAGATAAAATTCAGTAGGACTATGGGACTCAGTAGTAATAAGTTCTTTCTTTAATAACTGTTTAGCCAGTGCGATGCTGAACAATCATTTAGTAACGTGCAAATTATGCAGTCAAAACAGCATATATATAAATATATAAATATATATTGAATTAACCTGGGTGCATATCCGCATGAGCTTGAATATTCTTACGCAGTTTATGCAGATTTTCGGTAGGGGTGGACGTGGAGTGACACCAGACCTTCTCGACAAGTGATGAGTAATAACAAACCGTTCATCTTGTCACTGACCACAATTCATTGGTCGTCTACACCGGGGACAAATGCGGGACTCATCCCTGAAAATGACCTTCTGCCATTCTAAGTCACTCCATGACAGTCTGGCACAACACTGTTGCAGTCTATGGCGACCATCTGCCAATGATGCTGACACTAACAGGCTGACTCATGGAGGGCATCACTTTTTGCTGAAAGCCTGCAGTTGTGTCTGTTGGGTCATCAGGTACAGTGATAAGGTCTGTCCTAGCTTACGCCACATGCACAGCTGAGCTTGGAATTTGAATGTCTCTGGATATCAACCCTACCGGCCAATTTTCATTCCTAAAGGTTGACTCTTTCTGGGTGAAACTATTTTGTGCAACTATTTTTTTACGATGAGTATATTTTGTACACTACACTTTGCGACCTGATCATAGTTCGGCATTCTTACGTTTAGATGCATAATAAATATGGGCCCTGAACTGACATTTGTGTCAGTCTGAATGTTAAAGTCCCTTTAAGAGGCTCCAGCTTCAGGTAATGTAGGATGTTAGGCCACTTATTTCTAGCATTGTTAATACAAATATGATAGAGAAATCATAACCACCACTTTTACCTCATCACCACCTTTCACCTTTTCACTACCTTATAACGTGAAATGCCACCACAGGATGAGTGTGCTTGCTGAACAATTACTAATTCTGATGTCCAGACTAGTAGGTTGGGCCTTCTGAACTGCAGTTTAATACATTTCTTTGGCCGAGTTTTAATTTACTGTTTGTAAAACTGGGCACATTGTTTTTTACTGGTTAATGTGAGTGAATGTCATTGCATTCTCGTCCATGGTTGAGCCAACCACTGCACCACACTATAGTTTAGTTTACCAGACCACACTGAAAGCAATTAAATAACTGATGTTATTTTTCGTTTGGCCATTAAACATAATGCAATAATCAATCCATTTTAAACCTTATATACCAATTTTTCTTAAGAGGAAATTCCCACAAAACACAAAATCTACCCACAAACCAACTTGTACCAATGTAGTTTCAATATGTCATAACACCATCTCTTATTTAAGATTTGTTCAGTATCTCTGCACACTCAAGAGCACAAAGGTGCAGACAATACTGCAGTTTAAGAGCATGTCATGAATCTGATGCAGAAGGTTTTTTTTTATCTATTTGAGAGTAAAAATAATTTAAGGAAAACTGTTGATGACTATTTGATGACTGTTGATTATTGTGATCAAGTATAATCAATTTTTTTAAACAAAGCAAACTTGTACACTCGTGCGAAAAAGCCGGCTAATGTTAGATATACAAATAAAACCACTTTTTTTTTTTTTACTTTAATTCCACAGAAGTAATAATCAGACTAATTATTTTTAAGTAGCTGATTAGCAAACAACCAATATAACTTAGTACTACCTCTCAAGCAAAAGTAAATTTAGCTTCTCTCTTTACTTTTTGCCCTGCAAATCATCTTCCTATTCAGCAGCTTTTTTGTTCAAATTTTCTTGTTACACCTAAAATAGTGCACCAGTTACGTTCTGGCATCTTAGCCTACCAAAGAACAGGATAATTCCAACCAGAGTCTGCCAAATAAAAAGCTGTCTTAAGCTTTGTCTAAATCACTGTGTCAGAAAATGCCACCAGCATTATCCACTGGTAGGATGTGTTGATAGCCAGTCACCTCATCGAAAACACCAGCAGCAATGAACCTGCAAATTGTTGCAGAGGACAACTGGGCTTGCAGTTATGATATCTCTCTCGATGCTTTCCCTAACTTTATGGACTGTACAGATTAGCATTGTGAGCCACACCTCTGGAGCTTCTTTTCAAATCTATCCATGTGACATCAGTATGTAAAGCTGTCTGATATTATCTGGAACACTCCTGCCACATCCGACACAACACCTCTGACTTATATAATATTCCAGGCATTACAGGGAGACAGTAGTTTAGCTGGTGATTTTTCCTGTTGACGTGCTAATGGAAATTCTTTCAATTTTACCAAACAAACCTTAAGTAGTGCAGCGTTAAGAAAGCCAAAAGATCTGATGTTTTGATCAATGGAATAATCTGTTTTGAATGTGTGTTATCACAGGTTAACATATAACGTAATGAGCACATGATGGAGTCTGTGTATTCTGTTTTCTGCCATGTTTTGCAGGTGTTGGCTGATGTAAATTAGGGTCACTGTTAATCAGTTAAATGTGGTATATTGTAGAACTACATACATTTTGAAGACAGTAAAGATAATGGCTGTTGGGAATCAGCAATGCAGGTATTCCTGTGCCATGCATAGGATCCATTGCACACTGTGCAGTGCCCACCCAAAGTATTATATTGGCTCCAGATTGTAATACAGTGCTACATGTGTGTGTGTGTGTCGTGTCAAAAGAAAAAAAATACTGGAAAGAGATTAAGTATAAACGAGCTAATTTTAGCTATTTATAGTATACACCCATCCAGTGCGTCATAGCAGCAGATATGGACAAGATGATAAATAAACATAATCAAACATAGACAGAATATTTTTATAAGTAGTGCAGAGATACATGGAGTGTTCTTTAAAAAAATTTTTTGGTGAAACCAATGACCAGATGAACAGATTTATCTATGAATACACCCCCTCATGAAAGTCATGCAGTTAATATACATACAATTAATCAGATGTCCTGTTTTGACTGTTTAGTTCAGTATAGCCTAGTGTGCTATGTGCAGTGCTGGTCTGTTTATTTTTTATATTAAAATAATTCTTCTGTTTTTAAAAGTACTCACTTAGAAAGGGTCAAATAAAATAATTTATGTAAATATACATTAAAAAGTCATCATTAATGCACCTGAGTAATTTAGCAGTGATCTGTTGGCCATTTACATTATGATGGTGTTAATATCTATTTTAAAGTTCTGCTGCTGGCTTACAGAATGAAACAGCCATTATATTTTTGATTGAACTTTGTAATTTCTTGTTTTCCAATAATAAATTTTGAAATCTTTGAAAGGTTCACTATTGTTTAGTTAGTTCTATTTTCTGATATATGTTTTTAGAGATTAATAGGTTAATTTATTACAAAAAAAAAAAACCTGATGCATTAAGATGATTGTAAAAGTTTCACTTTCTCCTTTTCCTTTTTTTTTCTTTAGTCAAGTGGAATTTCACAGCCAAAGAGGAGCGGCAGCTTTCTCTGGTCGTTGGTGAAACAGTACACATACAGGAGGCATGTGAAGGTAGGATTTAAGAACTGTTGGATATTAAAGTTTGGGTTGTCATAGTGGTGCTAAATATTGCGAATGCTGTGACTTACAACAGCAAAAAACCCTATAATGACACACAATAGCATAAATCAGGGAATGCTAACTAGGACTTCCTGCTGTGAATGCTGTCTGATTACACATGTATAGCATCATAAATCCTGCCATTTAGAGCCTGCAGCCCTTCTGCTCTGACCCCAAAAAGAGGCTAAGCATGGTTTAGCTTTGCTAATTTATTCTGCTGAACCACTTTGCACTTGACATTTTAAGGCTTTTATGTTAAATGATCAGCTACTGTGAACTAAATTCAGGACAACAAGGTGGTAGCCTCCACATAAAGTGAAACCATAAACTGAATGAACTTACCAACCGTGAATGACTTATGAAATACAATGCAAGCCAATAAAAACAAATCCATTATTTGGCCTCATAAAGGAATAGATAAGATATATTTGTACAAGCACACACCTACATGTATTTTTAAAGAAAATGCTGCTGCTGTTATTTCAGGCTGGTATAAGGGGTACTTAACTCGGAACAAGGACCGGAAAGTAAGTGAAAGTTTGCTTGTGTTTCTGATTCTCTCACTCTCTATTCATGTCCTATGTTTGTTCCTCTATTTTATCGTCTCGTACTTAAATTTAAACTATATAATATGGTTTCTGTCCTGCAGGGGGCCTTCCCTGCTAACTTTGTTGAGCTGAAGGAGGTTATCATTGAAAAAAGGGGGTGAGTGATGTCCTACGTTTAGTCCTTAAAGGTTTTGTTTTATCACTTTGCATCTTCCAGGTCACAGTTCTCTTATTACCTCCTGCTGTTCTTACCCTGTCTGTAGAAATGAAGAAGTCGTGACTTCTGCAGAGATGCCTCTAGTCAAAGAGGTTACCACCACTTTGAGAGAATGGGGCAGCATTTGGAAACACCTGTTTGTGGTACTATATTTGTGTTTGTGTTGTGCATGAGTATACTTGGTTTTGAATGCTTTAATAATTAGTACATTGTAAGTACAAGAAGTTACACCCCTAGAATACATGCTTGGGGAGTAATTGTACTTGTGTATTCTATAAGGTAATTAATGTATGTGTAATATAGCTGGCTTGGTGCTGACGTTTGTGCTAAATCATGTATAACCTTCCGATTGTGTTTCTGACTTTGTAGGGCAATAAGAAAGAGCGCTTTAAGCAGGTGCAGGGTTTGATGTGGGACCTGATGGAGTGGCGCTCTCAACTGCTTTCCGGCACCTTGCCCGGCGATGAGTTTAAGGAACTCAAACAGAAAGTCACATCCAAAATCGACTATGGAAATAAGTACTACACCTCTATCATCTCATTGTCTGTCTCTGTCCGTTTAACTGTCTGTTTTAAGTCATAGTGGTGGTAACCCTAAAGGCCTAAATTTGTCAGTACATTTTGGTTAATCTCTCATAGCCGGTTGGTGTGGCACAACGGACAACACCACTACTCACCAGGAAGCTACCACCCCATGTGGGAGACTGGGGTTCGATTCCCTTTCTGGGTGACTATGCTGTGCTACACCAATAAGAGTCCTTGGGCAAGACTCCTAACACTACATTGGCCTACCTGTAATATGATTAACCTTGTAAGTCGCTCTGGATAAGAGTGTCAGCTAAATGCCGTAGCTGTAGCTACATTACTCTCACATAGTGATGGCTGAATAGTTTCATACATTAATAAATGCTAATATTAATAATTAATTAACTGCTTTTGGGTTCAAGAAGTTAATGTCCACTTGGTGACTTGGTTCTGTCATGTTTGGTTTTTTATATTGGCTTTTCAAATGATTGTGTCTTACTATGGCAGCAAGCTCTGTTCTCTGTCTACCATTTTATTAGGTGGCCTAATTATTTATGTAATTTAGATGTATTAGACTGTTTGATGTCTTTTCTTTTCTTCATGGCTGATAATTAGCTGATATCTGAGTGATATGTATTTTGTGGAGTTCCATAGGGAGCAAGTATGTGTCTACTAGGGCAAGCTTTGATAAAGTGGCACAGGTGGTGAGCAAATAAAGGTTTTATTCTGCAAGCGCCGCATTGACCTTGTAACATAAATATGAGATATGTCTAACTTAGTAAATTTTAAAAAACATTGTTAACAAACCATTTCAGTTCGATGCACCAACACTGCCTTACCAAAAAAAGCATTGCACATTAATATTAAGCTGGACCAGCTTTAGTGCTAATTGCAGTGCAACATCACATTTATTTCCATCCAGAATTGCATTGATTTTGTCCAAGATCTTGTTTGGATGATGGGTTGAACCACTTTTTGTGATTTCCTGATCTGACACTGCCATGTCAACACTAAAATGACTTACAAATGAGGAGAACCTGGTATGTCAGGAGCAGGGAGAACACAAATGTGCAGGCCAAGGTGTGTCCCAGGGCCTGGGCTTGGAACCACCAGTGTAATGTACAATATACATTTTTGTTAAAGTAACTTATGCCAGTGTTTTGTCTCTTTCTACAGTACAGAGGCTGTTTGCTGAGTAGGCTGGCCTGATATGTGTAGTGTAGGTCACTCACATGGTGTACTCGCCCTCTGTTATCGTGTCTTGTCTCTGGCCTTTTTTCAACATTTTGAGAAAATTTGGATAAACATAAACATTTGGATATAGAGTATAACACAGCATCTTAGTCTGAAGAACAGCATAGATGCTTTTGTCTCCCTCTCTCTATCTTTTTCTCTCCCTGTGTGCAGGATTCTGGAGTTGGATCTAGTAGTGCGAGATGCTGATGGGAACATTTTGGACCCTGATAACACCAGCGTCATCAGCTTATTTAGAGCTCATGAGGAAGCTACAACAACCATTACTGAACGCATTAAAGAGGAGCAGGTCAGAAAGAAAAACCCTATAGTTAAAAAAACCCAGAAAAATAGTTTTACACAGAATGAAGTGTTGGACTTTAATGCTATTCTAAAGGAAGATAAAGATTACCAGGCATAGTAAACGATGATACATTTAGACTGATATAGCCAATATTTATTAAGCTACACATACAGAAATAGGGCACAAGGTTTTTTAAAGATGAGTGTATATTTTCTATAAAGTTTTTGTTTATTCTTTGTTTCTGTGTGGAGAATTTCTAAAAATAAGTTCACTTCAAAAAATTTCTCTATAGATTGGTCCATTCGGCATGACAAATTCAGCTGGCATTTTCAAACTGCGGTTAAAAATGCAAAGCAATAAAAGTTTTGAAGTTTTCTCATTCAAGCCGTGCCACGTTGATGAGCCTAACTGGAGCTAAACTGGGGAAATCACATCCCAATCAGGCAGTGATTAATGTAGCTGAGTCAGGTGGTTGTTGGAATGATTTTAATCTAAACATCTGCATCTTGCTCTGATCCTTATGTTCTCCCATTATAGTCTAATGTCCAGATGGATCATTCTGGAGTCTCAGCACGCATCCAGTCATCTCCCACACACAGCCTTTATGTCTTTGTACGCAATTTTGTCTGCCGCATTGGAGAAGAATCTGAACTTTTCATGTCGCTGTACGACCCCATCAAACAAATGATCATCAGGTCTGTTTCATAACAATTCTTCAACAATAGATCTTTACAAAATTCCATTTGCATTTGTCTTTGTGCATTGTCTTGATTATTCAGTAATGGGATATTTCAAAATGAATTCCAGTACAGCAGACAATAAGGCAGCAATGTAGCGTCATAATACTTCGATTTTAGAGACTTCATTTTGCTGAATATTTTGAAGCTGAATATTTAATTCAGCATTTAGTGGTTTAAGAAACAGCAGACCCTCTGAAACAATCTCTCATTCTTATTACAGTGAGAACTATCTGGTAAGATGGGGTGATAAAGGATTTCCTAAAGATGTTGAGATGCTCAACAACCTGAAGGTGGTTTTTACAGTAAGTCAACACTAGAGGGGACCATCGTCACACTTATTACATCAGTTGTTTTGTGTTTAATAATACAATAGCAAGATTACACCTTCAAAGCGTTAACAAGATGTTAACAGGCTGCATTTGTCCTGTTTTTCTCTCTCTGAAGGATTTAGGCAACAAAGATTTGAACAGAGAGAAGATTTATTTGATATGTCAGATTGTCCGTGTTGGGAGAATGGACTTGAAAGACACCAGTACCAAGAAGTTTACGACAGGACTCCGCAGGCCATTTGCGGTTGCAGGTAAACTGGACCAATAGAGGGAATAAGGTTCATTTGATTTAGAAATGACAAGATCTGTCTGATGGACATGTGCTAAAGCATGTGGTAAAATGGAAGACATAACTTCACAGGCAGTTCAAGTAAAGCACTTTGAATGAATTATTAAGTCATTTTTGTGGTTAATTTGTATGTGTAATTAGACATTTGTTCAGTAGCTGGCTTTCTTTGGGGCTATACATAATAAGCTGTAGCACAGTTTAGCATACAGTCAGCATCTAAGTGAGTGTGTATTGAAAAGCCCTTTAGTTTAATTTCTTATAAAGCTGAGATGCAGCTTGTTTGACTGTCTAAAGAGGTGTACGTTAAATATGAAGCCATCCCACTAACAAGTTGTTCCCTTGTTAGTGATGGACATCAGTGATATTATCAAAGGAAAGATGGAATGTGATGAGGAAAAGCAGTATTTCATTCCTGTTCATCCGTAAGTCTTCTCTTCTCTTCTCTTCTCTTCTCTTCTCTTCTCTTCTCTTCTCTTCTCTTCTCTTCTCTTCTCTTCTCTTCTCTTCTCTTCTCTTCTCTTCTCCTCTCTTCTCTTCTCTTCTCTTCTCCCTCCTCCAGACAGCTCTATCTTTCCTATGTCTACTGAGTGTCACTCTCTTAATTTGGTATTGTTGATCTTTCAATGTGCCTCACTTGATTGTCCTGCCTTTACGTATTGTAGGGTTTTGGCTGAGAATGACTTTCTCCACACACTCCTGAACAAGGTGACAGCCTCCAGAGGAGACAGTGGAGGCCAGGGTACGATAAAGTGCTTCTGTTATTTCTCCCTCACAGTGCAGTACAGTGATGTTATTTCTCTCTGGTAAAGGTTTATTATACCTCAGTGTCCAATAAGCCTGCCTGCAGACAGTGAGGGAGCAAGGGTCTGGATTCTAATGATTTACCTCAGAGAGAGGAACTAAGGTTTATAGCTTCATTAGCACAAGCTAGAGGTGAGAAGAGAGAGAGAGAAATTGAGTGAGAACAGGGACTGAAATGGTTGGATGCAGTTCAGTTATATAAACTACGGTATATGAACCCATTTCTCCTTAAAATTGTTTTGAGTGGGGTTGAATTGGCTTTACTTGCATCCATGATTGCCTGCTCAGGATGGCCTGAGCAGGACCGATGGGAGATGATAGACTGTATTTACACCCCATATCCGAGGAAAATGCTTTTTTTACTGCCTTGACAAGATCTAGAGCAAGAGATGTTATTGTCCCTTGTGACTAGGTTTTATCACGATACTTACTGTTAGCATAATTGTTAGGTGATATTATATATAACCATGTCACAGTATGCACATCTTGGACAAAAGTAGAACATCAAAATTGAAGGACAGCATAATTAAGCCTGCTCGGTTAGATTTAGTTCATTTGTTCAGTATGTGGAACGTTGAATAAAAATCATTGTGTTCATAGGTTTAACAGTGCTTATAAATATAGGAGCACTGTTTCTTTTTTCTTTATATGGTGTGATTGTGGAAATGTTATGATGTTATATTTTTGCCATATTACCCTCCCTTATTGTCATTCAAACCAAGACCATGCAGCACAATACATCGTTATATTACAGTGTCACAGCATAAAATTAAGCCCAACAGTAAATACAGCCATATGCAAAACAACACGGTAAATACTGAGGATAGTATTTATAAGACAGGTGTATAAGAATGGGTAGGGTAAAAGTATCAACTTAAGTAGACTTGTAAAAAAAAAAATTGTAAACCACTTCAGTCACTACCCAATCAGTACCCAGTGTGTAGTAGAGTTTTCTCACTTAATGGCCTTCATTATTCATTTATATCTTAACTCTTATTCCTTTCTCCAATCTGTTGTATCTAAAACCTCTACCCTGCAGGGCTATGGGTAACGATGAAGGCACTGGTGGGTGATATTGTCCAGATCCGTAAGGAGTATCCTCACCTAGTGGACCGAAGCACGGTGGTTGCCAGAAAACTGGGCTTTCCCGAAATAATAATGCCGGGAGACATTCGCAATGACATCTACCTCACACTTCACTCTGGAGACTTTGACAAATACAACAAAACCACTCAAAAGAATGTGGAGGTCATCATGCTTGTGTGCGATGAAGAGGGAAAGGTTGTGCCGGTGAGTGTGTGTGGATCTTGGAATTAAAATTAAGCCTACATATTTATTTTTCTTTTTCCAAATGGAGTCAATCAGCCAAGATAACTCAGTGTCTAAAGTTTGCTTCTTCAGTGTTGTGCTGGAGCTACATTGCTAATGTAGTGAACACAATGATAGTAAATGAATTGAACTTGATGAAATAAGTCAACATCATGCATAGCTAAGTTCTCACACACCCACCACACATTGTGTTCAGTTAATACATTTCAAATACATTTTCTATAGTTTCTGACACTGCATGACATTCTGTTACTCATAAAAATGGACAAAAAGGATGCAGGAGGACACAGCATTTAAAGAGGGTTGACACTTCTAAGGATTAGTGACAAATCCTGGCTTCTTCAATACAGTTTAATCCAAGCGATACACCTACAATGATAACATCAGCAACAACAACAACAGTGCCTTTCTAAACCATAAGCATGGCGCCAACTTAGAGACACTCTGCTCACGGCAGCACAGCCTGTGGCAGACACCACTTTATTTAGATAATACTGTAGATTATCTATAGACTATATCATACAGCATCAGAAACCACATATGCACATCTACTAAAACCACAACATGCTTAGAGAAGAGTGTGCGATAGTTTAAGACGGTCTTTGTCAGAGTTTGGCAACATTAGCGCTATAGTGTCAGTGCATACCTTTTAATTTTAATGCCTATTAAACTTGGCCGGTTGACTTTTGAAAGAAGAGCAAGATTTGATCTTTACCAAACTATTGTTTAAAAGTCAAACAGAAGGGACACTGAGTTCAGAATTGCAGAGTATTTCTTCCACTATTTTTTCAAATGAAAACTACATAGTGAAATTTTCCACAGGCAGACTCCAGAGTCGTAATCCAAAGGGAGTTTTTTTTGCTGTAATGCAGTTTAGATCCAGTCTGATGCTTTGAGTACACAGCTTTGTGTAGGCGGATCGATCTTCCTAGATTTTTAGATAGAAGTCAGTGATCGCTGCTGCAATCTCTGTCATCATCTTTAAAGTATAAATTGCTTCTAGGTGTTGGTGTGTGTATCTGTTAGAGGTAGAGAGAACACAGAGTCAGTCAGTGTGATATTAAATATACACTCCACTGAACACGTGTTCACACACACTCTGCAGTAAAAAAATTCAGTACAGTTGTGCTTCACATCTGAGAAATTCATCTTCATCTGACTCTGCCAGCTGTGAATAGAGGGGGGATGCTATATGCAGAGTTTGGAAAACTGATTGACAACTCTACTCTTTGATCTTCCACTTCAGAATGCCATCTGTTTAGGAGCAGGGGATCAACCAGTAAGCGAATACAGATCCGTCATCTACTACCAGATCAAACAACCTCGCTGGATGGAAACATTCAAGGTTGGGCTGTTTGTCTGTTCTTTTCTTAGTTAAGTAGAAAAACCTGGTTAAAGCAGAAATAGAAACAGAGCTGAGCTAGAAACTGGTAGCAGGCTGACAAGTGCATGACAGTATGACTTTGTCACAAGCATGCAGACAAACCTTTGAAAAAAATATGCCAACCACAACAATCATTTCAATTAAAATACTGGCAATTATTAAATTATCAACATGCAGTGTTTCAGGAAATTTCAGCATTGTTCAGCAAATCCTTACATCTAGACTGCAGCAGTCATAGAACTTTATAGCTTAGTACAACGAAATCAGAGGTTTTAAAAGTTTCTTGTTGTTATAAACTGTAGTGTTGTTTTAAATACTTAATTTAAGAAGTGCTTCACACTATTTGTTAAAGAAGGTAACAAATGATGAGATACACGGTTCTTTCAAAGTAATGTTGTAATGTGGTCCTCTGGACTGTAGGTTGCGATCCCTCTGGAGGAGATGCAGAGGATTCACCTGCGCTTCATGTTCCGCCATCGCTCTTCTCAGGAGTGTGAGTGTTTTGGTTGTTTCTCCATTTCAGAGCTGTTTTTTTTTTTTTAAATCATAAATTTCCTGTTGAGAGGAATCTTTTGGGTTACCTCACTGGTTGTTTAATTAATGTATGACCACTGCCACTGAAGTTGGCCTGCTCGTACTACTCATACTACTTAACTGTTAAGCTGAATGAAATAAATTCAATTGAAATAAACTGAACAACAGGACTTCATTGCTACCTGAACTTTATTTCACCTCAAGATGACATTTCCCCAACCCTTAAAAGATCCTTCAGATGCTGGAGTTGAGAGTGTGCTCGAACATGGCAGCTGCTTGATAGCAGAGACGCGAGTTCTGCTCTAAATCAGAGCATGTTGTCTTTCTAGAGTCAGACTCAGTCAAGCTCAAAAGATCAGACCAAATGAAGCAGAAGGAGTTTCTCTCTTTCTCTCTGTTCGTTTTCTCCAGTGTATTAATATTAACATATATCAAGAAACATGCACTGTTAATAAACGTACCCATGTGTCTGGGTATGGATAAATCCTGTATGCCATGTTACCCTATGTTATCATATATATTTATATATATATATTTCTGTAGCAAAGGACAAGAGTGAGAAGAACTTTGCCATGGCGTTTGTGCGACTGATGAAGGAAGATGGGACAGTGCTAAAGGATGGAATACATGATCTGGTGGTGTTTAAGGTCAGATGCTCACACACACATAGTTCCTGAACATACACTACTGCTCAAAGATTTGGGATCCCCAGTTTTATTATTTGAAAATGTTTATATAGAAAAACATTTACAGCATTCAGAATAGTCTTTGAAATATGTAGTGCATGTATGAATGAACTGTACATTTTAAATCTCTAACAATCTGGAAATTGTTGATTAGAACTGCATTTGAATGGTATGGTGAGTTGTGTGTGTTTTTTTTTTTTTTAGGGTGATAGTAAACGCATGGAGGATGTGAGTTCCTATCTGTCATTGCCGTCAGAGCGCAGTCACACTGACGTCCACAAGGGGTCCACACTGATGAGGAACAACAGCAGCGTGGGTGGCCTGTCCGTCAGCTCACGGGACACCTTCATCATATCCACCCTTGTCTGTTCCACCAAGCTCACCCAGAACGGTATGCGTGTTCATGCGTGTGTGCATATGTCCATGTAAGAATGAGTGACAGAGAGAAAGGTGTGGTTTGTGACATTTAATCTTTGAGTTCACCTAACTCTCTTACTCTCTCTCTCACACAGACACACACACACAGTGAGGTGGGCTATAACAGCTGTTCTTGAGAAAGCCCGTTAATCACATTAATGAATCTTCCAAAAACATCAATCACACCACACTGCTTCCGCTGGGCCCATATGGACACACACACACACATACATACACACAAAGACGCCTGCATTTGTAAAAATGCCATTATCTGTAAATGATCCTGATCCTAACTTTAAGATATACTACCTTAAATGTCTAAAAGCTCAGTAAAGCACAGTATGTTTTTGTCATTTAGTTCAAAAATGTTTTATCATGACTGAACAAATAGAAATGCTTCAGATTTGCTTGGATAGAAAACCTTTTCACATGGACTTGCCTTAAAATGAAAGAAGCCAAAGTTGCCATTTTGCTGATAATTGTTTTTTGAACAACAATGATGCCATCTTGTTGCTACTACTGATTTTATGTCCTGTGCATAATTGATACTTGCAGAGAATGCAGCAGGGCAGCTATGAAAATTGCTTAAAAACATTTAAAAAACAGAAAGGAAAGTGATTTTTTGCCAGTAAATGTTTGACCTTAAATATTGGAATAAATGCAAATAAATACAGAAAATGTAACTTTTGTTTTCAGAAAAGGTTTCAGAAAAATTCTAAGTGCCCCAGCATTTGCATGGGTCAGCTGAATGCACAGGCAGCACACCTGATTTAACTTAAGATATTACTACATAATTATTAATATTATGACAAGTGACCTCAAATCTTTAAGTGGGAGTGTAGATGTTCATAATATTTCTCAGATGGCAAAGGAAGTCTTATGCCAAGTATTGCATATCACTGATTACCTGATGTAATACAGTGCCAGAAGGAAGTAACAAGCAAGTTTGAAATTACTTAACAAGTTACTTTGGGTTAAGGCAAGTGAATGATGATTTAGGTCAGAGTTAAAGATGATGGCATATAAATTTCTATTCCAGCTGCAGTTGATTAGCCTCAAAGCTCCAGAACAGCTTTGCAGCCTAGCTAACTTGGTATATTTGGGGTAAGGGGAGAATTTGCCCCAATACTAAATGTACAAGTGTAAGTTGTGATGGATGGGTATGAGCGTCTGTGTGTTTTGCAGTGGGCTTGCTGGGGCTACTTAAATGGAGAACTCGGCCTGAACTGCTGAAAAGTAACCTACAGGACCTCAAACTCATTGATGGAGAGGAGGTTGTCAAGGTGTGTCTTAGTGGTGTGTTACTGGGGTGTAGGGGTTTGTATTTTGTGTTTAATGTCTTAACCATATGTGTGTGTATCTGTGTGAATAACAGTTTCTGCAGGACACACTTGATGCTCTGTTTAACATCATGATGGAGCACTCTCAGACTGATGACTATGACATACTGGTGTTTGATGCCCTGGTGAGAAACACACACATGAATTGCCAGACCATTATTAAATTTTTTTGTTTATAAAAAGTCAAGTTCTGTTTTCCTTCCCAAATATCTTATTGACACACCTGTCTACATCTAACTCCTTCTCTTTCTCCCTATTCTCACTTTTTTCTTTCTTTCTCTTCGTCTCATTCACTGTCTCTCTTCTCTCAAACTTTCTATCTCTCCTCATCTCTTTTTACTCTGTCTGTCCTTCTCTTACTTGCTGTGTCTGTCTCTCTTCTCTCTCTTTCTCAGATTTACATCATAGGACTGATTGCAGACAGGAAGTTTCAGCACTTTAACACCGTGTTGGAAGCTTACATTAAGCAGCATTTTAGTGCAACGTTGGCTTACAAGTAAGTAAAAACTAATTTAAGGATACATGCATTTAGAGACAGCAATCTTTGTGTTTAGTATGTATACAGTTTGAATTAAGTTGCTCTAAAAGTATTCCTTTCACCTCTCTAGCAAGTTTCTGTTGTCTTTTTCTTTTTTCTGGTGCTTTTCTAATGCATGTAATGCTTTTGTGAGGCTTAAAAATCATTTTCTGATTAATGAGAGTGACCTACTCAACTGGATTAGAAGCAATCATGTCTGTTTCAGTGTGTGTTTATTTGGTTGTGTGTTACATGTCGGGACGTCACAATTTATTGATTAAAATTCATTCAGTGAATTAAAAAATGTCTATTAAAATGTGCCATCTCATTGCACTGGCAATGATTATTTGGCAGTCTGCTTTAAATAATGCATGTTTAAATTATCATACTGCTCTCTCTTCACCGTAAGAAACAGGTTCATTCATGTAATTGTTTTGCTCCATAGTGTTTTTATTTTTTTACAGTAATTTATAGCTGTATATCTGTAGTTTATCTATAGTATTTTGAAATCGCTGGTTTGGTATTGTTCAAGATATTTATTTAGATACCGTCAAAAGTCAGAGACCACCCTGTATTTATTTAATTTTCAGTCGAAATGCCCTGTTACTTATTTTTACACAAGTACCTGGACCTCCTCGTCTCTACACTCATTATCCATTTCATAGTTCTATAATTACAGACAGAGCAGGTATTATGTGGGTGGTGAATAATTCTTAGCAATGCAGTGACATGCTGGTGTGAGTGGAGCAGACACAGCAGTGCTGCTGGAGTGTTTTACATAGTGTCCACTTACTGTCCACTCTGTTAAACACTTTTACTTTGCTGGTCCAACATGTAGATGTAAAGTCAAAGACTAGCTCAACAAAGAATAGCTCATCTGCTGCTCCACAGTTTGTGTTGGTTGTCCTCTTGTCCGACATTAATAATCACAGGATGCTGCCCACAGTACGCTCTTGTCTGCATGTTGCTGTTGAGCGATTCTCAGTCAAGCTAATAATGGACAATGAGTGAATCGGTCATTTAAGAGTTGGTAAACCACCAAAACGGTACCTTAAGCATTAATCTTACCTAATCTCTCTAATTTTAATAGCAAAACTTCAAACTTGTGTTTGCTTCAGATCTAGAAAAAAACTACAGGTGTTTATGTCTATGCTTCCACTGTGAGAAGACAAATCAACACTATGGACACTATGAAAAGATACCTTCACTGGCAAGAAGAAGAAAAATTAGATGCTCTCAGAACAATGGGTTACAGTCCAGACCTTAACATCATTAAATGTGTTCAGTATTACTTGCATTGTGAGAAGCAAAAATAGCAACCAGCTTCTAAGACTGAACTTAAGTTAAAAATATCTCTATACTGTTCTTTAAAGGAAAAGGAAAACAAGTCTCTTAAAAACAGTGGAAGCTAAAATAAAGCTAAGAATGGACATACCAAATACTGAACATTTAGGTATAATGTTTTTATGTTAAATGCTGGGTGGTCTCTGACTTTTGCACTATACTGTATTATTGATCTAATTAGCCGTAGTGATTTACTTGTATTCATATGCAGTATTTGTGTGAGTGAGCATGTGCATATAAGTGCATGTTTTAGAGATTTTTTATAAGGTCTAACACATTTGACAGGTGTTGTCTACAGTGCCCTCTGTTTTTACACTTGTTCATTTCTATTTTCCCATCATTCTTTCTATTTTGAGAGAGAGAGAAAGGAGAGAGAGACAGTGAAAGTAAAAAAGAAAGAGAGACAGCATGAATCATGGCCTTCAGTTAAATGTCATAAACAGAGCTAAGGACATCATTATACATTTCATAAAATGCGGTTCCACATGAACAAAATCCACCTAAAATCCTCCATTAAAAGGAAATAGGTTGACAGCATCTAAATAATGCATGTTACATCAGAGTGCAGAGTGTGTTACATCCAGCAGGGAGGCGGAATGTGTGTGTCTGGGGATTTATACAGTACTTTAATGTTATTGTTTAATCCTGTTAGAGCAACCGCAGTAATATGAGGAAAGAGCATCTCTTGGGGCAAGAAGATATAAATAAATTGCCCTTCTTATGAATACACATTTTTCTTCCATGCCTACTCTGTCACAACAGCACACTAATGTCAGCTTTACAGACAGATGAAAAATGCAAGGCATTTAAATGTTAGACTAATCATATTCTCTGTGTTCTATTCTGGTTCCCTTTTTTCTACCATTTCATGTTAATTGCTTTGACAGTAATTAAACTAACTTTACTTTCATGTGAGTAAAGCACTGTCGGACTGAACTGAAAAATAACACTCTCTTTCTGTCTCTCCTATAGAAAGTTGATGTCAGTGCTGAAAACGTATCTGGATGTCTCCAGCCGTGGCGAGGCATGTGAGCCAATACTTCGCACTCTGAAGGCCCTCGAGTACATCTTCAAATTCATTGTCCGTTCCCGCATGCTCTACTCCCAGTGAGTGTTTGTGCAGTTTGTTGTACAGGATGTGGTTTTGTGTTTGTGAGTTGCCGTGGTTGTTGGGCATAATTAAAAGTTAGGATGTAACTTGGATGTTTATCAACAACAAGTTTTAGCAAATCCTATGTGGAATAGGGCTTTGAAGAAACATTTGACTGCAGTTGACTCATATCCTACTGGGAAAGTATAGCATTCTGGGAATTTGAGTCCTCTTAGAGTGTCACATTGTCAACACTATATTGAATGATATCAAAAGAAATGTTGCACATATTTCCACAATGTATTACTTATTCGAAATGGGATCAATCAGCCATGATTGGTGTCTGAAGTGTGCTTATATGGTTTTGCACTAGAGCTATGAGGCTAATGCTGCTAACAAGTGGTGAAAGCTTTATGAATTACATCATGCAAATGGCGTGCCTCAGACATCACACATTGCCGCACGTGTTTGAGTAATCTTAAATAGCCTACCTTATGTAGTATCTGACATGCTGCTATCTACGAAAATAGATATCACTGGGTCATGTTTATAAAGATATCTACAACAGTGAACACAGTGTCGGTCCTGATCTGATGGGATGATCAGATTGGATACATTTTTAGAAATGTTTTGTCACAGAATAAAAAAGCGCAGTAGGCATGAATATGTAATTACAAAAAGAAGAGTTGGTGTTTGCTTTTATATGGGTTTTCACTCCATTATTGCATAATCACATTAAATATCTATGCAATGTTATAGATACATTTTAATTTTCATAAAGCTACATATAAAGCTTCTAATGCAGCTTCAGCCACTAGATACGAGTAACTAGCTACTAACAGTCATTGAGGATGGATATTTTAATCATATTGATATTTGAATTTATATTTGATGTTAAAATAGTTCTCATTTGCCAATACAGTAAATTTGCTATACGATTTTGTGATATTCGGCAGTTCAGACTCACCCATATTTGCTATTCAAACGTGGCTGACTACTTTTTTGAAAGAATAGTTAACTTGCAAGCTAGTTGAGATGAATCGCCATGGAACCGCTAGCGTGAGACTGTGTCTAGGTTCATTTTTAGACTTATTTTATGCTTATTCATGTTATTCTTTAACGTTAAGATTTAACCAGTGTTTGCTTTTGGTTCTTCCGGAAAAAGTTGAGCTTGGCTTATGTGTAAGATAAAAGCATGCTGGAGCAAAAAAGAAAGCTTTCTATGCACTGAGGTCTACTATTTGACTATTTCTGAGCGGTGGCGCTTTGAAGAAGCTGACTGCAGCGTTAATGCCAATTAGCCAGTGATGCTTCGACAGCAGCTAAATGAACAGTGATAAAGGAAAGGTGTGTGTGTGTGTGGATGTGTGTCTGTGTCTGGTTGTGTGTGCAATGCTAAACGAGCATTAATGATGAAGCGAGTGTCTGAATTAGCGCTTGCGATAGACTGAACTGACAAACAACAGAAAAGAAAGATGGATTCATTGTCTGGCTCAGCGCATGCAGCAGCATATGATAACTAGAAAAGCTTTTAATTACAGACTGTGATGTGATGGAGATAGATTACTGGGCAAACATCCAGCAGCACTGCAGAGGTTTGCTTCATCCTTCTTTTCTTTCTTTCTCTCTCTCTCTCTCTCTCTCTCTCTCTCTCTCTTTCTCTTTCTCTTTCTCTTTCTTTCTCTCTTATTTCTTGGATGCATACTTTACTGGCATGACAAGTAATAGTGTACTTTTGTTGCCAAGAATTGAGGAGTCTAAAACAATTTAGAGAAAGAAAATTTATATGTAAATTAAATTAAAATGTAATCATCCCTCTTTCTCTTTCTCTCTTTCTCTTTCTGTCTCTCTCTGTCTCTCTCTGTCTCTCTCTCTCTCTCTCTCTCTCTCTCTCTCTCTCTCTCTCTCTCTCTCTCTCTCTCTAGACAGCATTGTATTTTTGTTTGTTTGCCTTTACTTGCTGTTCCTTTTTATACACTCTCTTTGTCCCTCCAGCTCTGTTTTTGTAATAACCCTCACCCATCTGTTGGCCATATTACAGCAGCCACAGGGTTTTGACAGATAGTCCTGCAGTTTGTAAAGTGGTGGAGACCTTTTAATGCTTTTTCATTTCATACAGGCCACCAGGATTACCACTCTACTGCTGCACTATGTTTGTCTGTGTGTCTATGTGTTAGCTCTATTCCTCTAACCTCTAGCCTTAAAAGTGGGTGTCCCACTGTGTTTGCTGCTACATTATAACGTTAGCTGAGCTAACAACCATGGATGCCTTCCTCTGTGTAGATTTCAAGCCATATGATGTTCTGTGGCTGTTTGTGATCGTAAAGAAAGTCAAAATATATCATGGCACTCTGTGACATCCTTGAGGAATTGAACAGTGCTCTGTGTTGCTGAGTGTCAGTGCGTGTTGATGCACAGTGGACAAAACTGGCGATATTGTTGGTTTGTATTACGCAGACGTGCTGCTGATACGTTTATCAGCTTCCAGTAACTATCCAAACATGAACATCTGGTAGTTATGTATTGGTGAAGTGAACTATTTCCAAGGATAGCCTGGACTCACCATAACTCTTGCTTAACTAATGCAATCCTGCATGAGTTTAATCAGGCATGTTAAGAGCCACGAAAATACTGAAAGTGCTCCGTGCATGACAGCGACTGAATAACATTGTAGCTTAGCTTAAATGAAGGGGAAAGGGAACAGAGCAGATATGTGAGTGAGGAAGAGAGACAGATGACACAAGAAATAGAAGAGAGATAAGAAGAAAAGGAGATAGGGCAAGATGCAGAAGTGGATAGGAAAAAAGGATTAGAGAAAGGAGTTTAAAAGAGACAGAATGGTAAGGAGAAAGAGAGAGAAAAGCGAGATGTCTTCGGCGCAGTGTCCTATATCAGACAGCTTTGAGTGAAGTGCCAGTCAGGCTGGGCTTCTCAGTGTAGCAGAGTGACAAGATTACACTGCTTAATGTCCCACATACAAGCACAGCAAGAGACTTAACTACTGACTGTGTGAGCAGTGTATGTATGTTTGCGCATTTTATTGTAGCCTTCTGTTCAAGGCCTTGTCAGGGCTGACCGATATGATATTTGGATAATGATAACACAGTATGAGAATGCATTCCATTAATACAGTAAGAGGCAATGATCTACTGTATACAAAATAATTATTGTCTCATTTTAATGCCCCCTTATTAATTAAATAATTTACTTACAGTTTACTTACAGAGCCTACAAATAATTTTTTATTTATGTGTTTTTTATTAAGTTATTTATTGTAATTATTTTTGTTTTATATGATTTGATGCACTATTTATACAAATCAAGCAGATTTAAAGGTAAAAACCAATATCTGACTGTGAAAACTGTTGAAGACAGCATATTACAGTATTGCATGGACCAAAAAGGCATGTATTTTTATCTTAACATCAGTTTAAACTAAAGTCCATCTCATTACTGGACGTCATGATTGAAAGTGAGATTTTCTAGTGGAAACTCTGTATTAAAGGTCTAGTTACGGTTCTTCATTATTCTAATTGTTATAAACTATCTTGTAATGTTATCTTTGAATTTCACATTTAGAATTACAATGTTTGACTTTTACATAACACTTATACTATATATCGATTTCTTCATATTGCACAGCCATAGTACTTATAATATTAATTTTCCCTTTTTTAATTTTTCTCTTTATGTCTCTTTTTTCTCTCTTTCTTTTTAGGCTGTATGAAGGAAAGGAGCAGGCAGAGTTTGAGGACTCTCTGAAGGGCCTGTTTGAGTCCATCAACAACCTGATGAAGAGTGATTTCACCACAACATTGTTACAGCAGGTGTGTGTGTAAAAAAGATTGGGGGAGAAAAGGAGAGCAAGTCTTTGTCTTTTCGTGCAACTTGCTTTCTTGTTGGACTGTTCCGGTGTTATTAATCGAAGCACCTGTGGTTAGCCAGTTGCATGATTTCATCATAGCTTGCTCGGGATTGGCCTTAGCAGTCTAAGAGATGTGAAAGCTTCCCAGCAGGTGATTCTAGTGTGCTAAAACACCTGGCTTTGACAGTTTAGCTCAGCTTCTGTGAAAGCCAGCTTAACATAGCTTAATGCAGACTCAAATAAATGCTGTTTGTGTGTGTATGTGTGTTTATCTTTGTGTGTGTGCAGGTGGCAGCTCTAAAGTACTTGCCCGCTGTGCTGCAGGATATTGAAACTGTTTTTGATGCTAAGCTGCTCAGGTGAGTCTGACACACTTATGAACATTTTATGAAATACCAAAGTCACACTTACATTCAAGCTGCTCTGCACAAGAACCCAACCATTATGTTGGTTTACTGATGCAGTATCAGTTAGCTAATAATCAGTTATCGTAATGAGCATGATGCAGTGTGGTGGGTGGATGTGGAGACAAATTCATATCTATTATATAAAATACCTTGTACATAGAAAAAATGAAAACAGAACTAGGAAGATCTGGAAACGAAGAAATTCAACGCTAATCACTGCACTGTTTCTTCAACATGTGGCCGTGATAGTATTGGGGATTACAGAGTACTCTGAAGGATTCTGGGCAGCTTATTCCTGTACCTAAACTTCAAGTCTAGTCTAGGACTGAGTAAAGTATATGAAGAGTATCCTTGTGGGGCTTTTGCAAGATGAAAAACACAGTGCTACAGGAACCTCTGGCTTGCAGGAGCTGATTTTGTGGTGACAGGAGCTCTAGCAGTCTGCTTAGAGAACTTTGTAAGAGTTTATGCTGCTGGGATATGGAGGAGCTGGACTCAAAATTAGGTTGTAAGATTGTAAGATGAGAAAAAAGTCAAAGCAGATACATTAATTCAGTGTAATATTTTGATGGCTGCATTATTGCATGATGGTTCATCTGTCATTAGATTTTGAATCCCTAATAAACAAGATGAGGGCAACTGGAAGGAAGACCTTGAGAGAAACCCAGGACACAACAGGGGAATCCATTCTCTTGTGGTTGACATTGGATTGTGAAGATCATGTTGAGATTTGAAAATAAAGGGGTAAAGGCAGGTAAAGGCCACCTAAAATGGAAAGGACTTAAAGCTGAAATGGCTATTAGGCGGTTGCTGCTGCTTATGGGAGTTGATGGGCATGATGATAGGTGGAGACAGCTGGATGACACTCTGCTCGCTGCAGGGGGTAGTTTGGGATGAAGTGTCCTGTTGGCAACAGAACAGATGTTCAGTTAGGATGGGGGAACATAATAGATTCCTTGAAATTCAAGCTCCAAGAGACCATTGATATTGAAAACTTCATGAGGACGGTAAATGAGCATGTGACTTCATAGGGCGTTAGTTAGGAAAAAAGGAGTCCCAGGTATTGTTCTCCCTCCAAACACTTCCCTATTCCCTAACTCCATATAAACACTGACTAAACTAATGCAAGGTAGGGCAAGCAAACACTTAAGCAAACTTAGCAATTATTACAGAGCCTAGAGAGCCCTGATCAGGTAGCTGGGAATAAGGAGTTTGCCTTCCAAGTTTACCAGACACTGCATAATGTTCCAAAAAAATGATTTTTTTTTCCTTTTGATAAAACTGCAGCTTCTCTTGTGCATCCTTCTTTGGGCATGTTGGAGAGTATCTTATGGGAGCCACCATCTTGGTTGCTTGTCTTGGCAAATGCAGTATGAATACTAATTTGTAAGGCGATGAGAGGTTGCAGGCTACATTACGGAGAGAAAATTGCTTCTTTTCTGACATCCTTTTCCTGCAAAAATCTTGAAATTTAATCCAAGTTTAATAAAAAGAGTAAACACTGAAATGGATATAATGTAAAATGTGTCACTGTAGAAATAAATACAAAATCAAAAAAATGCAAACAGAGTACATTAACAGTAAAATCACAACCACTGACTGTATTTAAATGAGCTGTCAGTTATGTTTTTTTCTAAGCTGGCGAGATCATCCATACTTTGCACAGTAAATAGACACCTGAATAAGCCAATAAAGAACAGACAGGTAAATTCTGTGAGGTTATGCAGGTAGATATCACAGAGGAGCTATAGATGAAACACATTTTTTCGCTGTTCATCTATGAATTGGTTTTAGTGTTCATGTCCACCTTCCACCTTAAGCTCCAGATTTAAGCAGCCCTCACCAGAGATATTGTGTTTTCAAGAACTTCCCTATGTCTTGTCATAACAGACTACTGCTGAGACACTGATACAATGTATTGGTTTGTACCCTGTATATAATTCTTAGGTCCAAGAGCATGGTCGCATCGTGTCTGTCTGTGGTTTGTTGTGGTTTTCGTTAACTCACAGACAAACCTCAGGCTGTTCAATATGTGTAGTGAAGCACACTTGATGGCAGATTCACTACTTCTAATGATAAGAGGTATTGAACATCACAGAACCCAACCAATATGTCATGCTTGATGGCCTTATTCACCTCATACAAGAACAGGCAACCGATTCGTACTGGTAACCAGCTAGCCTTTAGCTTTAGAAAAAGGTTTGCATCCTGATGGACTCATAATGGTACATGGTAATATGTCAGAAGCTATGTCAGTGTAAACAGACTGCATTAGCTATTTGTGGCTATGTGAAATAATACGCACAATTTAGTGTTTTGTTTGCTAGTTTTTATCTCTCCCTTTGATAGTTTTAGCTCTAGCAAATTTGCAAGCTTCCTTCTTTCTAATGACGTGGCTAAGTGCCGTCAGTGTGCTGTTCTGTCTTGCATTATAAAGTACAAATAAGGAACGTTCATAGGACAGTTCTACCATGGACACCATCTTCCTTCACTGCTGCGTAGCTTTTGGAGCATGACCTCGGCAGACTGTACTCTTGTGGTTGGAGTGTCTAAGACGGACAAATTAGCCATTACTAGACACACATTCACACACACACACCGCACACACACACACACACACACACACACACACACACAAACGCATACACACGCACACACACGCACACACACACACACACACACACACACACACACACAAAACTGCAGACTTTGTTATTATTATGTGTCTGTCAAAGTCTGTATAGCCTAGCAGGTCCATGTCCCATGTCCTACATATGTGAAACAGCACATGTCAAACACGGCCCTTTTGGAGAGAGAAATCTGTGTCAGTCCACAGATGTGAGCAAACTAATTTATTTTAATTGCCCAAAGTGAGGGCTACAAAACACTTTCGTTAGCTCCCCAAGGTCCTGTATTAGCATTATGCGTGCATTCAGGTGAAAATGAAGGTCAGTGTCTTGAGAACCAACAAGTGGTAATGAAGAAGCAATTAACAAGAGGAAAGGAATGAAAAGTTATTTGGCTACTGGCGTTGGACGGCACATGCATACAAACTGCAGCCTGCCTACCTATCCTGCACAGACACACACACGGTTTGTAGAAGAGGTACAAACATGACATTCCATGCTCTTCAGTTCAGATGGCTTTAATGAGGCAATGTTATTTTAATTAGTGTAGCTCCAGCCTAATTAAAGGTGTGTTAGCCCAGCAATATGTCAGAATGGAGGATGGAGCCTGCCTGCTAATGTGCTGGCATTTTGTTAGCTGCTATTGCTCTGTTTTTTAATGAGCCGGCCAATGTGTTAGACACTACAGCAGCTGGAGTTCAGAGCAGATGGCTGTCGTCCGGCTGTGGGACACACGCACACCAGCTATCTTCTACACAGCAGTTTAACTTTACGGCTTTCTAGTCATGTCAGTTAAACAATTCAGTGCCCTTCAGAATTTATTAGAATTATTTTTGTTATGAGAAAAACAAAGCTTATGAAAACATGGATATGTTGCCTTGGTATAATATTCATGCTACCATAGTGTGCCTGTATTCATTATTTTAGGTTGTTCTCTGAGGGTATGCATCCGGGGCGTAAAATGACCAAATGTGGTTTTTACATCTATTTACAGCCCTATGATTTGGCCCTAGAATAAAACAAGTGGTTTTCCCTTTTTTGGTGAGCTCAATAATAATTTGATGAGCTCTGCCTTAATTTGCTGATTAAAGAGAGACAACACAATGATCACACAGAAGCAACATTTAGAAATACAGGCCTGAAATTAAAAGGAAACTCCGGAATAGGCTGCCTCATCATATTATTTAGTTAGCTATGCTAACTAGATGCTATGATTGCTAGCATCTTACATTAGCTATACAAGCTGCTTGCTTTCTGCCTCAACAACACAAAGTAAATAAGAGTTACTCACTATGAAACTATCAGTTTAAGCTGGTCTGCTTCAGTTGTCGAAAGATAGATAATTATTGCTATTGGGGTTGTGATGTTGATTATGGTGGAACTGCTCTTCTCTTCAGTCTCTTCAGTGTCAAACACTGAGCAAACTCTGCTCAATATTGTCCAAGTTTTGAGAAATTGTCCGAAGTAGCATTTAGTAGCAAGTTTTCAATTCAGCAGCATGACGTTACTCTGCATATTCATTTATATTTGTTAAATTTGCTTCATTAAAATAAACATTAAATGTGCAGGCATGCTTTCATGACAAAACCTAGCAGCTTTATACATTGTGTATCTTTTGTTGCATAAGAGTACGTTATTTTACTCTACATTGTGTGTTTGCTTGTGTGTATTCAGCCGCTTCACTTATCACTAAACACAAAACATGGGCCAATTACAGACTTGATTGATAACAGCATTCTTTCAGGTTGAGGCTATAGATGCGGAGAACAGATTCAGCCTCCAACCACTAATCAATACACAGCACTCTACAGAATACATCTCATACCACTTGGTTTAGTGCTTATACAGGACAGTTTTTCAATGTTCTACAAAGAAACATTGTCTTCTACTTCTCTCTACTCGCTTTCCTCTCACACAGGGCAAGTATGGGCTATCGCCATGTTCTGCGTAGTTGGAGTAGTGTAGTTTTCAGCAGGGATTAAATCGAACCAAAGCAAACCTTTGGTGTATGTGGGCAAGTGGAGGTTAGCTGCTGGACTGTAATTTGATGGAAATGCAAATCGTTTTTAATATGATGTTTATGAAAGCCTTTTAATTAATTGATGTGATAAACCTAACAGAGAGACTTCTGCACATCCACCCCCTCCTTTTCTAATGCTGGGTGATATTTATTTATTTATTAATTTTTTATGTGGTGCTGCATTTTAATATGATTTGAGTCCTATTCAAATCCTTCATTCTCTTCTGTGGTGTAATAGTTATGCCATAATCATTAGCATAATATTATGCCACAATCGTTAAGCAGGCAAATTGTTTTCTCTTGTTTCTTATGTTACGACCAAAGTAGTTCCAATACATTCTGTCACATAAAATCATAACATGCTTGATTTAAACCATGTCAAGTTCAGTAATCTCAAAACTTGCTCATGTGCTTTGTTTCAGTGTATGACATGCTGTCTATGAAATTTGATGAGACCATGTATTTTCATCAGCTGACTAGCTGTTACTAAATGCACTTTAAAGGCTCGTGTGGCTAGCTAAATAGAGATAGGAAAATGTAACTAGAAGTGTTGGAAAACAAAATTGATTACATTTTCATGATCTTAGTGCTGAAAATATAATATATAATATGATGTTATAGGTTAAATATAAATATTGTGATTACCCAGACAGCAAAAAATGTGCACCAGATATAATTTACAGATGCAATTCTAACATTGTTGCATCTGTAAAATCAGATTAACTTATATATAATTATTACTAGAGTACGTGGAGGACACAAAGTATGCAGGAAGCATGTGGTGACTTGGTTGGAGTGAGGAGATGTCTGCCTCTACTTCCCCTCCGATTCAGGTTTGACTGTACCTCCAGCGAGAAGAGAGGAAAGCAAAATATTGCAGGGCAATAATAGCTGACGTCATTTGTAAAGATATCTGGCCTTAGTGTTTTAGAGAGTATTATAGGTTTATTTTATGTTTCGTCAGAGAGGAACTTGGCAAAAAAACTGTTTGTGAAAGAGGCATGTGTTTTTAAGAAGTCAGAAAGAAAAGAGATACAGGGTTACAGTACTAGAAAAACAAATATGTGTAGTATAATGGCAAAGTTGAATATCTGTTTCTCAGTTTGTGGTACTGAGACTATTACGGTTTTAAATGCCCTCATGAGTTTTGACCATGGTCTTTTTTCTCTCCCTCTCTCTTTCTCTGTCTGTAGTAAGCTACTGTATGACTTCTACACCTGTATTCCTCCGGATAAACTGCAGAAGCAGAAAGTGGCCTCCATGACTGAAATTGTCAGCAGTCACCTGTTCCAGAAAAAGGGTGAGCAGCTACACACATCCACACGACTAATCAGCATTCATCAGCGTTTTCCGTGCCCCGACTTCCCTCATTTTCTTCTCTACCTTTTCTTTGACCCTCATCTTGTCTGACCCCATTATCCCTCCCTTTTCCCCTAGATCCTTTCTTTCCATCTTTGCTCATTATCTTGCTTCCCTAGCGCTCTGTTCAATTTTCTTTTTTTCCTTGCCATCTTTCTTTCATCATCCTTTCATTGCGTTATCTCTTTTCCTCTCTGAGCTGCACCATTATGCTTCAGTAAACAGTGTCCTCTGGCCTAGTCCTGTCCAATAGCCTGTTAAAAAGATGCTAATAGGTGATGAATAGAGTCTATTTGTGGGTTTTAATAAAGAGCGTGATGACTTTGTTCGTGAAGCATCAGCTTGGGCTTTATATTATCCTCATGGGCCCATATTCGAGGGTTTTGTTTCTGTGCATAGGCCTGTGTGTGTATTTGCTTCACTCCACTCCAGTGCTACACTCCATGACTGACACACACTGAAAGCTCAAGAAGCCAAAAATGCTTCTCTCTAAATTCTTGCTTAGCAGAAGACTTTTGCCAGGCTACGATGCTCCAAGGAGCTCTGATAAAATATAGATGCGTCTGAATGTATGTATGTATATATTTAGAATAATAAAAAACATCCATAATGTTTAGCATATGGTCACTACACCAATTAATTTGTATTGTTTCAGCTAGTCTGATAGTTTTCACTATTATTCTAAAATGACGAATGTGAAATAAGAAAAACAGACTTTTGTATGTAATTAAGTCAATTCAATGAAATACTCCAAGGCGGTTGGTCATGGACGAGCAATATGATGTTATTATTGTTGTCTTGATAAATTACATCACGTAACACACACATTTCACATCACAATATATTTTCTGAGCATATTGCAAGTAAAGCCATTGCTTAAAGGAGCAGTGTGTAAGACGATGCGACCTTTCATATTCGTAGTCCAAACAGATAGCTGTTAGAAACAAAGAACTAGGACCGACGCATGCAGAGCTAAAAGTCAGATGGGCTTTATTAAACAATTGAGTAATTAAACACAACAACAAAACACGAACAGACATGGAGGGAGAGGGCAAGATTGGAGTCAAGGGACAGGCTAAGGTCAGAACCAGGATAGTCTTGTGGCGAGGTCACCAAAGTAGAGGGAATAGGCAAGAGATTGGTCAGAGGAACAAAAAGGAGGTCAATAGAGATTAGATCAGATAAGAAAGCCAAAATAAGAAAGCCAAAAGGGATTAAGCAGAAAGTGGTAGTCAAAAACAAAGGGAGTCAAAAGCCAGAGTCAGGATAAACAGAGAAGAAACACTCAGAGTTGCAAACAAGGTTTGGCAAAACTTCGCAATGAGGAAGTGTGTGTGTCGGGCTTAAATGCTGGCTGGTGATTGATGACAGCTGTGCTAGTATTCGGGAGACCTAGAGCGGAAATGACTGGGAGACTGGGGACATGTGGGTGTGACGTCAACAGATGATTCTTACTTCCGACGCAAGTGACTGCCTGTTCCTGTAGCTCCGTCCGTATTGTGTGTTTTTCTTGAGTTTTTTACCTTTATTTATTGTCTTTTTACTTCTACACACGCCTGGTGTTCATCTTATCTATATCTTTTAATCGGTATTTTCTTGAATTTCCCTCTGGGATCAATAAAGCATCTATCTATCTATCTATCTATCCATCCATCCATCCATCCATCCATCCATCCATCTACCCACCCACCCACACTCCCACCCACACTAAAAGAAGTGTGAGTTCAGCATCAGTCTTTATCCCTTTACTCTCCAAGTGCAGCCCCAGCTGTGGAAAACAATGCCAATGTTAACTTTTGCTTTGCTTTTATTTATATCCTGTCTTTTGCTCAGTAATAAACATAGACAGCGAGTTCCAGCCATTGTTGCACTGCACCTTTAACATTATTGACAAGGAGTTAAAATACATTGTTGGAGCGCTACTTCTTCGTCCTCTTATTTTGGACTGATTCGACTTTATGCTACAGTGACTCACTGTCACCTTAAAAGAAACACAGCGGCATTACAGGATAATGCTAGCCAATTAGCATGCTTATCTAACTTCACTAGATATCTCTGCAACAAAATATGCATAGTTGGGTTTGGCACACTGTCAAACTTATTTATTTACTTACACACTTATTTCTTTTTTGTTCTGTTGGTAATATTAAATAATGTAAATTGGAACTCAATATGAATTAAATTCATAGCTTTTGATAACAGCACCAAACCTAACATAAACCCTAATAACATACACTTATTTTTGTATTTATTAATTTTAAGTTTCATGAGAAATACCTCATATGCCCACTGTCTTTTTTTTCCAAATACCAACATTGCATTGCAATAGCTGTTCAGCTCACCTTTCAGTTACAGCACTGATTCAGGTGTTGGTAGACCAGTGGTTCTTAACCTTTTTCAGGCACTTCTCGAGGCAGACATTTTGTCAGCACTTCTTACAACTCAGTGCACATCCACCTTCATACAGCTGCTCTGATTTTTAGCTTAGAATGAAATGTGAAAAATAAAAAGGTCAAAAATATGTTGAGAGTGGAGAACTGTAGTGACAGAACAAAAACACTACACTGTTTATGTCTGCTTCGTAATGTTGAATGTGGAACTGAATGTGGAAGTCCCCTCTAAAGTACTACAGTTGTGGAGTAGGCTCTGTCTGAAACTGAAGGCAGCTGTCTCAGTGCCTTGCTGCCTGCACTGTCTTCTTAGACAAACATGAAATTTGGACATGACTGGGTGCCTTGCTGCCTCAGAACACTGTATAAGTAGGCAGCATTTATACGGTTCAGGCACTGTCGTAGGTTCAGACCGTGTCTTTTGTTTGTATGGCTGAAGCTTGAAGGGTGGATTTAAATAACTTGTATGAGAATCTGTTTTTCAGTTTTTCTCACTCTCCCTGTAGTCTGATGTTTTTTTTTTCTGACCCAGTAATTTCTTTTTTTGATTTACTTTTTTCTACTTTTCTTTGTACTGTACTGTTCTACTGTTCCTTCATTTACTTCTCTGATCTGTTTCATTTGTTCCCCTTTACTTAATCATTTTTAGCCCTTTCTTTTTTTCTTTCTTTCTTTTCTGGTACTTTCATTATCTCAACCCTCCCACCACTTTTTCTACTTCCTATTCCTCACCGTCACTTTCTTCTCCTCTCCCTCTCCTTCCTCTAATCCCCCGCCTCAATCCCTGCCTGTGATCAGTTTCCAATTTGTCACCGTTTCATTCCCACCTGTGTATTTTCCCTTTCTTTTACTCCTTCGATCTCTGTCCTCTCTTTCCTACTTTTCTTTCTTCATTTGTTTGTTTTATTATCATTTTTCTCACTATAGACTCTTTTGTGTTGTTTCTCTCTATTGTTTCTCATTAAATTGATGATTCTCTTAGGATGATTCATTCATGTACATGTAGGTCACTAGTAATCCATGTTGCATTGCTGTTTACAGGCTATTACATTTGTCCTGTTCACCCTGTTCACTCCAAGCGTGTCCACTCCAACAGAGCCTAATGTTTTCCTGGTCAAAAATTAATTCAAACACTTCTGGCCACATTTTTACCTGCAAAAATTTAGTTCTGTCTACTTTAAATCTGTCTACTACTATCTATCGCCTGCAGAATTTTTTTTATAAATATTTGCACATATGCGATTGGCAAATTGTGTGATGCACACCATCATCTGATTGAATACCTAAGTCATTACTAAGCCACAGTAGTATAGGTTTGAGGTGGTGGTCAGGAAATGTGTGTACTCACCATTCCAGATCATTCCCTTTAACGTTCACTTTGAAGTTTCTGACCTGAAAAAAAAAATTCTGATTGTGTAAATTTGTCAGAAGACTCCCTCAAGATTAATTTCTAGATTCAATTGTGCAGTGCTTGAAGCTTACCATGCTTTTACTAGGCTTTGTAGTCTGTTTGTAGTCTAGTTTTTGTGTCAAAATTACATTTATCTGACGCTCTTATCCAGAGCGACTTACAAGGTTAATGATTACAGGTAGGCCAACGTAGTGTTAGGAGTCTTGCCCAAGGACTCTTATTGGTGTAGCTCAGCATAGTCACCCAGACTGGGGTTCAAACCCCAGTCTCCCACACGTAGCGGTGGCACCCTGAGTAGTGGTGTTACCCACTGAGCTACCCCAAACACAAAAATTATTGAAGGCTTTGTTTATGTTTGGTGACGGAACATGTTTTGTGTGTGGTAGACGGCTTTATCTGCTTAGCCACACATTTTGCATCAAAAAGTGGTTCCCTGCACTGATATAGAATGTTCTTAAGGCGGATATAATAGATGGACTAAACATTAGAAGAAAACAACTAACAAGACATTTGTTATTCACTTTGAATGAAGTGGGATAGTTCAAAGACTTTCAAACATACTAACGTCTTAGCCTATCAGTCATTTGTCCACTGCCCATGACATCTGCCTACTTCCCATGACATCTGCCTACTGGTAGTTGTCCTAGTTGTGAACAGGTTAAGTTTTGTGTTTATGATAATTGTAGTTCATCGGATAAGACAAGCACTAGAAGATTAAACAACAACAAAAGACTTTTATGATGCTCCAAAGGTGTATAGTTTGGGGTTGTGATGTCCTATGCAAAATGAGTAATAATGTTAGAGGTTGCTGCTTTCATTAACTTTATCCTATCTACCTTCTGTAGTCTGTTTTTATTAATAATAGACGATTCGGTTAAAATCCGCTTATTGAATAATATGGAGCCATTTCTTTATTACCCAGGTAGTAAACTGTTTCATTTTGCAGTTTTTAAATTTTGATCCTATCAATACCTGCATCACAGCTGGCATGGGTCTCTTAACACTCAAAGATGCAGAAAAATGCTGTCTGCACGACAACATCTTCATTACTGTGGAGAAAATACATATAAATTAATAGAAGTCTCTTTCATGCTTCTCCTTTGTTGTTGTTTTTTTACACTTTAAATGATGTTGTGTACCACTTATTGAGATTTCTCTTTTTTAGAAGCATGTAGTTTTAGACTTGAAAATTTTGTATTATAGCACCATCACTACATGCTTAGTATTTTTACTTATTCTATTGATATTATTTTCCTCAGAACTTAACCTTTACTATGTTAAATGAATACTCCTTATTTTTAGTCTAATCTCTTTTTACACATCTGTAAAATGTGGCCAGTTTCATGAACAGTAGTTTTGACA
Organism: Prochilodus magdalenae; assembly: GCA_024036415.1. NCBI lineage: Eukaryota > Metazoa > Chordata > Actinopteri > Characiformes > Prochilodontidae > Prochilodus > Prochilodus magdalenae. The sequence goes on along the minus strand of JAMWET010001353.1, from coordinate 497,557 downwards.
TGTTTTCCTTTAGTTAGAGAAAAGCAAAGCACACACTTGGGCAGGTGCTGAAAATTGCTGGACTGTCCTTTTTATTATTGCATCCCAACAAAGGAAATATGGGCAGTTCTACTAAAATAGTGTGAAAACACTCTTGAAGGTGAAATAATTTATCTTATACTAAATGACGCATGACCCACAACACCACCAGCACACACCATATGGGGCTCATGCATTGCAATTTATATAAATCTGGCTTTTTGCCTTCTGGTGATTGGCCCGTGGCCATCGTGACATGGCAACATTTGCTCGTAACTCCCTGTGCAGCTGTCTGTTTGCTCATTTATTTGTTCAGATATTTGTTTATTTATTTTTGAATTACTGCTACCCCTGCAAATAGCACTGACAGGCATTTTAATTGAAATTGATTCTGCATGTTGGTCCGTATTGCTGTATGTCGTCTATTAGATGAGCAAGTGGGGCAAGGGACATTCAAAGTCTAATAGCCTGCTCAGCCTATCAACACCAACCAATACATATTTAATCCCTTATAAGTCCAACCAGAGTGGGTGGGGGACAGAGGGATGTGATAGTTGAGTATGATCGAGTGTTGGGAGAGAAAATACGAAGATGAATTGCAGTTTTGATTGTCACCGTAGGATGTTGAACAACTGTAATTGTGGTCAAAATTCTACAGTTGATGAACATAAATAGCCCCTTGCTGCCTCTCTTTTCTAAAATCAGAATGATTATAAATGTTGCATAAATATGCATTTGCAACGTACACTATACAGTTATGTTTTGTCATTTACTGCTAATATAAAGCCGTCCTGTGTTCTTGCATAATCACTCATACATGCCCATCATCATCTGGACACACATAATATACATACAGATGCATTTGACAGGTTGTTATCTGATTTAATTTCCACTCAGGATGAAATTGCATTCATGAATATAATATGAGGCCTATTAGCTCAAATTATTCCACTGTCACCCGCTAATGTCTGACAGACTAAAATCATTAAAGCATTAAAAAGAAATTACACAGTTTTGTTATTGAGCTTGGGAGAGAGATTTTCTTTTGTAATTTCAGAGCAAGGCGACGGAATCAGTTAGACTTTACATTCAAGATTATGTTTGTTATTAAAAGCATACATTTGATAACTGTTGCATATGAAAAGAGATAGAGAAGATTAATAAGTGGCAAGTGTAAAAATAAAATAAAATGTCCATAAAAAAGCCTTTAAAATTTACGTCTATATATTAGACTCTTTGTGCTTACAATATTGCAATATTTGGCAGTATAATGAAACATAGCCCTTGTATTAGGATACTTATTGTGTTTTTACCAATACACAGCCCTAGCCTCCACTTGTGGGGAATGATGGTGATTGTGTTTGGTTGTGCTAAAAAATGCTGTATAAATGTGTAACATATGAATGTATAAATTCATGTTTGTGTGTTACATTTTGCAATTGGCTGGGTGGACAGACGCTCATCCACAGCTGGCTTGAGTTGTTTGTTTGTTAGTGCTGCAGTGTACATTGAGCCTCCATCAAGTGTTAAATGATTTGGGAACAATATCTAATTGGGATTTTTCTGATCAGTATTATTTTCTGGGAACTGAGATCCAGGCCTGATTTTTGGTCAGTAAGACCGGAGCATCCTCTTTCTTAGTTAGCCGTGGCTGTGATGTCACAGCATATATTTGTTTGGCTGTCACTGAATGATCTAACTCATCTACAGGCAGTTAACATGCTCTGATATTTCTTTAACACACAATTTTTATAAAATTTGAGCCTTTTAAATAGCAATTTTCACAAAAATCGATCTTTCAGCTCTGCTAACAGTATCAGGTGGTACCGTATGTTGATATCAGTGTTTTTAAGTGTATGTGTAAATGAGCACAGTGTGCTTCCCATGCCAGATAGCAGTGTTGTTACTGATGCATTCCTATTTATGAACAGGTTTTTATCTGACAGTTGTGGTTAAACTTAAAAAGTTAAAAGAACTGTGGTAGTGTTGTACTTGGCGCTCACTTTGGATTGTGTATTTGTTTTAATAATCTGTGGAATACATATCTCAAATGAGGTTTGCTTCTTTCATGTAGGGTCATGACCCTTTTTCTTAAGTGGTCCCAAAACAAACAGCTTCCTTCTCCCTGAGGCTTTTTGGAATAACATTTACATGTGCTTTCTTCTGTCTCCGTATAAGCATAGTAAATGGCTCTTACTGAGACAAACAAGTATTGTTTGAAAATGGCTTTTGGTTGTGCTTAATTTTTATTAGTGGAAAAACAGAAACTGATTTTGTGCCACATAACACATAGCACGAGCCTGGTTTAGAGATTTGTTGAGATCATAGCAGTATATCACACTGAAGCAGTAATACAGTAATAATGTATTTTATGGACCATTATGAATATTGCTTTACTTTTCCTTCTATTATTTTGGAAAGTTATTTCTATTGTCTGTGTGTGTGTATGTGTGTGTGTGTGTTAGATGGAGTATTCCCTGTTCTCTTACGAATAGAGGCCTAATCTCCTCTGTGATGTGAGTGACCCAGATGATGAATGTAACCCCGGCTTGTGGCAGGCAGATGTTAATGAGAAACAGTAAAATAAAACCTACATTACATAACCTCACTAATACCTACTACACATACATAGACACACATACACACATGCAGACTCTGACTCATCCTATCTCTCTTCCTGACACATTAAAATGATGAATAGACCGGAAGCACACACACACATGCAGACACATACACACGGGGATGCCTCTCATCGGACTAATTCATATGCAGTAAAAGTGAATTAAAGTTTCTATCCCCAGTCTCTAATGTGGCTGTTGTTATGGTTACTGTTGCTGAGGGTTGTTCTGATTGTGTTCATCCCGCTGGGCTAAAAGCATTAAAACCCATGCAGGCCATTTTAACTTTTTGTGTTTTTTGTGTGCTCAGTCTGGCACCATCTGTCTATTAGTCTGTGACTGTGTGTTTTTGTCTAAGCTTTTGGCTGCAAATGGTGAACGCTGGGTTTTAAAGGAAGAGAATAAAAGCTTATTGGCTGGAATTTCGGCTGTAGCTGGTATTGTTGTAAAGCTTATGTTGGTTTTCTTACAGAGCAGATTTCTGTTTTTGCCTCTTAGACTTTCCCAAACATGCCTATGTACATGTTTTCATTTAGTGTGATGTTCCATATGTCTGTATATCAGTGTTTCAGTATTGGTATCAGTATATCTGTGGTATGTGATGATAAGCAGTAGGAAAAATTCTCATGGTGAAATCTGTAGCAGCAGTATTTTATAGAAAAAACTCCAGACAGGTGCTCCTTACTAGAATACCCAGCGGTATCTGAAAAGTTGCTGCTTCAGATACTGATTTTTTGCTGTGTGGTAACAATTGCTAATCTCTGACAAAGTCTGACACACAGAGATATAAGTGCACATTAAATGAGATGCAGTTTTGAGATAAATGTCTTGTAATTCAGATATAAAATATTCTGCACCATTTTTATGTAATGGTGTTTAGACTCAGGGATAGTCAGTCCAGTGTTCTGAGAACAGCAACAACTTATTGTTTTCTGAATAAGCTACTTGACAGCTACACATTCTTTCAGACTCATAGTGTCGAGTTGTCTTCTCACTCGAGAAGAAACGATGGGCAAACAACATTTTTTGTTTGATTTTGATGGTCTGGAACAAATACACACAAACACACACACACACTCACTCACACATACACAGACACACACAAACACACACACACTCACTCACACACTCACTCACACATACACAGACACAGACACACACACACAAACACACACACACACACACAAACACACACACACACACACACACACACTCACTCACACACTCACACATACACAGACACAGACACACACAAACACACACACACACACACACACACACAAACACACACATACACACACACACACACACACACACTCACTCACACAGACACAGACACACACAAACACACACATACACGCACACACACATGATTCTTCCCCTGTCTCTCAACAGTGACATGGTCTTTTGAGTTTTGTGATTTAGCCTGGCTGGGTAATTGAAATGTCCTATTACCATGTGAAGTGGTTTACTGTGAACTGTCTGAGATGAGGCCCGAGATGAAAAATGAACAAGTGATTCATATGGAGGGGAAGGGCTGAGTTACGATTTCCACAGCAACGGTTACCTTCCACTCTTCTCCTCAAAGACAAGATGCCTGTATGCCCAAATCTATAATGTAAAAGATAACACAGCAATGTTTTGACACACCTGGTAGCAGGTAGCATCTCAGAGGAATCCTAATAAGCATACACATACTATCCTGTCATTGTAATAAAAACTGTTCTAACAATAAAATGGTGGGAGAAGGAAAATTTACTCCAGCTGTTTCTCTTTCACACATAGAGCTCACACAATGTACACGGTAGTTGGCATTATTTAATGGTAGAAAATGAAAACAGAAAAAAAAACTTTTTGATTTTTTTTTTTTTTTGACTGACAGTTACAATATTTAGGTTTACTGTGAACTTTTAAGTTGTTTCAAGCTGTTTCCACTGTTGTCTCAGATTTATTTCATAGTTTTGCAGTCATATTATTTGCATTGCAACTAAATGTCTATTTCTATCAAGGACTCTGGGACCACCACATACAACTCACTCTAGCCCAAGGAGCACGCCACTGCTAGCCCAAGCGTCTCCTTGCTCAGAAAACTACAGCCTTGCTTTGCACAGTCGCTAAGTCAGAGTTGTGGGAACTGAATTATGGACGTGCCTGTGCGCTTGTGCTCATAGCTTAGAGGAGGGTGGATAGAGGTCACTTCTGTAATGTGGCCTTGAGAAAGTGCTTGGTGGCTAATTTTCACTGGTGTGATTTTTGCTGTGAGGGTGCTCTCTATATAAAGAGCTATCAGTGACCCCTGGAGTCACCTTAGATAATAGTGTCAGACCCATTTCTCTCTCTTTTTTTTTCTTTCTCCCTGTCTTTTATGCCTTTGCTTTTTGCTGTTAACTAATCGGCTAATCAATCGACTAATTGACTAATCAATCATAGCATTCCTGGTTGACAGTCTATCAACTGACTCATTTCCTTCGTTTGTTCTTTAATTTACTCATTTATTTTCTACAAGTAAATAATACCAGAGATATTTCTGCAAATAGAAGTTTGGACCATATACCCAGAGTATAAGTCTCTGTATAACACTGCTATACGCAGTGCTAATAACAGTTCAACAGTTCAATGTGCAGGTCAACAGTAGCAGAGAACTAGGAGGATGAACTTTCCCTCTAAAAACACCTTAGTGGTGATGGACATAAAAGGCAGATACACAGAAAGCAACTATGGATGTGTGAAGCAAGCTATGCTTTTAGCCAACAGCTCCAAAATAAAAGCGGGCTTGGCAACCGGAAAGAAAACTTTATTAACATGCGGTTATTCATTTCACTGTTATAATAAAACACGGCATGATGTTTTTAGAAAGCACATTAAGCCACTTGCAAAGAAAACATTTACTCCTCCAAGAAATTGTTTACTCATCTGGCAAATCCAGCTCAGCATCGCCTTTTAGGGTCCCCTCAGGTCTCAGCTCTGAAAAGAATTTTGTCTTTTGTGTTTTCCATTCCTCTCTAAGAGCTTCTAGCCAGCTGTTTATTAGAGTTTTATTCAAAAGTTTGAACACTTCCAGTCAAATTACCAATTGTTGATTTTGCAAGTGGAAGTAGGTTATTACATCCTTTCTAATTGTACTATCATTTTTTCCCCCTAAATGTTATGCCTGTTTGAATAGAATTACTTTTTTTTTGTGAATATAGTATATAATAGGTAAAGATAATATGTAATATATTTGAGATTTAGCAAAAGAACAGTAATTGTGCATTAAATTATGCAGAAGTATGTTTTTTTGTAAAAAGCAAGTGTTCTCATTTTTAGCAGTGTGTAATTTGACTGTTTAATGTTTTTATATATGTATATCTGTCTGCTTTTGTAGTTAGCATTGCTAAGGGTAACAAGTGGGTCTATAGCTAGAGTACAATGGTATAACACATGTTTCTGTGCCAGTTAACGATAGCCCTATAGCTCATGCTGACTGGCATGCTAACTAAAGTACACTAATTTTGTGTTGGACATTATAGTATAGAACTTTTTCTGCATTTCAGGAGTTTGTTTTTTAGAGGAAATATATTACACCGTTTCATACGATATTAAAGCTCCAGTTCTACAGTAATCCTACGCATAACTCCTATTGAATCAGCTCATTACTTCCTGTTCATTCGTTCCTGTTTCAGTGAGCTGAATGTAAACAAGACAATTAGGGGGGGCCTTTTACTTTCCTGATTGGTTATTGCTGGTAACACAGAGTAGGGTAGGAGTAGAAGAGTAGGGTAGATATGATACTGTGATAATGAAAGGATTAAAGGAATGATGAATATAAATATTAAATAACTTTTGCTTTTTACAATTTCTGTATTAGCATGCTAGCAGGCTTTTGACCAGTAGTTCTTCTGGTTAACATATTGCTGTCAGATCAAACTTCATAGGTCCATAGGTAACTTTGGTAGATTATTAGCTTATAAATATAAGATAATGCAAACTATGCAATTTTCTTGAGGCAGACAAGGGAGGATTGACCTTTATTTGAAAGTAGGCCTTTTGATTGACCAATCAAAATCATGTCTTACCTTTTTTTTTTATTCCATGCTCATTTAAAGAAATGCATGCATTGCACATACTCTCTGTGAGGCGCCTCCATCCCCAGACCTCAACTATAGCCAAAGCTTAAGAGGATGCCAATACACTTGGCTGTTGTTACAGCTGATGAGTCCAGCCACAGCAGCTTTCTGTGCAGTAGAAAACTGACACTGACAGTGTGAGTAATCACAGGGATAGGGCAGCTGTGGACAGGGAGCACACCGCTGCTGTTACACTGAACAGATGTGGTGGCAAGTGGTAAAGGGCTTCATACCGGGATCAGAGGGGCTTTTAGTTCAATTCCTTGGCAGGACAATAAGAGAAAGGGTAGGAGTGCCTGCTGTACCTCCCTAACCACTACCCTTGTGTCCTTGAGTAAAGTAATTAACCCCGCATGACTCCAAGAGCAGTGTTAAATGCCACTTGCGTTCACCCTTACCTTACTTCAACCATGACAAGCATTTCAAAAGAACAGCAATTGCTGAACTGGATCAGCTGTAGATAGAAGAGGCCAGAATAGAAAAAGGGATAGAAAAAGATATTTTGTACATGTGGAACGTGTACTTTGACCTGACTATTGTTAAATGGATATATTAAAAATCTTTTTTTGCCCAAAACTGATTTATGCATGTGAAAGATTTGACTGAATACACTCATCAAAATAAGAGGACAGAATGTGTGTGATACACTGTTGATTACAAAGTAGTACAGTCACGTGGGAGAGCACTGTTTTAATGGTATTGCACTCATTGTTAAAAAATAGTTGCCTGCATTCTCACACAGTTTCTGCAGACACCAGGCCTCCTGGATGTGAGATGTGTGACAGCAAATCATTTATATTGGCGGTGACCACAATGTCTCCACACACAGATTCATTGGTCGTCTCCACCAACACAAAAGCGGGACCCATCACTGAAGATGACCCGCTGCTATTCTGAGTCACTCCATGATAGTCAGGCCACGACACCATTGCAGTCTTTGGCCGTGTTAAGGTGGTGTGAAGGGCAGTCGTCGTAATGGTCTGCATGCATGCAGTCCTGCATCATGCAGCCGTCTGCCTGTGGTGCTGGCACTAAGAGGATAACATGGGAGTGCATCACTGCTTGCTGAAAGTCTGCAGTCGGACTGTAGTTGTCCTTCTGGGTGCAACTATTTGTGCAATTATTGTTTTAAAAATGAGTGTATTTAATACAACATAAGCTTGAGTAATCTGTAATGTTACTCAGCACACAGGTAGATAGTATAACAGTAATGAATTGGATAACTTGAGACAGGCTCAGTGTGGTTGCTTTGAATATTCTGTCCAAACTTTTTTCTCATTGATCTGTTTAGAGGCTTTATTTCAGAGGCAAATACTGCAAATACTTTGAATACTTTCTTAACTGATTTATTAAATGAAATATGGCTACTAATGAAATAAAAATGGGAGATCAAAATTATACCTTTGGTATAGTTTACAGTTTTTTGAGACCTGCTCTTTGCCGTCATGTTAAAATCCCACTGAGCCTTTCAATTAGCAGTTAAAATGACGACTTTGGTTGTCAGGGGTCAGTTGTTTTACAGTTTTTTATATGAGGTGACTCTTTAAAAGGCTTTTGATGGGAGTCTGCACTCCCATCCTTTAATGCTACTTTCATAGGTATTTGAAAGAGCTGCTGCCATGTTGCCTTAAAACAGCTGCCAAGAGACAGTTCCAGTGCATAAACTTCATGATTTATTATCAAACGTAAGAGCAGTAAGTGACTGGTGTGTAATTAAGAACACTTCAGAAAACCATCAGTAGGCCTGTTGCTGTCCTTGAAATAACTAATGTTGTGTTTCAGGAAACACACAGAGAACCAGTGAGAGGGAAGCAGACTTCCTCATATAAGAGCAGCTCTTAGGACCCGTTTATAATAACTTCACATGGTTTCGTTTTCAGAAATGTTATCTTAAGAAGCATTATGTCACATTTCTTGCTGTTGGCTGTGGTTGTTGTGTAGATTTCTTGTGTTTAATATTTTACTAGGTCAGATTAGCAAATGTTTATATTGCATATTTCTAAACCTATTAAACCTCGTAAGGGCACTTCTTAATTTGAAAATAATATCTGCTGCCAGCACTGGCTGAAAAGGCTAAGATAACAGGCAGGGTTACATGTAGCCACATAATTCCTTACAGTAGACAAAAACCTACCCAAACTACCACACAACCCTAGAATGTAGCACATACAACAGCTAACAATAGCAGCTTATTTACAACATTTAGTTCTCTCTAACTATAAGTCCGGCACTCCTGTCAGGCTCTGGATGTGGCAGCGCTACATGGTCATGTCTTTACCGTGGTCATGTCTTTACCGTGGTCTTGAGTCATAGCCTCCTTTCCCAGTTGTCCTGGTTAACTCACAAAGTTTGAGCAGAGTTTTTCCAGCCATAAGCAGCCTGAGTCTTTCCACTGCTGCATATGTACACTGGGGTCCTGGCTCCTTGCCTCAGGCAGTCTGGTGCCTGCTCAAAGCATCACCGGATGGGCATGGTCAGCGGCACCAAGCTACCATGCTGCTCCGCCAGCAGGTCCTCGTTGCTGTCCAGGCAAGTTCTCCTGGCGAGCCTCACTCCCACATGTCCTTGGATGACATGTGGGAGTGCGGATGCTACAGTACATTACAGATGTGATGTTGAAGATCACAGAATGAATTTATAAATGACAAAAGCCTAGGAGTTAAAAGAGGAGTAGATAAAAGTAGTCTTTAAATGTTTCTTAAATAATGTAATTGAGTCTGCAGACTTAATATTTGAAGTAACTGCTAATCACAGCAAAGACTGATCGTCTTTAGCTTTTAACTAGGATTAACTGTCATCCAAATATAAGGACACAGAGCTGTGGAACTGTTTTCCAAAGTCCTTGAAATCTTCACATGAAGCAGTTTTGCATAATAAGCTTTTACACACGAGTCAAAAGTATATAGTCCCCTAAATAGTTAGGCTATGTTGGTGGGTTCAGATTTCTACTACATGCATAATAAACAAACTGCACTGCAGTATGTCTAGTTGCTGAGTAGCAAGTTGAGCATGGATGTAATAAGCCAGGCAAACTATGTGGGTGCCAGAAACCCTGTGCATTATTTTGAAAGGGTGCAGGCACATTAAGAATAAGCAGATAACACATTTTGCTTAGGTAGACATGTTACATAAACTTGGATTTGTGTTTGGAGTCTGCACTATGTGCTGTAGACAGATGTTTCCAAAGTGTGTGTGTCTGTGTGTGTGGGTGCGCGCATGCGCATAAGCGTCTGTCGCCACCTTTGTCTGGACCTGGGCACAAGAGACATACACACATACAAACACGCACACAGAGTACCTGAGGACATATGCATCTGTCTCACCTCCTTACCCCTTGCCAGGTGGAGTCAGCACATTAAAAACTCGTTTAGCTTCTGGCTCGTTAGATGTTCATTACAAACAATGCACTTTCACTTTCTAACGAGAATGCGGGGGTCAGTAGACATACTCAATCACACACACACACAAACTACACCTGGGAGATGAAAGATGAGGCATGAGTTTTGCTTTAGGGAGGCAGCAAAAGTGACACTGGATGGATGGATAGAAGTTGGTAAGTGGTGTAGAATTTATGCCCCCCCCCCCCCAAAAAAAAATAACAACAAACAATGTTTTTTTTTTAGAATTAAACAGCTAATGTATAAACCACTTATTTCTTGTGTGTGTGTCTTTGTGTTTGGGTGTAGGTGTGTGTACACAATTCAGAAAATATATCCTGATTGTATTTAAAATAGTCCTTCTATTGTTATTCAACGTTTTGCTGAGCACTGTGATGTCATTTCTAGAATGCCGTGATATCCTGTTACCCATGATGCTTAAGGAGCTGAGTGGAGCTTTGGCTGATGTCGGGGATGGGCCTCCGGATGAAAGACGAAGCAGTGTGGAGCTACTTAACAAGATACTGGAGGTGCTTAGTCGCAAGAACGCGGTAAGACTCAGTACCAAGCCTTCATAACAATGCACCGAACATTCCATTCTGTTCCATTCCGTCTCATCTGTCCTATTCAGTTTAGTCCAATTTGATCCAGTCATACCAACACAATACACACTAACACACCACCACACGGTCAGTATCACTGCAGTGCTGAGAATGATCCACCATCCATATGATACCTGCTCTGTGGTGGTCCTGTGGAGGTCCTGACCCTGGAAAAACAGTGTGAAAGTAGGGGGTAACAAAGTATGCAGAAAAACAGATGAACTTCAATCTGTAATTGTGGAACTACTAATGGGTAGAAATCAGGAGGTGTTTTTATGGCTGTTATGACTCATCAGCCTACACATTAGCAGACCACTAATGCACTAATACAGTTTCTAATTAATAAACCTTAATTCACAGTAAATACAGCATTTTAAGGTGTCCCATTTTGACCTTTCTGACTAGAGCACACGATCTTATTTAATTTTTGCGTATGTTTTGCAATATTATACTGAGCACTTACACACAAGTCAATCAATCAATCAATTAATATATTTGTGTAGCGCTTTTTACAACCAACGTTTTCTCAAAGCAGCATCACAGAAAATCAGTTTGTTATAAAGGAAAAGAAAAACACAGAGTTAATGTACAGACGTAGGAAAGGGAAACCGGGTCCAAGCGCCAGAGGCAACTGTGGCGAGGAAAAGCTCCCTTGTGTAAGGAAGTGTTGGCCCTTGTTCGGGCAGTGTCTGTGCTCATGGTGAGTTTTAGGCTCTAACCTTCCTCTACTAGCTGGAAATATTATCCAACAGAACACTACCCATGGTGGTAAGTCGCCCTGGATAAGAGTGTCTGCTAAAAGCCTCAAGTGTAAATGTAAGAAGCCTCGAGAGGAACCAGGCTCAAGGGTGGGACCCAACCTCCTCAGGTTGATCTCGGATGAAGGGAAAAAAGACAGAACTAACAGGAAAATGATTTTAGGACATCTATTAGATACAGTCTGATTAGTCTTGGACGCTAGTAACTGCAAAGATGGAGCCGACCCATAGAAAGATTTCATAATCAGAGGCAGATGCTGGTCATTGTAAATGTTGTAGTGATGCCAGGGATGAACTGGAGAAACAGGGCAGGAGTTTCTCCAGTTCAGGGCAGGAGACCCACGGTGGAGCTGATGCTCAGGTGACTCTAGCTGCTCTGGGGCTTCCCATGTGATCAGTCCAGAGAAGTGTCATTCCAGTGTCTAACAAAGAAGGAGAGAGAGAGAGATAGATTAGGAGGACTGAGAGGTAGGATTTGCACTTTGTATGAATTAAGTGCGTGTAGTCCTCAGAGTCCTGGAGAGAATTCCTCTGCGCTGGTAGCCACTCAGTGTTATCCATCAGCGTTGATCAGCTCATAGAGAAGACAGATGGGAGGGAGAGAATACAGTTTGGATATTTGGTCCATTTATGGAGAAATGTAAATTATAGCGGTAAACAGATGATATGAGCCAAATGCTTGTGCAAACAAGTAAGTTTTGAGTCTAGTTTTGAATGTAGAGAGTGTGTCTGACTGCCGTAAAATATTTTTCAGTAGTATATAATCCCCTACCTGGTTAGGCCATGTTGGCAAGTTCAGGTTTATATTACATACATAATAAATAAACTGCATTGTAGAGCATGTAGAAACTAAATAGCAAGCCAAACATGGATGTAATTACCCAAAAAACTATGTGTATTATTTGGAAAGTGTGTACGTACATAAAGCAGATAGCACATTTTGCTTGGGCAAAGTAGTTGTTTTTAGACCACAATCAACAATCATTTATTAGTATGGTGTAGGGCCTCCTTTTACGGCCAATACAGCGACAGTTGGTCTTGGGAATGACATATACTGCGTCCTGCACAGTGGTCAGAG
>JAMWET010001353.1:280000-480000 GCA_024036415.1 Prochilodus magdalenae | reverse complement strand
TGAACAAAATGAATACAGACACATGCAAAAAATGTTTTGTCTTATAAACATCATTGGTTTTTTTTACAAACATAAACTCTTAGTATACAACATTTGTAACACATTCCACAAAATATTGGAATGCCAATTTAAGTAACATTGAAACATCATTAAAGGGGGCTTCAGTGATGTGTTTACATGTAAGAAGGATCCAGAAAACAACTAGTCCTCTCAAGTTTGCAATTTAAGATATTTCACCCTCTACAGTGCATATCATTAAATGATGCAGGGAGTACACAATGAAATTCTTAGCTTGTCTTTGTCAGAATGTTACAGACACCTTACTTTACAAGACACACACACACACACACACACACACACACACACACACACAGTTTCACACAGATATTACACTATTAAATCAATATTATTATTATTATTATTATTATATTAACTGACTTGTTTTGCTAATAGTTGCCCCTTTAAATACATACATGTATGTTGTGAATCTCAGCAGGATCTTCTAGTCTTCAAGTTATTTCACTGTGATTCACTGTGTTCTGCATCATTGCATTAGTGAGTGAAAATAAAGCACACCTACACACACACACCTACACACGCACACCTACACACACACACATACACACACACACATACACACACACACTTATACAGGTTGGCTCTGTCCTAATTCTCAGATCTGTCCAGTTCAGCTGAAAGTGACAGATTTGTCATCTCGTTTTGCCGTCCTCATATCACATTGATATCGGCTTAGCAGGACACATACACACACGTTGGTTGGGTAGCGTGTTAGGTAGGGCAGCAGATGTTTTCTAGAGTTCAGAGTGGCTCTCTCTGACTCACTCTAATTCCAGAATGCTGCATATGTCCTATCCAATCAGAACACAGGTGAGCTCATGGCTCCTACACTGCACATCTACACAGTCTAAACACACGCTCGCATTGTAGAGTGGGGTGACACTGCAGGCCTGGCACTGAGCACGCGTGTGCGTGTTATGAGTTTAAGTGTACGTCTGCCTCTGCAGATCTCCTAATGACTTCCTGTCTGTCTTCTTGTCTTAACAAAGCAGACAAATGATGTCACACTGTTTTCACCTCTGTCTCTTCCTTGTACATCAGACAGAGACAAAGAGATGCAGAGAGAGAGAGAGCAAGAGAAAGAGAGAGAGATGAATGCAGAACAGCAGTGAAAAAGCACGACCCCATGAGGAAACAGAGACTGTGGTTAAGCAGCTAGTGGATGAGGAAGAAACACAAAAAGGATTGTTAAGGCAAAGTGCTGTATCATCACAGATAATTTGATGTCAGCTTTGCAAAAAATCTGGCCTTGCATTTTAAATTGTTTTCATCTTTTTTAAATAATTAAAATATTTTGTTTATTTCTCTGAATGTCGAATGAACAGAACAAGAGTTTGTGCTAGAGGCTGACTTCATTAAACTCACTGCAAGGTTATTGTGGTTCACTAAAACTAAATCTTTATAAGAAAACAACATTTTTGTAAACTGAAGCATAACACAATTAATGCCAAAAATATCTTAACTACTGTTAGTATCAAAATAATATGTTTAACCTCAAAAAATATAGTAGTTATTGTAGAATATGAGCACAATAGGACATATGTCCTATATCTACTGGTTAACTTACAGTTCCTTGGAGTTTTAATGAAATGACTGTAACAAGCTTTTGACAAAATACCACAAGGATTTAGCACCACAGCTGTCTGAATGCCACTTTTCAGATTGGCCAGCTTTATTATTAACATGTTGATCAGATGTTCCTCTTACAGATAGTCAGCTAACAATCAAATACCAGTTACATTTTAACCATGTTGTAGATTGTTGCCGACATCAGTCCGACACACAGCAGAAGTTGTGTTTTAATTGCCAAAATTCTTGAAATAGAAATTTTGTTTATTCTACCTTACATGGTGCAGCAATTGCTTGAAGGGAAATATAAACATATCCCATGACACAAAGAGGTTAGCATAAAAGGCGGGGAATCAGATTTCAAAAGAGTTCGACTTCGGACCATGTCAAGGATCGCTCTTGGATATATGCTCTTACAGTCTAAACACTTGTAATTGACTCTTTAACGGCCAACTTTGTGCTTTTTATTTTATTTTGCTCAAATTACATTTTGGCAGAAGTAAGTGTAAAGCAGCAGTCAATATTATTTCATGGAATGCTGTAGAAAAGCAGATGAAGCTGAGATTTGTTATTTTCTGCCACACTATTAAGATAACTGCTACATCAAGTACGATGTACCGTACACAAGTCAAAAAAGGGTGGGGAATATGAAGAAAGCCAGTGACAGTTGCAGGAGTTGTTAGTCTGAGTTGACACCAGAAAACCCTAACAATGGAGCAGTTCTGGCACTTGTGAGAAAAAAGTGGCACCCTTTTGCTAAGGTAGTTTAAAAGTGGGAGGAACCATGGAAACGGGGCCGGTATTACACCAAAGGCTCCCCACTTAACATTGGACGGGTTTTGTTTCATGTTTTGACTTACTTCACAGTTTGTGGCTTGGTTGGCTCTTGCAAGTCCGTTTCTTCTGATTCCCCTACTGTGAAGCCCCTGGCTAAAACCAGCTCTTATATCTCTCTGAGGTGGGAAAGTTGTTAGTGTTTGGTAAGATCAAGCCAACCTCATGCAGAGTGTGAATAGTCTCAATTTTCAGCAGGAAGAAAATGTTAGCAGAAAAACTGTGGCTTTTGAAAAGCGGCAAGTGAAAGTACCTCAGCCAGTGTTCTAAACCGTTTTATTGAAAGCATTTCTGCTGAATTATGCATTTGATGTTTTCAAAATTTCATACATTTCTGATCCCTGGTATTTGTTTGAAAGCCCTAGGCCTGATTTTAGATTCATCTCCCTTACAAGGCCCTTCTTTTAAGAATTAACATTATGTTATAAATGTTTCAAAAAGCGAACAACTTTGTGAAATTTTTGCACAAGAAAATTGTTATGAGTTAGTGAGGCTTGTACCATGGCTCAACCCGAGGCTGGCACCAGCTAAGAGCATGAGGCCTCAATGTCTTTACTCTGCGTGAAAAGACCAAATGAAAATTACTTTATGGAATACATTGTTTGGTTGTCACTAGTCATAAAAGCATTTAATGTCCAGCTGATTAAAGGTGCATCCCAACCTTCTTAATGTATACAGTAACAGGAGTGGAATTGTGTTGTGGCTGATGGTGATATAACAATGGGCAGTAGAATTTAGAAAATCAGGGTGGAGAAATTAGTAGACTATTGCAGTTTGTAGAGTCAGAAAGAAAAAAGTATGGGCGTGTTTAGTTTTTGTTGCTGTGGCCTACAGCCTTACAAGCCCTCGTTAGACCATGAATTTGAGGCAGCTTGTGGTCTACCATGTGCCTTCTTGCTACAAGTCCTTATGGCCTCTGGTTGCAGAGAGTTTGCCAGACAGCA
Source organism: Prochilodus magdalenae (assembly GCA_024036415.1). Classification (NCBI taxonomy): domain Eukaryota; kingdom Metazoa; phylum Chordata; class Actinopteri; order Characiformes; family Prochilodontidae; genus Prochilodus; species Prochilodus magdalenae. The sequence continues at coordinate 476,575 of JAMWET010001353.1, read as the reverse complement.
GTATTGGCTATATGTCCTCTGCCAGTTTGTATAATAAAAGTATTGAGGAGGATTTTGCAGCACTTCCTCTGGTGCATTCTTCACCCCCTGCCAATGTTTATTTGATGTGCTGCATGCACATGGTTTATATGACCTGGCCATGCAAGGTTGTCTATAGCTGTGCATTTAACCCTGATCTGCTATGCCTATGGGTTGGTAGATAAGTGTGTTCCAGTTTCCAGTTTTTCCCACTGCAGACTGCAGGCATTGTGCATAACAGGCCATCGGGAGTCCAAGCTTTAAATCCATTCAACAAGCTGGACACACACACACTGCATGATAGACAGCTGCTGTGGTGCAGATCTTAAGGTTTGTGTTTGCCAATGGCCACAATCGAAGGCAAAAAGGCGAAAGTGCCAGAGGCAAGGCTAATGCGTCTGGCTGTCACTGTGAGCACTGCAGTCTAGAAAGACGTCTTTTCCTAGACATGAAGTATGTGGCTGTATCCAGGGGATGTGGTTGGTGTTGATCTATTTTCAGAAGAGTTCTCTGCAGGAGCACATATGCACACACACGTAAACGCCTTTTTAACTTGCTTGCTTCTGGGACAGGAGATAAGAAGTTCTGCAGCGCAATCAATGACTTTATCTGTAATAAATTAGCACAGATGGGGAAAAACAGGAGTCACTGGAGCCCCCGAGGATCGAAGGCTAGCCAGCTTAAAATTCAGTCTGACAGAATGGCTTTTTTCTCTTTTCCTGTGCTTTCTTTCTCTCTTTCACACACACATACACATTTCTACACTCAACTTATTCATTCTTCCCAATCCATTTTGTCTGCCTCAGTAATGATAGTGTTATTGAAGTCTTAATTGTAACCTTTTAGTCGGTTCTGTGGAGTGTGTGAGAGTTGTGTGTATGTGTATGTGTGTGTGTGTGTGTGTGTCTGTGTGTGTATTTATGTTTGAGGGAGGAGATTGTGCTTCAGTGAAGCACTATTAAAATAGGATGCTGCTTTGTAGCTCTCGCATGCCAGCCGGCATATATTAAATTCAATTGGTATTGCGCTAACAATATCAAAAGCCTTTTTTGCTTCACCCAACACAATGCATTAGAAGGAAAAACAGCTTACATTTTATGTCACGTTGAAAGTGCCACTTTTCAGTTTGCTGTTGCTGAAAGGACCACCTGAGCCTCAATACCAGCCTGAATTATTTCCTGAATTGCTTTCCGAAAACTGCCTTTGATTTGCACGTTTCCGTAGTGGTCAATTGTAAAAGAGCCTCCAAAGGAGGTCATTTCTTTCCGTTTGAAACAGCCCTGTGGTTTGCTGCTGCCCTCAGTAGGGCTGCACATGGCATGGTAATGCTGTGAATGTGTCAATGGAATGGGTGCTAATTTTTGTTCTTTACATGGATTCTAATACAGTCTTTTTCTCTCATTCGTTTTCTCATTGGTTATTTTCTGTCTATGTATGTTTACAGGGAGACACGTTTCAGCATATTCAGGATATTGTGACATCTCTGCTGAGGACTATAAACCGTACGGTCATCATCATGGGCCGGGAACACGCCCTGATTGTGAGTTTTACAGTCTCAGACTCCCTTCTTCTTCTCTTCTTCTCTCTTCTCTTCTCTTCTCTTCTCTTCTCTTCTCTTTTGCCTGTGTTTATTTTTTGTTAATTTTTTTTAACCATTATAAACTTGCATTCTGCACCCAAATGACATCTGTTTCGGTAATTAATTAACAATGTTCTAGAAAACTCTTCTTCCGTCACCTCTCCTCAGCTCTTATCACTTTAGTTTTTGCTAGTTTGCTGTTTGCCAGTACTAGCTTTACAAACTCATTTGTGCTCTATGGCATGTTTTATGGTGTCTGTAGACCTAAGTAACCTTATCAGAACTAATATCTGGTTGACATCCCGCTTTTTTGTGGATATCATGTTTTTGGTTTATTATAAAGCTAAACCCTTCAAATTGTTTCTGCTCTTTTTGTTAGATTTTATCAGGTTTAAATATTTTGTTGTCTCCTCGTTCAGGAGATTGGAGTATGGTCTGGTGTGACTGGAAATCACTGCCAGTGGTGTTCCAAAGATGACCGCTGAATGTACAGACTTCCCTATATGGACTTTACTTTTGGTGTTATCTACCGAAGCATCCAAATCCTCAAAAGGGAGGAAGCAGTGTGCCCAATCAATCTTCCTATAGGCCTACATACTGAATCATTCTCCTTCAGACTCTTGGCCTTTCTCAAAATAGAAAACACAACATATATCTTGCCTTGCCACCATCAGCAACTGAAAACAATCCCTGCATCAAAATATTTTTTATTTATATCATCCCAAATATATTAGTTACAAACAGCTGTGATGACAGCTAAAGGTAGGCAGGAGGAATCATGGGTAATTTTAGCTTAACCAAATAGCAGTTTACAAAAATACAGCAATGGTGATGTGTCTATGTTCAAGACAGACAAACCAGAGGAAGACTAAGTATGTGTGTGTATGCTAGCATCCAATCCACTAATGAAGTCGTACTGTGAAACTATAATGGATGTGTGACAAAACCAAATGCATATCCATTTACAGTCCAGTCTCTCATCCCTATGCCTGTTTGTTGTTCAATTATTATAAGTGCATCCATATTACATTAGCCTCAAAATAATCTGGCTATGGAGAGCAACTCGGTTAATTGTGTATGCAAGGGAGCAAGGCTTAAATAGTTAAACAGACTTTTCCTTTTTATCCAGTTCTTCAGCGCCCAACTATGCAAATCCCGCATTGCTCCTCTTCTAGAGTTTCAGGCTGCAAGCAACCAATTAAGATTAAAACGAGTGCATCTGGGATGTAGCTGTTCCTACCAATTCTAATGTTATGCTATCGGTAATTGGATGAGAATTCACACTCTCTTTTGAGCTTTGACTGGAGTTAGCGCAGGCTACGTTGGGAGGAACTTCAGACATCTACATTTACACTTGGCAGGGAATGCAATGATAAAGTATCGTTGCTTGAGACAAGGTGTCTCCATTGGGTTAGCATTCTGTCAGTCATTGTGAAGGGTAATATTGATTGGATGCAGTCAACCGAGACAGGTCTATTGATTGGCTGGAGTCACTAGCTGTCGGTTCCCTCAAGACTTCAGAAATGTCCTTAAGGTTTTTCGTTGTCCCGTTGGATTTTTCTCTCCAGTCTTTGGACAGAAGTTTCCCGCCATTTTATTCAGGCAAACCTAAAATATGTACCCAAAAAATAAATCCTATGAAGGTTATGAGGAGTATATCCACTTATTCTCCTGAAGAGCAGAGTTGCATTGTTTCTGCAGATTCAACTAACAGTAAGATTCAATCTAGAACCACAATCCTGTTATGTGGTTCTATGGATGTATCTCCATGATGATAGTGCTGGTGTAACTCCATAGCTACTTGAATACTTTTCAGCAACGAAAAAGCCATAAACACCTGGACCAGTTCCTTGGCGACAGACAGGGATTCTGTAATTGGAATACTCAGAGGCTTCGACTCTCATAGCGATGTTCATGGTAACTGTTGTCGTAGCATCCGTTGTCGAGGGCTATAGCCACCAGAAGCATTTCTTGCGGAGTTTCTTGACGCGGTTCTTGGTACGGGGTCGAGAGGGGGCGGGTTGTTTAGGGATCGGTGTTGGGACATCATACTCCACATCCAATGCTTCAAGGACAGTCTGGAAACGGCCCTCCTGCAGGCGGAAATCATGTTCAACACTAGGAAGAGAAAGAAAAGCGAGAGATTGCCTTAGGTTGGGTCTTAAAGGCAGGATTGTGATGAGTCTTAAAGGTAGGATTTCCCATACCAAGGGGAATTCATTAAGGGTGTTGCATAAAATCCCTCAGACATTTCTCGTTACCCATTACAGGTCTACTACAGTGACTGAGGTTTTGTTGTGGTAAAGTTCAATTCTATGCTTGACTGTATTCTCTTGGTAACGGAACTTCTGATCAGCGGATAACCTTGTTAAATATTGAAACCAACTGACTTTCCTAAAATCAAATTTCATAAACTAAGATGAAAAAGTAACTGCTTAACCATCATCAAGAACTGTTCTCCAATCAGTAGTACATTAAATATCTTACAGTTTAAGTACGAGCTTCACTGAAAACCTGTCATGAATATTTTGAATACGCAAATAAATATATTGACATGTTCTTGTATTTTTGGATGCTTTGATCTGAATGTGGGTTTTTGCTGTCCAGACCATCAAAAATGAATCCAGATACAATCTGCGTATGCCAAAAATATTTGTTTTGTTTAGCTGTCTCACTTCAGGTGAGCAAGAAAAGAGCTTCTTTCTCTTTTAACAAAGATATCTGTTGGATTATTGCATTGCTGGTAAAAACCTTACATTGCTGCTAACATTCTTGACTCCATGGCTGCTGCAGTGAAAGCTAGGTAGGCAAATATCTCACAACAGCCTGGCTCAGCCTGTGTTATCAGTATAGAAATAAATCATTATTTATCTATACATTTAATGTACATTTGACTCATTTGAAAAGCTATTTCTAAAAAAGATATTATTCTAAAAGCTATTATTAACACATAACTCTACAATGTAAAGTGATGTTTTCATTAAAACGAGTTGTAGAGATGTGTCAGAAACCAGTATCTCCTGGCCAACTGTGCCTGTAACCATAATCATTTTCCAGTTCAAGAACCTCAAAAACATTTTTTTTACTAGCTAATAACTTTAACAGAGCATTTTCCTTACCTTAAGCTATGCTAAATGAAATGACAGTTAAGGAACATCATGCAATGGTTGAGTAATTATTTAAGGGAAAGTAAATAATTAAGGGAACGTGTGTGTGATGATTTTCCTTAAAGGAAACCCTTAAATAATACCCTGAGGTTTACTGTGCAGTACATTTAGCAATACATTTAATCTTGGGAAAACCAAAGCAAGGATTCAGCTTGGTGGTTTGTGCCACCAGGTGCAGGTAATTTTTCTCTACAGATGTACAACCTAGTATATACAGATCATTGAAGTTTATTACAGTATGAAGTTATTTGATATGCTGCAATATAACAGCTATATAGAATTTACTCCATAGTGTTGCAATCCTACTTTAGACACAGACAGTGTAATCTAAGTAGAAATATACCACATACAGCAGCCCATGGCTTACTGTAATCTTTTATAGTCAACAAAAGTTTCTAGAAGTATTTAGCTGGACATTATACCGTGAAAGCTGTATCTAATGGATGTGTTGTCTGGCTAAAAGAGTGCTGGGAGGAAAAAAAACAAATTGAAATTCATAGCTTTTAAGAACAAAAGCTTTCTTGTCATATTCTAGAAGAATGTTTGACTTTGAAAGAGAGTAAGAGAAAGACAAAGTGAGGTATATATTTAATCTAATCTCTCAGGCCCTTAAGACAGCCTGTTTGTCAAGTTTAAGGCAAACAACAGGACATGAAGCATTAATCATACACGCACATATACAGAGTAGCTCCCACCTCTCTGTTCTGTCCTGATTCTCATCTTCAAAGAGCCCCTCCATTCTCTTTTTCTGCATATTTCCTCTTTCTCTTTATCTAATCTCTCTTAAGCCTATCTCCCTCTTTCTCTCTAATACCCTCTCCATTGTTCTTTCCCTTTTTTTCTTAATTATCTCTCTCTAAAGTGCTGCCTTCCGGCAGCACAGACTGGTGTAGGAACAGCAGCATTGTGTTCCTCTTTGTTAGTGGTGGTGAGGAGCGGTACACAACGACCCATTTAATCCTGCTGTAGGCCCCCATATCAAACGGCCGTCTGTTGGGGGGGTCATGCACTATTGCACTTGGCGTGTGTGAAAGAGAGAAAGACCGTGTACTCTCTGGACAGTACTACTATAAAATGGAATTACACAGTTTGTTGAAAGCTTTTTTAGTACCACAACGTGACCAACATTACAGTACTCTAACCTCTAACAGCATTGTTTCTTTATTTAAATGCCCCACTAAAACACTACACTGATCCAACTAAAACACTACACTGAGGTTTTATCCTACCTAATAATACATTACATATGATACTTTGATTAAAGGTTTGCACCAACATAAAGATGCCCAGACACACTCCACAAAAACACACACACAGTTTTTCTTTTACCACAGTGGTAGTCCATCAGCCATTTTAGTGTCTTACTGTGTTCTTGCTGAACCCTAAACCACATCCACAAGTTTTTGTGACCTTATTGAAAACCTGCATGTGGTTTGAGCCAATTGAGAAGACTTTTGGAATTTTTTGAGAATGTTTGGAGTTTTGATAAAGGAAGAGGATGACTGTTGACATTTAACATTTGCCAGCAGCATTAGCCTTTTGGCTTCAGCTCAAAACTACAGAAGCACAATTTCCTTGTGTTACTACTGTTATATTATATTTAAAATCAAAATGTACATTTTTGACCATAGTGTTGATTTATCCTATTAAGTATTGTTGGTGTCACAGAGTATAGAGTATTGTTTTGGTTTTACTGTGTTTGGTATTGGTCCTGAGGTTCAAATTCTTGCATTGTGGTAACCCTGCCATAGATCAATGAGGCTGAGTGCACGACTGAATGGGCAGAGTGGAATATTGTTATGAAAGGAGGAATTTAGAAATTGGAAAGGCCGGGTGAAAAGTTTACAAGTGGCAGTAAATCCTTGTGTGTGTGTGTGTGTGTGTGTGTGTGTGTGTGTGTGTGTGTGTGTGTGTGTGTGTGTGTGTGTGTGTGTGTGTGTGTGTGTGCGTGCGTGCGTGCGTGTGTGTGCGTGTGTGTGTGTGTGTGTGTGTGTGTGTGTGTGTGTGTGTGTGTGCGTGCGTGTGTATCTGCCAGCGCTATTAAATGCACCTCACGTCAGCATGAAAGTACAAAACAGACTGAAAGATGTAGAGATGGGGACTCTTAGGAAGACATTGGAGAGCAAACACTTGGAGTAAAAGGAAGTGAGAGCCTAATAGAAAGGTAGGGGGATTTAGAGAGGTAGAGATGGTGAGACCAAAAGAGGGAGAAGAGATGAAGCTAGGAGAAATGGAGGTAAAGTGGATTGAAAAGATGAATAAATGATGAAAGATGAAAGAGGGAAGAGTGTATTCCTCTTTAGATCCCTGTAAAGCAGAGCATCTCTATAGCGAGCGAGAGAGTAAGGGGGGTTTGAAGAATAAACCTCAACTTAAAGAATAAAAAGAAGGCAAGTGATAATGTTAGTGTTGTGAACCGTCTTTACTGATTTGTGAGGTGCAGATGAAAGTGCCTAATACAGTGCTGCTGTGTGACAGAACTTGTGTGTGTGTCTGTGTGTATATGAGTGTGCAGGAGTGGGGGGGGTGTTTTATGCACTTGGCTTCTCTCTCTGTATTGTTGTGGGATTAAGCTTCAGTAGAAAAGAGCAGCTGCTCTTAATTGATTCCTGCGGCAGCATTTACCTCAGTCTGTGTGTCTGTTCGTGTATGTAAAAGCATAAAGGAGAGCAAGAGGCTTGAAGCTTGTCTGCACACATAGGTCAGTGTGTGTGTGTGTGTGTGTGTGTGTGTGTGTGGGTGTGTGTGTGTGTGTGAAATTGAAGTTCAGAATAGTGGAATAATTTTTATGCTTTTCATCCCTGCAGGAGAGAGTGCAACGAAACTGGCAGCTTAAAAGGACGATAGAGAAATAGAGAGAGTAAGTGTATAAGATAGAGAGGTAAAAGAAGAGATGAGGGATAGAGGAAAAAGGCATGAGATACAGATAAGAGAGGCAAAGGGCAAAGGAACATTAGGTAAGGAAGAGAAAGAGGAAGAAGAGGAAAAGTGCAGGAAAGTAAAGGGAGGAAGGACAAAGAGAGAGAGCAAGGAGAGAGTACAAGAATGAATGAAGGAAAGGAGAAGGATAAATAGAGGAAGAAAGTGAGAGAGAAGAAGTATAGATAGATGGAGAATGTGAGAGAGTGAGACAGAAGCAAGAGAGAGAGTGAGACGTAGCTAGAGGTAACAGAGAGAGTAAGACGGGGAGAGAGTGAGAGGAGAGAAGGGTAAGCGGGGCAGTAGAGAGACTGCTTTAAGTGGAATTAGTTTGAAGAACTGTTTGCTGTCTTTGTCTGGTGGTGGTGTTTGCAGCTCGGAGACAGGGTGAGCAGTGGCTCACCTAATGAAGATCGAAATTTCTGTGCCTCTATCTTTTATACGAGCTTTGGATTCAGCTTTTTTGAATATTGAAAAGAACAAAGTTATGCGCCATGATCCAACCATCGGTAGGGCCAGTCGTTCCAGTCACCAGCCACCTGGGCTACTGATAAGAGAATTGCTGCTGGGGTTAGGAGCTGGCCACTCGTGCAGATTGTGTTAGGGCAGTGATGTGTTAGAGTGTGTATGTCAGAGTGATACTGTTAGAGCTTTCTATTCATGGATACTCACGTACTCATGTCATATTCATACGCACTCCGCCGAGAGGTCAGTATACAGGTTATAGAGGTCAGTTGTTATAGAGGACAGTGTTTAGGGTTAACTCACGAAATAGATATTTCACGATTGTTAATATCAATTTAAAACCATCAATTTTATTTACTTAAAACCATTGTGTATATGCTATATGCCAAACCATTTTAGCTGGAATGTAGTGACGTGACTTAGTGCATCATCATTTATCCGAAAAGTATTTTTTTTAAATTATAGCTTTAGCAATATCCTGGTCTGCGAGTCTCCGTCCCACATGTGGACGAAAGAGGTTGATATCTCTAGCGTGCTTACTTGGCCACACTGCCAGGATTCTGCCTGCTGCATTCTGATTGGCTAGTATTTCTTCTTATTCCAGTTAAGTTAAGCCCAGCGAACAATTGTCTCTGCTGCAGACAGTCATCATATAATTCAGTTTCCTGAGGGACTGTTGATATGTTTGTTATGACTCCATTCTCAAGATTGCCTCCTTCTGTACGTCATGCAAAATGGCAGGCTTGGAATTGGTCATTTTGGTCAATTGAATTGGCTCTTCCTGCAGTAGTTGGCGGTTCTTGACGATGGTAAGTTGTGAAAGGCATCAGGCTCGCCTTAAAGAGTCTGATAGCACAAGACCAGAGCTATTCCTAAATTTTCCACCTTGTTGTATCAAAAAAGCTCAGTTCACTTCAGCCATCCAGAGACATGACTGGAGCATCCCAGTGCTTTGGGGTGATTGTGCTATTCCATATCCTATGATGCTCTGGGCCACAGTGTGTGCTTGTGTGCGTGTGAATGTGTGTGTTTGTCCCATAGGGCCTTATTTCTTTTAATTGGCAGTGTGAACCTTCTGCGTCTTAATGATAAAAAGCTGTGGAGCAGAACAGCCTTCACCCCACAGCGCTACAACAAATCCACTTATTAAACTCATATAAATAACCACCTCAAACACATCCGCCTGTCTTCTGGAGACATGTGTGCTACGTTAGACACACGTAATGCGTCGTGAACAGTACCTGTAAATGATGCAGGCCGTTTTCTGACACGTCGAGCAGTTGTTGATGTCCTGCCCTGTTCTATAGGAGCAGCGGCTGTTCACAAAAAGAACAACAGGTAACAGTATTCAGAATTTTGAGTTGCCCTGTGTGGAGGGATTACAAATGACACTCACGCACAGATTCACTCACAGAGCAGAGCTGTCTGTCAGGGGCAGCTGATGAGAACTGACAGCATGAGGAGAGGTGGCAAAGGAGAACGAAAGAGGGGAAGGAAGCAGAGGGAAGACATGATGAAGAAATTATGCTGAGAAAAGCAGGCCGAGTAAAAGGGACTGAATTGGTTAAGTGAAGAGGGTATGTAAGGATTGGAGGCGAGAGAGGAAAGAGAGATGAGAGAGGAGAAATGAAGACTAAAAGATGAGAGGGAGAGAGCAGCGATGGAGGGAGAATTTCTATTGATGATTTTGATTCCCGAGGGGTTGCTGTGAGAGACCACTTTCACCACGGGAATTACGAATGCTCAAGCTGCAGAATACCGAATCAGTCTATGAGTTTCAGCACCACCTTAAGTCGCATAGTCTCTGTCTCTCTCTCTCTCTCTCTCTCTCTCTCTCTCTCTCTCTTTCTCTCTCTCTCTCTCAGTTTCTGTCATTCTTACTCTCTTTATTTCTCTTTTCTCTCTCTCAGTGCCTCATGTGTCTTTTTCTCTTGCTCATTCACTGCTCCATCTTTCCCTCTTGCTCTCTTTCTGTGTTTCTTTTATTGCTCTCCTTTGCTTTCACTTTCTCTGTCTCACTTCCTCTCTCATGTTGTCATTCACTGACCCCTCTTTCTCAGTCACTCTTACTTACTGCATTGGAGTTCTTCCCTTTTTTCTCACTCTAATGCCCTTTCTCACTCCTGTTCCTTTTCACCTTTTCTCTCCTTCTTACTGTACCCCTTCTCTGTCTCTATCACTCGCTTTTGCCTGTGTTTCTTTCCTTCTCACCCTTCACTCAGAGCTTTGCTTTTCTCCAGGTCCTGAATCACATTGAGCAGAACTTTGATCTTCTCTTGGTTGGACAGCAGGTTGTCCTCTATGTCTTGGAGTAATCCTTGTAGCGCTGTTGGCACCCCATTGCACTGCGGGACGTCTGGTGTGGTCTTGTCCTTTTGCAGGGGATGAGTAGGGTCTACAGAACACGGCTTGCTGTCTGGGTCATCCTCAACTGTAGGTTCCTGGTCAGTAGGTGGAGCTTTTGGTGTGGGTTTGGTCTCCGATCTGATCTGAGTTTTTGGTGATGCTGCTTTCGGGGGTGTTAGGTCTGTGGGCTTGGAGTGGGAGGGGTTTTTAGGTGAGAGAGTGGAAGTTGTTTTTGATTCTGTGCCAATAGAAAGCACAGGGGGTGGAGGTTTAGGGGTGACATACACAGCTGAATGAACAGTCTCTGGAGCTGGAGGTGTTTGCTTTTTCATACACTCCTCCTGAGGCTGTATGTCTTTCGGCGTGTCTGTTGATTCTGTAGGCAGAATTTTTGTCATAGGCGTTCCTCTTTGTGCATTTTGTGTTTGCGTGTGCTGTGATGACTTCTGTTTACTTTGCCTTTTAAATGATTGTGTGGTCAGCGAGTCATTTTTACAGATTTTGTTGTGTCCTGATTGCAGGGTCACATCGTTTGTTTGCGTCTGCATTTCTTGTGTAGTTGTGTCTTCTTTATGTGGCTGTGTAGAAATAGAGTTGCTCTCTTTGTGCGTGTTCTGAATGTGTGTATCAGTGTGGGAGGTGTTTGTCGGATTTGTTTCACTGGAATGCTGCTTCTGCAGCCGGGGCGGGTCTTTTTTGGGTGGCATGGGAAGAGTCATGCTTGCTCGGATCTGATTGGCTGCTCGTTTACGGCAGGCGTGCAACATGCAGGGCGGGGCTTGCGATTGTCTTCTCCCGCATGTGCCACATAGCCTGGGTGATGATGCCATACGGCAGGGTCGAGGGGGTGTGGCATAAGAACTCACAATCCCACAGTGCCCTACAGAGTGAACCTTCTCCCCTCTCAGAGAGTGGACCCGCCTGGGTTCTGGCATTTTGTTCTGGTTGTGGCCTCCTGCCTCTGCTGGGTCTACTCCTTCGCTGCAGACTCCACCCACCAACTCTGGTGCGACTATGCTGCCGTTCACGTACCGAGGGTTCCGCTTTAAATTGCCTTTGCATCCTGATTGACTAGGGTTATTCTGGACAGATTTGATCTGACAGTAGACGCCACCGTCTTGCGACATGTCATCCTGGGACACGTTGCTGATACAGTTCTGAAATGTCCCCTTGATAGCAGGCCTCACCCTGTCCAGGGACATGGTTTCTGTGGAAACAGATACTCCATGGACTGTGGCCCCTGGCTGATTTCTCCTCTTTAGTGAGGGAAGAGACCGTAACCCCGGTGACGTCTGTACTCCCACACTGCAAAGCGGACCCCATTTCTGCGTCAGGACAGCCCGCCCCCCCGCGAGGGGCACCCCCAAAACTGGCACCGGATTGGTCGTTTCGGCTGCCCTTCGGCCCATCACCTGCTCCAGCTGGCTCAGCCCCCTGAGCGGGAGCTAGAGGGTGAGGGATGGCTCTTATCCAACATGCTGCTTGATCCAAAGATGATAATTCATAGAAAGCTAAATATGTGTGTGCATGTGTGACTGTGTGTATGAGAGAGAGAGAGAGAGAGAGAGAGAGAGAGAGAGAGACACTAAATGGTCTCTAATGGTCTCATTAGTAGGAGATCCTCTTGTGCTTCTGAACTTCTTGGCTTGTCATGTAGTCCTTTTCGACCTTGACTTGATATCACTGTGCCATTTGATCCCTTTGGTGGTCTTTTCACCTGTCCCAGGGAGGAAGAACAAATGTCAGCAAAGGTAGTCCAATTAGAAGAGCAGCGCCTAACTTTGGTACAGGATGGTATGTGTCCTGCACAGATTGACTGATTTCCCTGTTCTAAAACAACTATTAAACCTGATTTAGTAGGTTTAGACTGTTTCACAAAAATCAAATCTGTTTTTATTTATTTGGATGTGATGCAGATCAGACTTTTTCAGAGCATAAATGCAGATGTATGACTATGCATCTGTCATTATCCAGGGTTGCCAGCTTACAGCAGCTTTAACATGTGTGCATGGGTCTTTTAAAGAACACAGTCCTGTTTAGACTAATGACAGATACAGGCCACTAACAAAAACACAAAAAAATCCGTGTGGATTGCAGCCCTTCAGGACCATGGGCCCTCCAGAATTAAAGTGTCTCCATGATACTTTCATCTGAACCACAAAGCAGACAAATGAAAGCATTAGGAACTTCCAGCCTGAAACTTTTTAAGCCCCAGTCAAGGCCTGCCTAAGCAGCAGGCTACAGTTCATTAAATAACTGCTCATGAAGTGCGACTGGCCCTAATATGGGATTTCTTTAAGCCTGATTTAGACCCAAGCTGCCACTTGTGCTGTGCCTGCTGGAGGCTTATTATAGGGACATGTCTGCACTGTGGTGTCCCTAAAATGATACAGTAAACGTCTTGAATGACAAATGTTCTTTTTTTTTTTTACACATAAACAGTGAACTTCAGCTGTAGGCTCAGAGCCTCTGCTGGTGAGAAGGGAAAAATTAGAGCTTTGTAGTATACTTTAAGCTAGCAGGTGGGCACCTAGCATGGGTAAGTTAGGTGGTGGGAACGAAATACAAACCCGCGCTGAATTATAACAAGGGTTAATTCTATTCATAATCACCTGAATCAGTGTTCCTCCCTCTGCTCTTTTCCTTTCTTCTATATCTCTTCTTTGTCTCTATCTCTCTCTCTCAGGTTCTTTTTTTCACTGTTTCTCTCATTTCTCTGTTATATCTCTTTTTTCTTTATCCTTTTTTCTTTTACATATTCCTTCCTCTTCTCACTGTTTATCTCCAGCTTTCTTTCCTCCCTCTTTCTTCCATCTGTCTGTCGCTCTCTGTTTCTGTCTAGCTCTCTCTCCTTCTCTACTTTCCTCACTCTGGGGCCCTCTCTCTTCTTACTCTGTTGTACTCTCCCTCTCTATGCCTCTTTTTCTGTCTCTCTGGCTCTTTCTTGGATTTTTTGTTGTGTCCTTCCTCATTCCCCTGGTGTCTTTTTCTCTTTTGATATTAATCCCACTATATCTTCTCTTCGTTGTCTTTATTCCATACCTTTACACTGTTTAAATTAGGAATGCACTCTTTGTCTCTTTTTTCTGTTGGGTGTAAGCTCTCTTTCTCTCTTTGAGCTGTTATCTTGTTCAGGGCTAAGCCCAGTCTTTCTTACTCTTATGTCTGTGTGTGTGTGTTTGAGTGTGTGCGCAGTGTGTTGTTTGGTGGATCGTTAGCCTAATATGCTAATGACCCCCATTAGCCTCGGACAGAAGGACATTAATAATTTGCAATGCAACACACACGCACACACACACACACACACACGCACACACACACACACACACACACACACACACACACACATAAACACACTCCTTAACCTGCATGAGGAACAGGTGTATGCACTAGAAACATGTTGTAATCAAACACACACACAGACACACACACACACGCACATGCCCTCTTTCCTCATTAAATGGTGTGTGGGTGTGTGAACTTGATTAGGATGCTGAAAGGAAAGGCAGAGGAAGTGGCTGAGACGTGTGTGTGAGTGAGACGTGTGTGTAAGTGAGGGGGGTTTGAAGCTAATTTAGCAGGGGATTTGAGTGCATTACGTTTTTAGAATATCAGAAGGCAATTTCCCATCTGTTAATTTGATTGGCTTACTGTTCATATTAACAAAGAATCACTGCAGACATCATAGCAATCAAATCATAATCACTGTGATTCTCATCAAAATTACACTCTTTCACTTTAACTGGCTCTCTCCACTGAGATGTGTCTGTCTGTGTTTGTGTGAAACAGTTTCTCCTCTAAGTTTGCTGTACCCGCATTTCTTTGTATTACCAGTTACTAGTGATACTAGCGAGGGGGCGATATAGCAAAATAATATATCATGATACTTCAAGATTATTCGATACATTTACAGAATGAATGACAATATTTTGTTTACCTGATGATTGATAGGTTAGAATGGACATAAAAGCTGTCCTGCCACATTTAATAGTAGAAAAAAGCATAAATAAAAGGCTGTTTATTTAGTAGTTTACATACATAGAAGGGAAAACAAGGTCTGTAAACGCAGACAATATTCACAATATATTTAAAAGGAATATTGTGACTAAATGTGATGCAAAATATCCAATAATAATTAATATCCTTATGCAATATACAATGTTATGGATATTGTGGAATTCTATACTGTAGGTGAGAAACTATGGGATTATTAATGGGATTAATAATGTTGTGTTTAGAGTTACTAAGCAGGACATAAGCAGGAATGGTTAGCAAGACTGATATAGAACTATAAAGTTATTTTGGAGGTTACTGAAGATGGATAGCAGGACAGTTGACGTAGAACTAAAGGACTGTTTGGGAAATTAATGACGCAGGCTAGCTGTGCTGTTGGTACAGAACTATGGGATTATTGTAGATATTAATAAAGGTATGTTTCAAGATGGTTAGCAGGAAAGTTGGTGTAAAACTAGGAGATTATTTAGAAAAAGGTGAGCTAGACAGCTGGTATAGAACTATGAGCTAAGTTTGGAGATTAATAAAGCAGGTTATTTTTATTAATATTTTAGATATTAATAAAGTAATGTTTCAGGTTGGTTAGCAAGACAGATACAGGAAGAACTATGGGATTAGGTGATCAATAAAGATGGTGAACTGGACAGGTGGTATTAACCTATAGGGTTAACCGGGTGATTGAAAAGTCTGTGTTTAGGGCCATTAAGCAGGACAGAGATAGAGCTGTTAGAGAGACTAACTGATGATCAAGCAGGAATTGTTGTGTATCTTGTGGTGTTGTGTATGCCATGGGTCTACAACAAAAGCAGATCAAACCTTTCAGAAGGAACTACTGTACTGTGTCACCTGTTCTTATCTGCTGAGGGTGCATTATCCTTTCATTCTGAATTATTAATTTGGAATTGGATTGCTTAAATTTGTAATTGAATTTTCACACTCGGAGTGACCCCTGCATTCTTGACTCACATACACCCTCAGCATTATATTCCTGTCATGTCTTGTCTATTAATGTTATGCTGCGCTTCAGCAGCAGCAGCAGAGAGTGATATTTCAGCTTTTATCCTTCACACTCTCTCGCTCCAACTCACACACACCTCTTTCTCTCACACACATTCCTCTTCTTCCTTCAAAGCCTCCCTGATCTCTCTATCCACTTCAGCAGGGCCAATATTCCTTCTCACCTATTTCACACTCATCCTCTCTTGACTTTGTGTTTCTCCTTCCGTCCATCTCTTCCCTGTGAACACACTGCTCATTTTAAACACTGTCTACAGTTTTTGTGTCATTGTGTGTGTGTGTGTGTTTGTTTGTGTCGGTGGGGTTCATGCCACATTGTGAGGACCGAAACCTGTTCATATATTCACCTTGTGTGGACTTGTTTCTGTGTGGACCACAAGCTGGTCATTGTAATATAAATCATAGCTAGTAATAGTTGTGTTTGGGTGCCTAGGAAATGAATAGAAGCCTGTGTAATGCCTCTCTCACTCTCACTCTATCTCTGTCTTTCCTACCCCTGGTTGCTCTGACTCTGTTTAGCTTTCTCAGCCTTGTATGATGTATGTGTTTTGCATTGTTGCAGTGTGCAGGCGAATAATGCTCATGCTGCGTGTTATAGATGTAATACAAAAGCATAAGTGATTGGTTTCTTAAATTGTGTTTTGGTTAGTTGTAAAATGTTTCTGTGTGTGTGTGTGTGTGTGTGTGTATTTGAGAGAGAGAGAGAGAGAGAGAGAGAGAGAGAAAGACAAAAAAAATTAGTGACAGAGTGCTTCATCCACAGCTCCCTAGGTATCGATTGCTGGCTGGTGTCTCTGCAGTCCAAATAACAAATACCATACACACACTCATACACACACACAGTTCTTTCTTACTCACTTAGCCTTCCAGTGCATATGCATGCCCAGACAGCAAGCAATACACTGACATTGACACCCCAATGCCCTTAAACATATTGAGTGGAACTTGACCCGTGCACATCAAAGAAAGCAAATGACCTGGCGTCAAACATGATGTTGTTAACAAAGTGTTATAAAATCAACACAGTAATTCAGTCAGCAAGCTTTAAACCTGATTCAGTCTCAGAGATGTGACATCATTTTGCACTCATTCTACATCCAGTTACTGGTTAGAAACCTTTAGAGTAGGTTGCGCTTTACGCTTACACAGTCAGTAAAGAAAAACGTCTATCTGTCCACCCTGGATTACAAAACTAGGCATTAGTCAGATCACTTCAACCTACAGACAGTCCACCTACGGACTACAGAAATGTATCACTCTTGACATTGCATTATTTTCCGTTATAAAAACATGACATGCTTAATGTTTCATAATGTCTGAGTGGTTTTAAATTGTGCTAGGAACAAAAGCTTATAAAGAAATGTGTTTTCCTCTCTACAGATTCTTTATGTAACTGGTGTTTTCTAATGCCGTCTAAATTTGTCCAACACACAGCCAGCAAGGACCACATATACATTCTAATCTTGATCACGAACCCCATCTGCATTCTAATCATGAAGAGAAACCAATGATAATGTAGCAACTGACTGCAATAATGAATATATTTAAACAATACCATTTTGAACAATTTGTTATAAAATATAAATTGTAGTGTTATATTGCTGTTGCTGAGAGAGATAACACACATCATAATAACAGACACAAGCAAATAACATGTCCTGTTTTTCAGAAACATTAATTTTGGGCTAGCTACTTTATTAAACCATAATACATATATAATACGCATATAATATATACATACATTATAATACATATAGTGTATTATAATTTTTATATTTTTCCTCAGTAGTCTTTTTTATCATTATTATTAAGTTGATGAAAATGACTTAGTATTCCAGGAGCCATTCAGGTTGTTCTAGGAATGTCTGACTGTGTACATAAGCAATTTAGGCAATACTAATTTTAGCGGGTTTACATGAAACTTAGTTTTCATTCTTCATTCTTGATATAGTTAATGAAATGTTAGCCGTACAAGTTCAAGCTACTGTTCATATCCGTTGTGGCAGGTTATTTGGTAGTCATTACCTGGATTGTACTATGTTGGTTCAGTGGTGACTAGCGTTGTTGTTCGGGAAAGCACCCCAGCTTTGCATTTCATTCATGCTAGACTTGTCTTGTATGAGGTCTACCTTATATCAAATGGACACATACGCTTTGCTGGAAAATTTTATCAGACAACATAAGGAATATAGGAGATTTAAAGCTATACCGATGTAAAGCTGTGGCTCAGGTTTATATGCTTGTTGCAGCAGAGTAAGGTACATGTGAACCACACAAATCACCAGCCCTGAGAACAGCAGCACATAGCTGTGTGTCATACATTGACTAATAGTGCCTAAAGGTCTTAACAGCTTGCCAGCTATTAAATCCATGTAATTGAAGGGTAGGCCAGAAAATTGAATGGTAAGGTTGAAAAGGCTCAATATTTCATCTGAGGCAGCATTGCTACCTTAACCCCCCTTGGTCACTGGGCAAGTTGTTAATTGCAGACCATTATACCATTAACTGTTTTATTAATAAATTTTCTATTTAACAATTGTACAATTTTTTAACTTGCTCCTTCAATTTTTGTAATTGGTAAAAAAAAAGATGGCTGCCAAAGCTTTTGAAAATGTGGCATTACTGTTTCAGATTGGTAGACCAATACAATGGTCTATCCTATTAAAAGAAGAAAGTGTTGGCCAGGTTTAAAGGCTACGGTGTGTGCAATCATATGAACACACACATTAATGGAATGTACCATATATATAACAAGTAATACTTGATCTCTGTATTGCATTGAATTGAATCCTTGGTCTACTGTTACAGGAGTTCAGTGTTTTTTATGTCACCATTATATCAAACAATGAGACACTTGAGGCACTCATTTTACAGTGTTGAGCCATTGTTAGTCCTCCTGTGGTTTATTGCTTAGAAGTATTTGTTAGTTGCAACGCTAGCTGCCACTTCATTCCCATTAGCCAAACGGTTCTCAGCACAGAGAGTAACTGTCCCAGTGGCATTTTCACAGGGACATGGTTCAGTATGGGGCACTTACAAATTGCACCCAGCATGGTTTCCCTGGCATGGTTTAGTGCCAGAACAGCCAACGTTATGACAAACCCAAACCGGTACAAAATTCTTATTTCACAATAGGTCCAGTAAGTCAGCGAGTGTTAAACAATCAGCCTAAAAACAACTGTAAAATGTTAAAGGCTGCTGCTGTGCTGCTGTTCTATGTAGGTCTTCTGAATTATTTCCTAGCCCTAATTCAACAGCACAACAGAGGGAAAAAGAACTGTAACTGGTATCACCAGTCTGCTTTTGGGACCTGTTTTGCTCTCCAGTGGAAAAGAGGCTATTGACTAACTGGAGAAAATCACAAAACTGTATAAAAGCCCATTTCAAATGGGTGTGATTCTTAGATAGGCTTCATGATGACTATGACCAGACAGTTTAAGGCTGACAATTCCAAAATACAGATACATTTCTGTCTTGACTGAATATCTGTACACTTGCCTTAGGAAATAAACCAGCATGTCTCAATTTATTTGAGCCATGACTTTGTCCCACCCAACTCACTCTGAAACACACTGGAGCAGCCTTCTTTGTATTTCAGAGTGCACATTCCTCTGTGCAGGCTTCAATCAAGGTTGATGGCCATAAAACGCCTGGTGACAACTTTGCAAACCTCTGACATCTGGTTCATAACTTATGTAGCTGTGGTATCAAAAATAAGTGATTATGCTGAAAACATAAACAACACAGCCCTCAAATTTACCAAACACCATTTTTACAATTTAAATGTGGCTCAGATTGAACTTGTTTTGTTTTCTTTTGGTTTTTGTATGTTATAGGAAAATCTAAAAAAGGGGTAACACTAAAAGTATTGACTAACATGAAGCAATGCATTAGTTAATGTAAAGTAATGCATTAACAATGCTTAACTAATATGAAGTAAACATGTAACAACTACCTGTTTACATGTTAAGTAAACAGTTGTTACATGTTTACTTATCATTAGTTAACCATTGTTAATGTATTAATTCATGTACACTAATGCATTACTTCATGTTAGTTAGTCAATACCTAATGTAAAGTGTTGCCAAACAGCGTTGCACTGCAGAATTTAGAATTTAAAGACTTTAGCACTGCTTTACATGACCACCAGATTTGCTGAAATTTTCCACTGAGGGAGCACTGGATGCTGCTCATTACTTTGGTGTTGTGGCGTCTGGCCCTACAGGAGTGCGATAATGGGAGCTTTGGCTACAATTTGATTTTGTTCATAGAAACTTCTCCATGCTGGGAGCTTTCTGAAGAGTTTTTCATTATAAGGAGCAGCCATTACAGAGCACCATCTACAAGGATAAAAGGAAAGCCACCGCACACGCTCATTAGAGAGGTCTATTTGACACTCAACCCCCTCACTCTCACTCCCATTCAGACACTCTTACACCAAGCGCACACACAAAATCTCAGTACATTAATAAAGCAGACAAACAGTGAGATGTAATGGCCATATACAGTGGGTATATGAAAAACAAGAGTGATAACTAATAACCAAATTTAAGGTTGTTTTAGCAAGACTCATGCCTTGCACTCACATACAAATCTTTAATATATACACACCTGTACAGAGATACCACACATGTAAACAAAACCACAACATGCACACTGATACACATACGTATGTGCAAATGAGTACTGAAAAAGTTGCACTAGGGCTTGCCTGTATCAAACTAATCAACATTCCCTCAATATTTAACAGTATATAATGTTTAAATTGCTAGACTAGACGATGACCAACTAAAACTGTGCAGCACCAGGTGAGCTGTCGTCACATGTGGACCAGCAAGGTGGGAGTGTCTAATAGAGTAGTCAGTGAATAGACACAGATTTGAAACACTCCAGCAGCACTGCTGTGTCTGATCAACTGTGTTTGATCCAGTTATGTTGGTTTGTTTGTTTGTTTTTTTTTATTTGAAGGTAAATCATGATGGCGATTTTTAAAAGTATTGTTAACTATAAGTGCTGGTATCCTCAGTTTTTGTCATATTAGAGCTGAAGTGCAGCTTTGAGGAGCTGAGCACTGCTGTGCTGTAATTGACTTTCATCGCTGAATATTTTAAATTTAATCAGGCTTTGCTGTAATTGATTTACGAGCTGCAAAATTTTAATTTGTGGTACAATGGATACAGCTTTCTATTGCCCGAGCTACCTGCTTAAAAGGTTTGGCCCGGAATACACACACCTATAAACAATTAACTATACCTTTACACAAACAAACACTGGTAGACTGGTGATACCACTGCACTTAGATAAACAGGTGAATCACATCGAAATCTAATCTGGGAATGCCACCAAATTGCTTACACATAAACACAGAGACACACATGCTGTGGAGAGACCCTGTGATATATTGATCTCTGTGTAGGGAGAAAGTCTGAAGTAGGTGTCTCAAGGTGATCTCTAGCCTAATGCACAATGAGGTGGAAAAAAAACACTACAATGCAGTAGATGCCAGGCCTCTGTAATTGGGATTAATGAATGCCAGGAGAATCCTGAGACATAAAAACGTTAAACACCTGAGACATTAAAACTAATCCATTATGCTTGGAGAGATGGTGCAGTGCTGTTTTAGGAAAGAAAGAAGAAATAAAACATGGTTGTTGGTGCAGCATTTTAGTTGCATAATCATCATAGATGCTTTAATCGTTATGGAACGTATGGTGCACATTTCCCTCAGAAGCAGGAGGAACTTTGGACTCTGGACTCTTGTCGGCCTGCTGTTCAGAACGCTGCTTCACTTTGAGCTATTTATGCTGTTGCACTACGGCCTGCTTGTATATATTTGCAGTATGCAAAGGAGTGAATGTGTGTGTTAGCAGTGTGATGCCTCAGTCTAAAGGTGGCAAAGCAACTGCTTTGATTAGATGGCATTGATATGATGCCAGGTATTGCTATCAGGCAGTTTTATACAGCCATTATAAGCTCACTGGACAAACAATTACTCACCTGTGACTAAACCGTAGCTAATAGTGCAAGCATGAATAATAGCTCTGATTTGACGTTTCTAGATGTAGGCCACATCAATTTTCAGTCACTCTTACCTCACAGAATTGCACAGTTTTGGTGGAATTTGGTGGCAGAATTTCTCCAGATTTGGTCGATACCTTCCCAGGCACAATTCAGAGGAGAACTTCCTGTAGACAGGGATTTTTGCGACTGCTGAATAGACCCATACGACTATACAGTCTGATGCATCTGCTTCTGAATTCAGCTGCTTTGTTAATGCTGTAGCTGATTATTCTCATGCAACACCGTCTGCAGGAGCCTGTTACTACCACATTAAACATGCCAGGTGACAGTGTTTTGTCCAGTGAGCTTATCAGCAGAAAATAAAGTGCAAACATGAGTAAAGAGTGAGTATCATCTAGTCCTGTGCACACGTATACTATACTAGGTGAAGATGTTAGCTGTGTATTTGTTTCTGTGGTGTAATGGAGTGGAGTGTTTGAGCATCATCTCAGCGCAACATTGGCAGAGAATTCATTTATTCAGCATATTGGATTGTTCTTGGACGTTTACAAAGAAGGTGTATAACTTTTGTAGGGTTGAAAAATGTTCAGATACAATTTTACTGGTCCCTTTACAGCCTTTTGATTTGGGCCTAGAATGACACAAGCTGTTTCCTTTTTTGGAGAGCGCATGAATAATTTGTGGATCTTTGAGATAATCACACAGATGCAATATGTCAAAACAGACGTGGGTGAAAATATAAAACTGCAGAATAAAACTTCTGTGTAATTAGATAGGATGTCATAGCATTTGGTCAGTTATGCTTACGTTAGTTACCTAAGGCGGACTACTACTATGTTACGATGAAACTTTCAGTTTAACATTCTCTGTTTAACATAAAGTTTTGGATGTAAATTATTGTGAGGTCAGAGGTTAAGACCCCTGCTTTGTGTACATGAGCACGTGTAGGGAGGCTATGAGTGTGTGTTTATGCATAGAGGACGGCTAAGTGTAGTTGTGAAACTGACTGAGGAGAATAGAGATTTTAAAAAAGGACCACACACACACACACACACACACACACACACACACACACACACACACACACACACACACATCCCATTTTCATTCCATTTCAATCACTTAATCAAACAGGGCTTTCAGAGTCAGAGCCGTGGAAAAATGTTTGTGTGTGTGTGTGTGTGTGTGTGTGTGTGTGTGTGTGTGTGTATGTGTGTGTGTGGTGTGTGTGTTTTTGGGTTAAGGCACAGGAGAGTAAAGCAAAGGGAACATTTTGGTACTTTCTAATTCATCTCTCTTTAAGGCTAAGCATGTTTGACATCTATTGTCACTGTCTGTCTCCCTCTCTTTCTTTCTCTTTCTCTCTCTCTCCTTTTCTGTCTCGTTCTCACGCTCACACACATACACTCACAAACACACATGCAGTGTCAAAGATGACAGGGTGAGAATCTGAGCAGTTGAAGCCTGTCTAAATGTTCTCTTTATGTCTAGCCTTTTCTTCCTTCTTCTCTCTCACGCTCTTTCCCTCTCTTTTTGTCTCTATCTGTCCAGCTAACCTCCATATTCCCTCCTCCATCATTATCTCTCTTTGCCTGCCCACTCATCTTTATCTTTCTGCCCTCTCTCTTTCTCTGCTTCACTATCAGTGTCTTTCTCCTCTGTCATCACCCCTCTCTCTCTCTCGTTCACTTTTTCCCCTGTGTCCTCTTTATCACACAATGAAATCTCTCCTTTGACTACTTCTCCATCACTGTCATCATAATATAGCCACCTCTACCTCTCTATCTTTCTGTCCCTCTTTCTCTCTTGTGCTCCCTCGCCCCACATATTTTTCCCTCTTACTTTTTCTTTCTCACTGGTTCCATCACTTTTTTTCCCCAAACCCACACTTTCCATCTCAGTACATAAGTTTTTGAATATATGTTTCTGTATATATAATTTATGTGCTGTATATTGACATTTACTTTCACGGGGGTCCTCTATATTTTCCTCGTCCCTCCTGCACTCTGTCCCTCTGTTTGAAACAGTTATACACAGAGCCACCCCAGTCTTCTTCTTCCTGTCTCGAGTGTGCGTTTGAGATGCTAATGTGGCTCAGCCTTGTGTGAGGTAGGGGTGAGGTGAGAGTGAAATGTGTACTGGCTGAGACAGATTTGGAAACCCAGAGCATTTCCTATGGAATGTATAACACCCATGTGTTTACTGCTGTCGGCATGTGCATGTTGCTGAGTGTGTTTACTGGCAGTGCAGGAGACAGGAAGGCGGTACACTGTCATTCTAGCAGCCTTAGGATGCGTGTGTGACAGAGTGCGTGGGATTGAAAATGCAAGTAATTACATTTGTTTACACACAGAGGAATCATTGAAGAAGCACTAAAAGATCACCAAAGCTGCACTTAAATGGGTGTAAAGTAAAGCCAACACAAACCTTCCAGCGTAGATGCATTTAAAGTGTACACAGCATATTTACTCACCATTAATAAGGCATTACATGCCTTGTTCCACACACACACACACACACACACACACACACACACAGTTCCTTAAAATCCCTGGACAGTACTACGAAAGCCTGCAACAATGTTCAGATTTATGGCTAAAAATAAATAGTAATCAGTTTAAATCTGACCCCTTTTTACACAGCCATTTGTAATGAAAAACATTTGCACTGTAACATAACTACACACACTAACACAGCACACATACACACAACCGTACTGTATGTGCACATAAGCAGACAATATAGGAGAAATGCCTGAAGAGAAAACACACACACACACACACACACACACACACACACACACACACACATACACACACACACACACACACACACACAATGCTGCATTAAAGCTCTCTTGGACAGATGGGTAGGATTACACACCTGCTTTTATGCAACATGAGAACATGCGCATATAAACACACACACACACACACATCTTTGAGTCATGCATGCAGATTAAAACAGATCTTCTGTCATCACTGTTTATAATATAACGTAGTGTAAAATAAGATACTATATAGCAGTAAAGTGTAGACTAAATATTTCAAGTCAAGTTCAAGTTGAATTACATTTACATGTATGACATTTAGCACATATTATACCTTTATATTCAGAACAATTCACAGGAGTGCTTCCTGGTCCATTCAGAGAACGCATTCAAGCTGAAAATACCCTAGACAGAACAACCTCTATACCTTTCTCAGTCCATCTGTCTGTCTGTCTGTCTGTCTCTCTCTCTTTCCTCTCTCTCTCTCTCTTTCCTCTCTCTCTCTCTCTCTCTCTCTCTCTCTTTCCCTCTTTCACTGTTTTCAGAGCAAAACCTTGTGTTTCTAAAAATGCTAACTTTACAGAAAAAGGAAAAAGTGTACCTGGGTTTTAACGTAAGACAATGGAACCAGACTTTTTTTTCCTCACTAATCATTTTGGGCCATTTCCTTTGGTCCATCCCTCATGAAATTCACAAATGGACACGTAAGATAATGGACAACAGACATTTTCAAATGATGTCAAAACCTGAAAAATGACAGAAGTGAAGATAGCAGGGATGTATATGTATCTGTCTTTCTCTATTGTAGATTTTGTTTGGCTCCTATAGTCCACTCATACTGCACGCTACTTGATCATATCAGGGTGCACTGTACCCTGATATAAAACCGATGGTTTTACGTATAGCTGAAAATACTACATGTGATCACTTTCCGCATAGTCATGTTTATTTCTAAGCACTTAATAATAAGGTAGATGCTCAATAGAAACCTTTATATGTTTTGGTATTTGGTCATTTACAGTTACTGTTCTAAAGTATATACATCAGACAGTCACACATGCTGTATGTTGTAATTTTAGGAGACCTTGAGCTACTTTGATGTGCCAATGATTTTCATGCTTACAGAAGTTTGATGTATTTATGAATTAACCAATTTATCAACAGTGAACTGCAGAATCTTGTCAGGTCAGCTACCTTTTTAGAAATTGCTTGTCTAGAGTGTCAGTGATCTGACAGTGGGTTTCGTTACAGTCTAGAGAGCATATAATATAATATATATATATATAATATAATGCAACAGGCCATATAAACCCAAAACACACAATGTGAACTCCTGGGACAGGGTTTGTTATGCGGTTGTAATGCCACTGTTATAATGTCCAGTCTCTCTTGTTCCTACAGCTGTACACTGCACTACTCTTATTGCCTTTATTGTCTCGGTGCTAAGCTTAACACTCGGTGAGTTGTGTGATTTACACACAGTAAACTTGCTTATTTCTGATGACCTGAATTAAACACTGTGTATAAGATTGATTCTGCTATGACATCAGTTTATCTCTCACACACATACACACACGTACGCACACAAGTAAAGTACTGACCTTCATAAAGAGTGTCTGATCACCATGTCCGTCTCTTCTTTTCCTCTCTTTTACTCCATTTCTGTGTCACTCCCTCTCTCTTTCATTCTTCTTATTTATCTTTCATTCCTTAGAGACTGTTGACACTTCAGCACGTATTTCCGTTTTTCCCGGACGGATTTTTGTTTTTGTTCTTCTCTTTTATTCCTCCACTCTCTTTTCTGCCCCACACACACACACACTCCTCTCTCTCTCTCACTGAGTCTCTCTTGCGTTTGTCTGCCTCCGTCTACTGGTTAACCGAGCCTTTCGTTCCTCCCCCTCTCCCTCCCTCAATCTCTCCGCGGTGTGCACGCGCACATGTGAGTGTGTGTGTGTTAATCTCGCTGTGTGTCCTGGTTTTCTCTGCCTTGCTGTGCTATACTAGAGTGCAGTACAGAACTCTGGCTGTACACAGGTCCAAACTCCTGGGACAAGCAGGAACACACACACACACACTAGAATACACACACACACACACCACATACATTTACAAACAGTCTCCTCTGTGCCTTTTGCTGATATACAGTCACAGATTTATATGCCTAGCCTTCACTGATGTATTGCATAGGCTGTCAGGCAGCTTCAGATGCATCTGGTTTATTCCACCCCCCCCCCCCTCTCTCTGTCTGTCTGTCTGTCTGTTTCTCTCTGTCTGATGTTTTCTTGTTCTCCCTCTGTCCGCCCTCTCAACAACTATTCATTCCTCTACATCTATCTATATCCCTCTCCCACTCACGCTGTCTGTCCATCTCTTTCTCTGGTCACTGGTCAGTAAATCAAGTCAATGCAATGAGCTGAGTAAGGCAGAGGGGTGAGGGAAGGTCAGTTCATAGGAGGGAATTATCGATGACTATAATATTTATCTGATCACCGGATGGTAACCGGAAGATCTAATTTTATGATCTTGTAGCATGCATTCAGCACTCGTTTATTTCTCTCACTTGACACATTTTTCTGCTGTGTGGAAAATGATTGAGAGGAGGAAAAACATGGAAAGAGCTGCTTTTTACCTTCTTATTGCTACAGGACGTGTTCCCATGGGCTATACTTTACTAACCTTCAGCAGGAAAGAGACAAAAGCCAAACCCCCTGTGAGAAATGAGTCAGACGGAGTGAGAGAGAGGCCATCAAGTTTTGAAACCGTATATAATGATCCCTGAGACCAAGATTTCTAGTCATTTTCAGGACATCTTACCCTAAAATGTGGTCTGGTGTCCTGGGGACAGTGAACTGCAGCAAATTTGAGCACCAGACTCACAAACAATAGGTCCCGTCCCTCCAACTGCAGTGTGGTACGGGCAAGATTTATAGAGGGATAAATGAGCCAAGGAAAAATGTGAATGCATGCCCTTTGGTAGACATACGTTTGCATCTGTGTGTCTGTGTGTGCAGGTATGTGATGTGTTTCTCTTTAAAGATAAACAGCACGTCTGAGTGTTCTGTTTGAAATTAAGGAGCGCTGCGCATTGGGGCCAGAGGTGTTGGTGCTCACCTTGCATATGCCTCCGCGATAGAGGAAACAGATTGTGTGTGAGGCGTGATTTTCTCAAACACACACACGCATGGTGTTTCATTAGCATTTAGAATGTCACACGAACACACACACCTGCCAGGGTGAAGGCTGTAGGTGTAGCCGCTGTTTGCTCAGGCTAAGCTTACTTTAATTTGATTTAGAACTGTAATGACTTCTCAGGGTGCTCATTTATAGAGAGAGACAAGAGAAATAGAGGGCAGAGAGAGAAAGGGAGAGATGAAATGGAGAGATGAAATGGAGAGATGAAATGGAGAGAAAAAGAGAAAATAGGAATAAGAGAAAGGGAGCGAGGAAAAGAGGAACAAGATGGAAAATAGAGGAGAAATAGAAGAGAAAAGAGAGGGAGAAGGAGAAGGGGTGGATTGAAGTGAAAAGAAAGGAAGGGAAAAAAAAGATGTGAATGAGAAAAAAGAGACAGAGGAAGAAAATTGAGACAGGGAAGGACACGAGAGGAATAAAAAAAGGGAGAGATGAAAGAAAAAAGAAAGTCAGTGTCCTCCAACAGGATGCATATGAGAGAAAGGAGGGAAAGGTGGAGAGAGATTTTTAAAGAAAAGAGACAGACCAGACAAAAGAAGGCAAGGCGAAAAGAAGGAGCTAAACCAGGGAAGATTCAGAAAGAGGAGAGATGGGAAAGAAGGGAAAACAAGTGTCGGGAAAGACAAGATAAAGATGGAGGGGGGGAAAGAGTTGAGAGGAAAACAAAAACAAACAGAAAAAAGGAAGGTGGGAAAAAGAGTAACCACTGCATTTCTCCCTTGCTCTCTCCTTTCATTGTGAGAGTAAAAAGAAGAGAGGGAGAAAAGAGGTGAACAAAAAGAGAGAGGACATAGTGAAAAGACAGAGGAAAAGACAGTGAAGGTGAAGAAAGCAAGAGGGAGGGAGCAGTGGAAGGAGAAATGGAGTGTGCAGGCAGCAGAAGAGAAAGGGTGAGGAGGGCACCGAGGGAACAGGAAAAATGAAAGGAACTGAGGAAAAAAGATGTAGATGAGGTTGTTGAGTCTGGCAGCCTGAGGCGAGACAGGAGTGAACTGAAATCAGGACAAGAGGCAAGTGACCATGAAACTCTCCACACAGACACACACGCACACACACATACACACACACACACACACATGCATACACACTCACACATGCAGACGCACACACATGCAGACGCACACACACACACGCACACACTCTTTTAGTTCTGCCTGTTCTTGGCGCGGCCTTCCAGCCGTTGATGTGTCTAATGAGTACCTGTGGACTGTCTTTCTTCTCCCACCTCTCTCTCTCTCTCTCTCTTTCTCTCTCTCTCTCTCTCTCTCTCTCTTTCTCTCTTTCTTTCTCTCTCTTCCTCCCTTGTCTTCTATAGTAAATCCTCACACTCTCATTTTGGCAGAACTGTTTTTGCTGTTTTAAAGCCTGGGGGTTCTCATTCCCTTTTATTTTGCTTTCCTCCCCTACTTCTTCCTCATTTCCCTCTCTGTCATTCATTTTCAGCTATTCCTGTTCTCTCTCTCTCTCTCCTTCTATCTATCCATCTCTATCCTCCCCAGGCTCATCCCTGTAGTTATAGTCTTTAGTCCTTCTCAGTTTCTTATTGTGTCTTTGTGATCTGTGCTGTCACCTATAAACAGCCATGCACAACCTGAGACGTGTGAGAAGGCGCTTGTTGTTACGCTGCTCCCCTCTCTTCTCTCATGCTATCAGTTCCTCTGCCTTTTCTCCTTTGCTTGTCTTTTAACTTCCTCGCTTCACTCTTGCTTATCCTCTTCCCTTTTTCTTTCACCCCTTCTCCCTGTTTTCCTTTCTCCCTGGCTGTCTTGGCTGCTGAAACTTTAAAGTGCATGTGCGCATCTGTTTGTGCACGCACGGCTGCGATGCCCATGGCATCAAAAATCATGTAACTTAAATATTCCATTTCTGAAAAGATGGGGAATAAAAGATTGCCACTTAGAGATGGGGCTGCCTAGTGAGACATGGAGGAGGGAGATTTTGTGAGAGAGGAAAATGACAGATCTGAAGAACTGATTCTGAACAGGGTTGAGAATGCATGTCTGAACATGCTAATGCAGCCACCTTAAAGTGACAGATTAGTCTGTAATCAAATGTACACAGTTTCATCAGGAGCTGTAACACAGAAACGACTTATCCACTTGTCTTCAGACTGACAGGTTAAGAACATATAGCAGTTTAGGAATTTATCTTATCTTTAGTCAGGAAACTACAGTTGAAGTTGATAATTAGCTGCCCTGCCATGTCTGATACCACATGATCGTCCATATGCACACAGCTAAAATGTAAATACATAATTAAAGTACTGGTAAAATGTAAGTTAGTTGGTCAGACAGCATACATTACCAATTTAAAAACAGAGTTAAAAACAAAGATACAATGTTTTATCAACATTAACACACCAGGATAATGAGAGGGGTCACACTGTTAGAAAAAGACACTGTTAGAAAAAGACACCTGAGATGTGAAATCATTGTTTGCTGTGTAGTTAAATGGAACATCATTATACTAGTTGTAGTGATCTGGGCTGCCTGTACTGGCTCCACTGCACACAACAACAGAAACGGAAGTTAAAATATTACTTTGTGTTAATAGAAGTTAAAACAGATGTTAGGACATCACTGGGGATGTCTTAAAGTGTATAATAATTTAGTTTAGTTACATTAGCTTACAGTGCACACAGAGTGACATATCACACAGTACACACACACACACACACACACAAAATACCTTACATACCTGTAAACCTTACATTGTGAGGAGTTGAGTGTGTATATTAAAGTGCAGAGGGCAGGAGTCGGGATGTACAGGCAGATTAAGGTTTATGAAGTGAAGAAGAAACACCAGTCTGAGACAGTACGGAGGATGGAGTGATGTGTTAAACTGTTACCAAGATAAATAAAATAAATAATAATAGTAATAGCTCCTATCCTAAAGTCTTAACTGAAGTTGTTTATTGGTTAAGATTCTTAACTGATGACAGAACAAATAGGATACAATTTCAGACTTTTAAAAAATGTTTATAGGGTGTATAAAATTTGCTATCTAGCAAGTTAGTAAGCTTAGACAGCAAACTGTGTGCCATCATACACTTAAACTTTGTCATACAGTTAGGTAGATTAATACGACTTCCTGATTGCACTTCTGGTACCATATGGCTCACTGTTACCCATAAAAATCGACAAAAGAATATCCCATAAGTAAACCATTAGCATCAGACATTCAAAAGTCTGAATTTTTATTTTTACATTTCTGGGATTCAGGTCTCAGCTGGGCCATGTGCTATCCATGGAGACCTGAATAAAATCACCGGTTTTAGATTTAGTCCCACATGAAATTCCGCTATGCTGCTTTCCTTGTACACTTGCATAAGGCCCTTAACCCTCAGCTGCTCCAGGGGATGGGGCCTTGCCAAATTTAAGTTGATTTGGCCTAGAAGTGTCAGTGAAGGCACGTGTAAAATGAGACTGTGTGCAAAACTACACAAGTCATGTTGGGCCAGAGTCATAACACATGCAACCACATTTAAAGTGACGTTAGAAGCGAATAACATTGCATATTATATTTTCTCGTTCACAAGTGAGAAATATAAGTAGGTGTTTTGCATGATGTGTCACTCCCGTCCTTGTCCCACAATGCATCTGCCTTTAGAGAGTTGCTTAAAAAACTCTGATGGTAAATGACTTCAGTAAGCAGCTGTGGATGAAATTAATTAGACTGTACACATGTGTCTGGTTACCATGTCACACATGCAAGGCATCAACAAAATATGCACATACACTTATTTCATTAAAATATCAAGGCCAATTTGAATCTGTTGGGTTAAGCATCATGAGGCTATTGAGGAATGTTGGGACCAGTGAAAACCCTGAAATGCACAAGTTAGTGTTGACAGAAACAGGACTGGTAAACACTGTACTACGCACAGTGACCCTTTATGTCCCTCATAGGAATATCCATCAAATAGGACATTCAACAGTCCTGCAATCCTGTCAGAAGCCAGTCACTCACTTGACACAGGCTTCTGTGTCACGTACATTCATGTCTTTGACAAACACAAGCTCTCTCCTAATCAGTCAGTAATCACTTCCATATAATACAACATAGAATTACTTTGGACAGAATCCTCCTTATCCTGGTAGGTGAGTGTAGGTGAGTCACTAGCAGCAGTTATTATTGCTGCCTCCATATTCTAAACAATCGGTCAATTTTTCCAACTCACACAATAGTCTCTCCCAATGTTGTACCCACAGGTTTTGACAGAAAGCCTCGTTTTCAGTAAATATATAATTGCCAACCAGTGTTACAAACACTTTTTAAGTTTTGCAGAGCTATTTTCTTATCGTAATAAGAATAAGATGATATAAAAGAAAAAGCACTTACGCTTTGCCATATTAACTTCTTTAGCCATTATACACAATAATGCGAAAGCAGTAACGCTCAACATCAGAATATCTGCACCCAGAAGTGTCGGATGCTGATAATCCATCCCATGCACCTTGAATATTCTCAAACAGACGCGTATTCGTGACAACAAACTGTTTATCCTCTTGCTGACCACTGTGCCTCCATACATTGATTCATTGGTCGTTTCCGGCAAGACAAAAGCCTGACTCACTACTGAAGACGACCCACTGTCATTCCAGTCACTTCATGACAGTCTAGCATGATACCATTGCAGGCTTTGGTGACGCTGATATGGTGTTAAGTGCAGTCGTTGTATTGGTCTGCACTGCATGCATGTAGTCCTACATTGTGTAGCCAACGACCAATGGTGCTAGCGCTAACAGGATGACTCATAGAAAGCATCTCTGCTTGCTGAATGTCCACAGTCAGCTGTTGAGACAGTCAGGTTCCAAGGCCTGTTCTTGCTTATGTCCCAAACGGTGTGTATATATATAAATTAGCATTTTCAGATTTGCATCAGATAAGTAAACTTTGATTAAAGTTTACTGCCATAGCTTAGAGAGTTCAAAGCAAATAGAAGCAGTGTCTGTATTCCCATGAGAGAAACAAACCTTGAAATGGACATGAGCGGAGCTTTCATTATAGGGCTTAAAAATGAAGGTATTATGTAAAGCTTGTGAAAGCATTAAGATGATTATTCTGCTCTGATATTGTTTCATATGGACAGTCCATTTAACACATTGGTTAGAAGCCATCCTGTTTCAGTGTGGAAAGGAATAAGTACAATCGAATACTGTGCAACTACAGGATAAAGCATAAAGAGCAAAATTTTTATTGTTTTGTTGGTATGCCCATTAATGGGGATTGTGTTTGTGTCTGTGAGCGTATGTTTGTGGTGTCATTTTCATTCTGCAGCATAAGCCATCTGGCCGTATAGATGACACTCTCTTCTATTTAATAAGATTTGTTACATAAGACAGATTACACTTCATTCTTCCGCTTTATCCCCTACACACCTCCATGTGCGTGTGAGAGAGATTTGGATGTTCCAGCCCATCTCTGTTAGCATATGTCATTGTGTGTATGTGTATGTATGCACTGCCATATGCACTCACACCCACGTTTTTATAGGAACTCCTCTTTTTTATAGTTCTCTTTTAACTTCCACATGTAACTCGCCCTGTAGTATCTTCTGCCTCTTTGTTAGCTGGGTATACGTGTGTGAGATGTGCTTTTGTCTTCTATCATCCACTTTCAAACTCAGACGAAAGTACAAATGCAATAACAATAGAGCAATCATTCACACGCACACATAGCCGCAAACACTAAAGCTCCTCAGAGGAGCAGACGTTTGTGTGATCAGCGCATTTCCAGTAAGCAGAATTTAAAGCCAGCTATGAAATCCTCTCCCTGCATCTCTCAGAGAAAGCAAGAAATATTCAGCGGTTTATTTATATCAGCTAGATATCTTATTTTTACACCGGGCTGTCAACTCAAATATGCTTGACACCTTCTCTCTCAGTTTTAAAAAAGCAGGTGCAAAAGGAGCTATCACTGAAAGATCTTACCCAGCTAAAATACTTTTCTTTTCCCTCACTGTTATGAGTCATTGATTGAGGTTTGGGTTTGAACCCTGGATTGAATGAAAGATGCTGATTTTGTGAATTTGTAGTAAATGAGACACTTTCAGTTTCTTGCCGAATGTCTGAAACATGAACAGGTGTTGACAGGAGTGACCTTTATTTTAAACAGAACCTTGCAACACTAATTCTCTTTTTGGCAAAGCGCTCTCTCACAGGTGGCTGGTGTGTCGCAGATCATTGTTGTTTGAACAGCTTCTTTGCAGAGCTCTGCCGGCTTGAAGCCAAAATTCCTTTGTATTCCATCCAGGGCTTAACAGTGAAACACTTTCATATCCAAATAGCAGCAAGATATCCCATGTTGTTCAGTGTTGTCTTAATATGCTCGAATTGGGGGAATTAAACCTAATTACCTAGAACCTGTGACCTGGCAGTTTGGCACATTAAGTTCAAGCACCAAGCCCAAAAAATGGATCTCATCTTGGCAAAAAGGCCAGTGGCTTAATGTATATAAAACAATAAATTGCAATAAATTGCTATTGCAATAATAATCAGAAAACTGAATTTCCCCCCACATTTTGCCCTGCGTTCAGTTATAGCCCCATAAATTAACACAATGTCACCAACAAAACAGTCCCAAATTTTCAAATTTTGAGGTATGTTACACACACACATGCACACACACACACACACACACACATACATATATAAATATATATATATCGTTGCTGTCCAAAAAAAAACAAGTACCTACAAAATGGCAACTTTACATCAAAAAAATCAAATCTCCAAATGTGTTTGATGAATGATGAACTTACACAAATTTCCACAGATGGACTGTTGTCTTTAACTGTACGGCACAAGAGTATACTAGAGTGACTGGTTGTGTATTGTGTATTGTCCAAATCAGCAATCAAAGTTTTAGTATGCATGCTTCATAAGGTTTCTAAATACCTGAATGTATCTATGATTGGTTGGTGTAGCTCAGTGGGTAACACTACTACTCAGGGTGCCACCTCTACATGTGGGAGACTGGGGTTCGAATCCCAGTCTGGGTGACTATGCTGAGCTACACCAATAAGAGTCCTTGGGCAAGACTCCTAACACTACGTTGGCCTACCTGTAATCATTAACCTTGTAAGTTGCTCTGGATAAGAGTGTCAGCTAAATGCTGTAAATGTAAATCTCCTGATCCTCAGGCTTTTCCCTATGGATGTGTCAAATAAAGGTTTGTACATAAAGTGGGAATCTAAACCCTAGTGGGAGGATTCACCTCTACAGAAGAGGGGCTGTTATTGAAACTGGATCCTAGGTGGAGTGATGAACCAAATGTTTTTTATCTCCAAATTAAATTCTCTGTTTGAATTTCTCATCTTCAGTGTATTAATAATGTATCCGGCATAAAATGTCTGAGATTAAATTCCACCCGGATGAACCTCAGAGGCTGATGCTGCATTGATACTAATGTTCTGCTCTCTGTGAGACAGAGACTTTACAAGTAAGACAAATCACTTAGCTTATGTAGACTTACAGGAGAATTCCAGTATTTCATTACCGAATGTCTGCTGCATCTGTTTGAGTCAACAGGTGCTCTATCCTGTTCAGTTACAGTAAAGTACAGGAAGGCATTCCACATTGCAGCTGTTGAGCATTGAGATTGTATGTTGCAGAGTAGATCAGAAAAATCCATGGTATCCCTTAAATGATGCCTTGCTATATGCCATCCTGAGAGAAAATTCCAGAAAAGGCTCAAAAGTCCTAAAGTATAACAAGCACAGACGTCCCACACACACTTCCACACATGCACCTGATCAGTAGAATGCGGTCAAGATGCTGACATGCCACTGAGTGATGGAGCTTATCGCACCATCTGCAAACATCCATCCGTCATCCATCACTTTTTCTTCCTTCTCGTCTGCCATTCATCATCCTCCCACCTTTACACTGTGTCACCTAAACGAAGACATTGGTGGTGGTGGGATGGGGGGAGGGGAGTGGTAAGGAGGAGAGATAGGCTGGAATGGAGGGCAGGAGAAGGAGGTGAAAATAGATTTTGAGTGATTGAAGCGTAATCTGAAAAGTTGCATGTCATCTTTCTCCATCTTTCCCTGTCCTTCCCAAAATGTGTGTCAGGACTTTTTGATTAGTTGCTGTTCAACCTCGGTAATGTACCACTTTGCCCTCGATTGCCTCCCTCTCTCTCTCTCTCTCTCTCTCTCTCTCTCTCTCTCTCTCTCTCTCTCTCTCTCTCTCTCTCTCTCTCTCACTCTCCTTAGTCTCGTGTGGTGGCCTGTATGACTGCTATCCTGAGTCAAATGGACGATCGACACTATTCGAGCTACATCGAAACTTTCAGTGGCACTAGTGACCTAGTGGTGAGAATGCACACACACTTATTGTATGCATTTACATACAAAACACAGGATGTCTTTTACCTCTTCACTGTTCAAACAGAATTCTGTAATAGTCTTTGCGATTGTAGCTCTCTCATTCAAGTGCAGCTTTTAAAAGGCCTCTAATGAGATACAAATAAGACGATTGCCTATAATCAAGACTAACCAAACAAAATAATGTGATTAATTACAAGTATTTATTAAGCATTTTTCGACTGGCTTGATGTTAAAGTGACATCTTTCATTCCCTGTATCAGGAACATTAGCAGACATTTAATATAAGGTTGCATGTGCTATGTAGGACTTTTTGATGGAGACGTTCCTGCTCTTCAAGGATCTGATCGGTAAACATGTTTATCCTTCTGACTGGGTCACCATGATCATGGTGCAGAACAGGTGAGAGAGTGCACACATACATAACAGGTTTCAAAACTAGGAGCATAACACAGGGAATGTTAATCTAATACAGATTTACAGTATTTGTGTTGTGAGAGCATGCAGACAAGAACAGTGGTTCTCAAACTGGTTTTCATTTTTACTTGTTTAGTTACGTCATTGACTGTCAAGCTACAAGACTGGTGGTCATTTTTGATGACTAAATATTCAACATCTTTGAAACTACTGAAAGGTCACCTCAGAGCTTGATCAGAAGGCCTAGTCTTGACTGGTCTCATTACCGGTTCATCCTTGGTGTTAGTTGCCTCCAACTGAGCTCCCTACCTGGAAAATATCTTCAGACTGTAAAGAATTCTCAGAAGGGGCTTTAAATCAAGCTAGTGATTGTGTATTGTAGGCCTAGCTGTAGGCGAGCTGAAATGCTAGGGTGTGTGCGTGATTGTGCATAAGCCTAATCAAACAGCATAATTGACAACCTCTTTTTTTGACTTTCAATCAGAGTGTTCCTCAGAGCCATCAACACCTTCGCTGACACCATGAACCACAAATTCCTGGACAACAACAACTTTGAAGTGCAGGTGTGTGTGTGTGTGTGGTGTGTGCGTGTGTGTGTTTGTGTGTGTGTGCGTGTGTGTATGTATGTGTGTGTGTGTGTGGTGTGTGTGTGGTGTGTGCGTGTGTGTGTGTGTGTTTGTGTGTGTGCGTGTGCTTGTGTGTATTAAAGAACCATAAACATGAATGAATGTAACTAAGAAACATGACTTCTGTATCTTCCCCCTTTTCCTCGGTTGCAGTTGTGGAATAATTACTTCCATTTGGCTGTGGCGTTTATTACCCAAGACTCTTTGCAGCTGCAGCATTTCTCTCCTACTAAGAGAAACAAGATCCTGGCAAAGTGAGAACATATACACACACACATACACATGCCTACTGTTGATATAGAAGCATAGCATTTCAGTTACTGCCTTACTGTAACAAATCACACGTACATCCTAAATAAACACACACACACACACAGACACATACACACACTAAAGAACCAGATCAGGTCGTAGCAGCAATAAATATGTCAAGCAAGCAAACAAATAAACACATAGACAAACAGACAAACAGAGCACTAAACAGAGATTTACACTTCAGGGTGATTTGTTTATTCTTTTTCCTGATTTCCTTTTTTTCCCTTTATTTTACCTCTCAGATACGGTGATATGAGAAGACTGATTGGATTTGCCATCAGAGACATGTGGTACAAGTTGGGTAAGTCTTTTTGTGTGTGATTGAGTGTATAGCCCCACATATATTGAAGCTTACACAAGCAAACTGACTTTCTTTTGCATTTCTGTTAGAAACTTACTCTGTGTGTGTGTGTGTGTGTGTGTGTGTGTGTGTGTGTGTGTGTGTGTGTGTGTGTGTGTGTGTGTGCGTTTGTTGTAGGGGGGAATAAAATCTGTTTTATCCCCGGCATGGTGGGGCCGATGCTGGAGATGACGTTAATTCCTGAGGAGGAACTTCGCAGAGCTACAATACCCATCTTCTTTGACATGATGCAGTGTGAAAACAACCACAAAGGACACTTTAAAAAAGTACACCACCACAAACAAGAAGACTGATGGTTTACTGTCATCGATTTTTTATGCTTGAGAAACTTATACTTGTATTACACCTCTCTTTTTCTCTCTCTTGCTCTATCTCTTCATTTTTTCCCTCTCTCAGTTTGAGAACGAGATCATTTTGAAGTTGGATCATGAAGTTGAAGGAGGGGGAGGAGATGTTAGATACATGGAGCTACTCCAGACAATGTATGTAAACACATGCAAACTCAGCTTTTTATCAATTGCTTGTATATTTTTTGTTTTGTTGACTATTTTGGGTGTTACTAATGGCTTTTGTATCTACTTTGTCTACATTTTTCATCTTTTAAAAAAAACACCAGTGGTATCATGTAAAAATTTCAGGAACATACCAATACAAATGGTCCAGAATTACTCAGATTTAAATCTGTATTTGTTAGCTTGAATTTTTTTGCCCTTGTCCTGTAAAGCTAATTCTTTGGAGTTAAGAGATATTGTTAACAGTGACAATATGTTTTTTACATCTTATAAACAAAATTTTATTACTATTACTGTCATTATTATTTTTACTATTTTGTTCTAACTAGTGTGTTTTCCATCTACCACTACTAAAAACTACTATTTTAAACATTTTTGAAAATGCATCAAAAAAATTTTTTATGGAAAACCCTGCAATTAAAAGCAATAATACTAAATATTTTAAAAAACTCTTTTGGGAAAACTGATGAAAAGATAATATCAATAATGGCAAAGTCCAAAAAAGGGGGATAAAAATGGTCTTTTCAAATAAAGAGTGACATAGTCACACAATTCCATTTCGCCTGAACGGAGTATACACAACAACGAGCTGCTAAACGTTTTGCCTGCTACCCTAAACGCCACACAAATGGCCAGCTTGTATAAGGCAAGGCCGATTCTCTTATCAGCTGGCAGGGGTGACAGGACAGATGGTCCAAGCAAAGCTTTTATCGGAGGTTGCTTTCGACACTGTGAAATGTTGAAGTCAAAGCTTGTTTGAGAAACCGCTTTGCACAATGTGCTCCCAGAATTGCCTGGTGCATTTGTGATTCCCGGCGCAAGGTAGATGTTGGGGTGGCACAGAGTTTTCAGCCCTCATTAGTTCTGCTATTGCTAGTCTTGCCCGGCGTGTGTAGCTGCAAAAATCACAGCCATAAAAGATGGCAAATTTCTGTAGAGATATTTCTACTGCCGACAAAATGCGAGTGAAGTCTCTCCATTATGCTAGCTCATGGTAGCCTACACCATCTTACTGGATGGAAACACGTTTTAAATGACATTTTCTAACAACCCGACTACCCGAAGGTAAAACCTGACGCCCCCACCCTCACTACTTTTCTTCTTTCGTGTGTCTGAGCTCTTTCAGCTAAATGAGTTATGGCCTAGGAGTTGAAGCATGGCTTTATGCCATAAGAGCTTCTAAATCCTCTTCAGTCTCAAGTGTGTGTGTTTAGAGTGAAAGATGACCAAGTCAGGGCATACTCTTCGTATCTGCGTGTTTGCATGTGTTTGCCGTCATGCCCGTGTCACTGTTTTATTTGTTGGTGTTGATGTCTATGCCTGTGTTTCTAATCAGTGTCCATGTGTATGTGGTCCTAACTCTAGTCTCCTAGAATGTGCTCAGGAGTGCCCCCCACTTTTGTCAGAGGTGCGGAACTTTGTTTCCTTGGTGACTGGTCTCCTGGAGCGTCTCCTTGACTACCGTACGGTGATGAGTGACGACAGCCGAAACAACCGCATGAGCTGCACTGTCAATCTTCTGGTAAGCCCTGCCCACCCAGCCCGTCACGCCCCACCTGCCCACTTCAGTAAAGCAGGATAAAGACCTTCAGCTGCCATTCAAGCTTTTAACTGAACGTTACACTGGGCTGTCAGTCTCCAGCCCAGCAGGTTAGCTTTCCAATCATCAAACATGTCAAACTTCATAGTGGCTTTTCCTCTTTTTTCTTCCTTTGAACTGAGCCATCAAAGTCTTCAGAAACTTCGCATATTGTCCTTTCTTTTCTTGTCATCTCTTGTTGGAGAACCATCTATTACGGTGAACCTTTCTAATGCTTATGATTCTCAGGCTCACTTTTCACGGTTTCATTTTTTATACATTGGCTATAAGATGATGTGGTAGTTAACCTCCAAAAGTTGGTACCTTACTCTCTGAAGCTGTACCTTCAACACCTAATTATTGAGCTTGTTACACTGAGCGAGAAATAATAAATAATTAATGTAAAATTTAAATATTGTTTTCTTTGTAAGTGCCACCCCTAACTCTTTGTTCACACCGGAGGCAACGTTTTGCCTCTTGTCACCCAAATCGCTGGTGCTCGTTGCCTCCGGTCATTTCTGAGCTCAAGCTAACCATTGGTTGCCAACGGCGAGTTCAAATCAGAGGCATTCATGCTATAAAATCAAATCCTGGGGAGAAATCATCTGAGTTTGTTTTAATTTAACCCCTGTGCAGTTCATCACTGTCTGTAGCACTTTTATTTCTGTGCACTGCCGCCACTACTCCATCTATACCAAGAACAGTTATCTAGAAACTAAAGAAGGAGTGTACTGTGTTTTAGTGGTGTAGATCAAGTACGTACCACTTTGCCCAGTGCTCAGTTCCTATTGGTAACCACCACATTGCTTTCCTCCTAATTTACATAAATTTACATTAAGTTTAACTTTATTCAGCTTCTGAAGATGCTGATGCCCAGAATTAGCAGAATATTGTCAGCTCTCATTATAAAAATGAATGGCCACTTTGTGTCATCACTGCCGGTGTGAACGCTGAGTAAGGGTTAATTCACTGGACTCATGCTTTTGACTTTTATGACTGCAGAATCTCATTTACTAAAAGTTGTTAAGATGCAGCATGCGATGAGCTGAACAATTTGTAATCCTGCAGTTTTCAAATACAGTCGGAATGCTCTGGCAGGGATTCAGATGTTGAGTATAAATTTCATTTCCAGTGTCAGGTTCACTTTGTCGTGGCAGTAACTCAGTCCATCTGCCATCATTCAAAATCTAAAAACGATTCTCATAGGAAAGTAATAAGGTCTGCTTTCATTCTGCTAGTTCTATGTCTTTAATGCATCTGCATATTTCTTTTCTCCATCACACATGCACTCACATACACTCACACATATAGGGATGCTCATGCCTTCTCACACATTTTCTGACATATTCTGCATTTTCATAAGTGCCAACACATCAGAAATCATTCACATCATAGTAGAAGTACTGCTCGAGGGTTTGTGAGAATACTCAGCTGCTGGGATTTATATGTATTATATGCGAATTGGGTTTGAATCGTATTTATAGGAAAGTTAAATCTCGGCTGTGATGAGAGGCAATCGGAGAGCTCAACTGGATATGTTCTCATTGTGGAAAGGGAATGGCATATTCTAATGTACAAGTAGGCTCTGGAGGGAAGGGAATGGGTTGAATGCACCCGGAGCAATTTGGGATTAAGCAGCTTGTTCAAGGGCACACTGGCAGGCTTTCCATGAGCGGGAGCCCCAGAGACTGCAGCCTAGAAGACTTACTGGTCTGTTTCCCATAGTATCCACCTGATCTGAAATGGGGCAGGATCCCTAAAACTCTGCTACTGACACCAGCCAGTCGTCCATCAAGCCCCTAGGCTACTGCTCTGCTGCATAGCCAGGCAGGTTCACAGACATTTTTGGGCAAGGATTCAAGGGGATTCATAGGGGATCCCCACGGTTCACTGGATGTCCGTTCTGTGTGCACACTGGAAAAAACTTCACAGCCCTGGCTCTGTTAATGGGAAATAAACAAAGCAGCTTAGGCCAAGCCACACAACACTTTTTTAGCCAATCAGTAACAAGTGTCCAGGCGTAAGAGAGGGGAAAGGACTATTTGGTAAATTCCATGCATAGCAAGAAGG
This sequence comes from Prochilodus magdalenae, assembly GCA_024036415.1. Lineage (NCBI taxonomy): Eukaryota > Metazoa > Chordata > Actinopteri > Characiformes > Prochilodontidae > Prochilodus > Prochilodus magdalenae. Next base: position 434,852 of record JAMWET010001353.1, on the reverse strand, counting down.
ACAGATGGCTGAGAAACAGTCAAAGTGGATAAGATCTGAACAACAAAGAATCTGAAATAAGTTCTTGGATCAGGTAAAAGAGAAGAGCTGTGTTTACATCAGTAAATCATTTCAGCCATGGAGCATTTTCCGTTCGCCAGATTCTTGTTCTGATTCTCCTCTTCCACCATAAATGGTCCAGCAGTTACAGGTGCCAGATTATAATGTTTTAAGCATATTTTAAGGTGGAACAGAGAGAAAGTGCCTAATGTGCCTTCATGGAACTGCTGCACCATTAAAGGTGAACATTTTAAATAAGAGGCTGAGGCACCAGAATGTAATTAATGAAAGCTGTGTCATTGTTTGCTCTACCGTTATAGGATTTATGGCCACAAAAATCTATGTGTATTTGTTTTGCTCTTGAGTTCATTTACCAACAATTTGCTGTTTCATTGAGCACACTTTCCTTTTGAGTCAGTTTTGCTGATCATGTAGGAGCCATTTGTAGTTCTACTGTTACAGACTGTATTCCATGTGTTTCTTAATATTCTTTGTTGGCCCCCTTTTAGCCTCTTCTTAAATGTTCACCCCCCCACCCCCCCACCAAAGACCACAACAGAGCAGGCACACTGAGGTGTTTACGCACACTAACATTAACACATCGGCAGGACACCATTGCCACATTGCTAAGAATGAACCTCCACCTCCACGGTTGTGGTAGATGAAACGTAAAATAAATTTTGATATGACTAGGGTAGATACGCCAATGATCAGCATTCACTGTTTTCCATGCAGGCTGGATGGATTGACTGGCATTCCTCTGTGTAAAGTTCAAGTCATCTGCTATTGATTTTTGTGGTCTTGTACTAGGTTTCATTTCATGTAGTAATGGAGGGATAATTAGAGGAAACGAGGAGTACTCAACTTTCCCTCTATGCTGAATGTTAGAAGCTTGCGTCTTTAAAAACAATAGTCCCCGTATTTTTAATGCAGCACAGCATGACACGTCCAGTGCATGGTAGATTTAGTGTCTGCTATGACATTGCTATGTTGCTGAAGTATGAAGAAAAGTCTTCACACTTGCTTGTCGCATTCGCAAAATGATTTTTCAAAGAGTCATCCAGGGAAGTGTTTTTCGGGGGAACCGAAAGTGGTTCTTCTGGAACATCCAGCTGGGTTAAACGATGCAGTGCCATTCTCCATGCAATTGGAGAGGAACAAGGTGCAAGCATTTGTAGGCTTCCCTCAACAGTCGCTCGTAGCTGGAAAAATGCTAGGGAGACTACAGAGAGACCTTACTAGGGTTAAAGCAGCGTTTTATATAGACCCATCGGGACATTTCCTCATTTGTTTCTTTAGGGTTTCATAGACCAGCTTCTACACTGCAGTGCTTCTCCAAACATCTACAAGCATTGTCAGTCTGAGTTAAGAATGTTGTCAGGGAGTGTGGGTTATTAGAGGCTTACCTGCATTAGTGAGCGAGCTGTGCCTGATGCATTCATACTGCTTGATATTCAGAGATTGTGTGAAGCCAGACATGATTATTTTCCATTAGGCAGAGACCTACAGGAGTGACAGAATATGATGCAAGCTCTGCAGATATGTACAGATCTGTACACAATACATGCACCTGCAGTGCATAAATTCATTGGTAAAATAATTATTTACCTTCCTTTTTGTGCTTTTGTTTTTCAGAACTTCTATAAGGATATCAATCGGGAAGGAATGTACATCAGGTAAAGTGGTTAAATATGTATACATCTGTAGATGTGTGTGTGTGTGTGTGTCTGTTTTGTGCCTGTGTGAGTGTGCAGTAAATATGTAGGTTGTGTGTCGTCAGTGTTTTGGTGCCTTGGTGTGTGTATGTGTGTGTGTGTGTAATCTGACAAGGGATTATCTAGGCCTTGCTGAATTAATGTTAAAATCCAGAGGATCAGCCTCCTCTCCTCCGCCCATAGCAACAAACTCACTCATAGAGAGAGGGAGAGCGAAAGATAGCGAAAGAGGAGTGAACAGAGACGGTTGAATGGATCTTTGCTCTGAGTCATTTAGAGACACGTAAAGTGATAGACACAAAAAAGATGAGATCCTTCAACACACGAGTGAGAGAGAGCCGGGAATGACGGATATTGATGAAAAAAGAAGACCAGACTACATAGGGGGAATTAACAAGAGAAAAACTGTGAGGAGGGAAGAGGGGTAATGAAGGGAATCAAGCAGCAGACAGCAGAGAGTGTGTGGAGGGGAGGAGGGCTGAGAAGGAGATAGAGGGGTATAGGAGCAAGAGAAATAATACAGAGTGTGGATAATACTGAAAAGAAACAGCATGAGTGAGCAAGAAAGAAATCAACAGGGGTGATATCGAAACTCTCTCAAAGCAAGTGTGGTCAATGTTAGCGAGTGTCTGAGAGAGAAAGACTTAAGAGTCCTTTATTAGACAGACAGCCTGTAAGTCAGGTCCTTACTGAACTCCTTATATGTAAATGCCTTATTGCATATTTTAAAATAGAGTCAGTTATGCAATAAAATATATTCACATTATTTTTCTGCAAATCACTTTATTCATAAAAATAACTTCAAATCATACTCAAATCATAATGAAACCAGTCCTCTACTACTGACAAAGACAAATGGAAGTGTAGAATCCACACTTTTAACAGAATATTTCCTAGTTTTAATGAGTAAGTAATGTTTTTCAGTTTTTCCCTTTTCCTTGGGGTGTTGTGTAGCTTTTTGTTCATGTAATTGGTCTTCAAAGTTATAAAGCTTAAAGTACACGCCAGAGGGAGGAGCTCTATACCACAAAAACACTTATTTCATCTGCTGAAAACACATGAAATAAGACATTTCAGACATTTCCTGTTACAATTAGTCTTCATTGGCCACCTGTAGAGGCGGAACCTGTGGCAGGATGCTGCTACTGCTTTCTGAGGTGCTGCCCAGTTGACAGATTAGAACAGAATGAGCAAGGTAACCAATCAGAGCACACTGGGCACATCAGGAGGTGGAGCTTAAAGGCACAGGAGCTCTAACCGAGTATTAGACAGAGGGTAAATACAGATGTACGGTATGAGAAAAAATTCAGCTCTTTGTCAGTCATGAGGTGACATAATGTACGCAGTCATTATTGGCCACCTACTGGCAAGCTTGGCACGCCCTCACACAATACACAGAGAGCCAAGAGTAAATACTGACCACTCTGACACGAGAGTGAATCAGGTCTGGCAACTTGTTCTACCTGACTCTCAGGATCAGATTTAGATGCCGTTGTAAAAATAGTCACAGTGGTAGCAAAACAGAACAGGGTGGATGAGCTGACCAGTCACACCACACTGGGCTCGTTGGGAGGCGGAGCTTAAAGACACAGGAGCTCAAAAGCATTTCAGACAGATGACGACTGCAGATGTACAGAATGACAAAAATACAGCATTTTGGGAAGAATGTAAAATTTATTCCAGTAGAACCCAAAATAAAATTTTAACATTAGCGTAATAGGTCCTCTATAATATCACATTACATCATCTGTATATAAAAGCAGCTCGTTGAGTTCCACTGCCCCATTCTGGAGCTGAAACATACACAATTAGATTGTCTTTAGCTCTTATTTTGGAGATGCTAATAACACACATGATGTAGATGATAAAGCCAAAAACATCTGTTATGCAACCGATACACCTTGGTTGTTACCATGCCAACACCAGAGACAGCACTGATCGGTCGATTGAGTTCTTGTCTCCTGCAGAAGTTTACACAATCCACCAGCAGGCTAATAAAATTCCAAATATTGTATTTGATGTGCAAAATGCCATTGGATACAGCCTTGCACAGTCTTAGAACTTAGTTTGACCCAAAAAAAAAATAACCAGTGGTGCCCAAACTTTTGCATTGAGCTATATGCATGTTTTTGAATGACCTGACTGACATCAGAATAAATCATTTAATCAATTCTGTTTGCAAAGACCTGAACAGTTAAAATGAGAAAACTGCACCTCTGTGTTTACTGTGCAGGCTAACGACATCCCAGCACCTTAGCTAGTGAAAGTCCCTGCCTCGTTTTGTTCTGACTTTCATCCCCTCATCACCTGCCACACAGACACACACACACTCAGGCTGGCCAAGACATTAAAGCCGCTGGAGGATCTGCAGAGAGTGAGTCTCTCTATCATATGCATATTCTCCCCACGAGCCAGATCATGCTGCTGGATCAATAACCTGCCTCTGTGAGTCTTATTCCAGCCACTGATCCGCATGCATGTTCAAACAGAGGGAGAACAGCAGAGATGTTTTAAATCCAGGCTGGAAGATGTACCTTAGGCCTAGTGTATAATTCTGTAATTCTCTGGAGTTTTCCACAATTCCTTTCATACCTCTGCCAGCACTGGAAGAGCCAGCTGCAGCCTTGGATGAGTTTAGACCAGAAAAAAAAATAAACAAGACACACCTCCACCCTCCCACCAGCTAAAGAATATTACAGCATCAAAGTGTGCCAGCTTGCTATTAGACAGAGAGAGAGAGAGAGAGAGAGAGAGAGAGAGAGAGAGATAGAGAGAGAGAGAGAGAGAGAGAATGATGAAAATGAAAAAGATACAAAAAAGGGGAGAAAGGAATAGTTACAGACAGATAAAAAAAAAACTGATAAAAAAGGGAGAAAGATAAACAAAAGGTAGTAGATCAAAAAGATGGAAAATTAGAGAAAAAATAAAGAAACAAAATAAAAGATTTAAAGAGATAATGAAATAAAAATCAAGAGAATAAATCAGAAACAGTGAAAGAATAGGATCAATAATTAAGAGCAAAAAGAAGAAAAAGAAGGAGATTGGAATCAGAAAAGGGAGGAGAAAGAAAAATAGGAGAAGGAGTGACTTTTCTTTTGCTGTTTGATATACAGTAGCCTTAGAGGCACATTAAACTTGGATGTGTCTGAGTGTGTGGCTGGAGACAGGGAGACTGGCTGAGGAATGATAGATTTACTCCACATGTTTTACACACACTGGGTCAGGGCTGAATATCTAAAGCAGATATCTGCAGGATATTTAATTCATGACCCAGTTCTGCTCCTCATGTAAAAATCTGCATACATACTCCCTCAACACTGTGAGCTACAGCACTGTAAAGAGCCAAATTCCGTTCCGACTCAGGACACACCACATTAATCTGGTGGGGACAGCTACTATCCTCTCATTCATTTCCATAGACTTGAGATTATAGAGTTCAGTTTCTGCTCTAAGTGACATTCTTATCCCCAGAAACAAACCATGGCATTGCTCCAGCCCTTGAACCTTCGGTCATTCTGTTTTAGTAGGGCTTTTTTTGGGAGTTTGAGAATGGTTATTGATTATTCATCACTTACCCTGGTATTGATCCGTTTTACTTTTAAAACCAGCCGTTTGACCTGCATTAGGCTTCTGCCATTTGTCTACTTCAGGTTTAAGTATTGCCTTCATCAACTGGGGTCGTTGTTAACTTGGTCATAGGGCCCTGGTCTCCAGAATCTGAATATGCACCTGTCTGACAATATGTAAAATAAGCATGTAGTAAATCTAATACAAATCATATGGAGCTAGAGCTTTGTATATAAATCTAAGCAGCCATCCAGAATTTCTTAAGGATATAGCTAGCTGACCAATAGGTCTTTATGACCTTACCAGCCAGCCAGCCTGTATTTTACACATAACAAGTAGACAAGCATGTCTGTATGACCTAAACAGTCATCCACAATAGGTCTCTGTGACCTAACCACCCACCAGTGTGACTTGATTACTTTACCAGTAAACCGTTGGTCTGTATACCTTAATCAGCCAAACAGTTATTCTGTACAACCTAATAAGCCAACTAGTATGTCTTTGTGGCCTAACCATACACTATCTAACTTACATATATGTCTATATGACATAAACAGTCAACCAGTATATCTGTATGACACAACCAGTCAACCGGTAGGCCTGTGATATAATCAGCCAATCGGTATGTTTATATGATCTAACCAGCCAACCAGTTGGTCTCTATGTCCTAACCAGCTAACTAGTAACTGTATTTATTTGATGTAATTTGCCAACCACAGGGTAAAGCATTCACAATCAATTTTTGGGGGGTCATGGGATAGATTTGTTTTAAGTACCCTCCAATGACATTCTTTATATTGGGAGGAGGCCCTCCTAATACAACCTACTCTAGTGCCTACACGAGTAAAACGTTTTATGAATTAGGATTACATGATTATTGATTGTTCTACAGACAGTGTACATACAGAACATTGACATTTTATTGTATTAAACGTAGTTTGGCATGTTTATGGTCAAAAATTCCATGGCCTTGCCATATTCGGTAGCCACCTTGTGTAATGATAGGGCTATCTACTGCTATAGAAGACTGCTGTAGGTTTTGAGGACCAGCACAATGACGAACAAATAATCAACTATCAGTCAAGTCACTCTACATATCTAGTCTACGTTCAATAGCTTGACTTTATTTTACTTCATTCGTTGTTCTCGAGTTCATCATAGAGGCCACAAGGGACCTGGTCAAGGTCAGTGGACTAGGTAAGCCTGTGTGTTGATCTGTCCGTGTACATCAGAATCATTCTGACTTTGAAAGAAAGAGCAACTGTGCAGATTATGTATTTCCTTATTTGACATATTCTGTTCCTCCTTTATCCTCAACCCTACATGTTGAACACAGCAAATCCTTTGGTAATCATGTTTTTTTGTTGGGTACAACAGAGGATGGCCAGAGTTTGAACAGAACGGCTCTGGAGAATTGGTTTAAACACTCAAGGAATACAAGCTTAATTCTGGATTGGAGGTCCAATACTGTCCTCTTTTGGAGGGTGCTGTAAAGTACAGCGTGATAGTTTACAGGTATGAGATCAGCTGTGATTTAATGTCTGTGTTACAGGTACCTCTATAAGCTGAGAGATCTTCACTTGGATGCAGAGAACTTCACAGAGGCCGCATACACACTTCTGCTGCATTCCAAGCTGCTTAAGGTACACACACTCACACACACCCACCAAAGCCACTTAGAGCAGCCTTAATCACAGTCTTGCACAAGTAGCACACACACACACACACACACACACCACAGATGCAGTTTGACCCCAGACAAAAGGTCATCTTGGCAATGAGAGGGATATTTTGTTGGTGCAATGGGAGTTCTTTGGAATGAAAGAGGCATCGTTATTGGCTGATTTACAGTCGTCCCTGACAACGTCCAGTGGCACTTTGTGGGTAGATAAAGCACTCAGACTGGATTTATAACCTGAGTTCAGCTCCTGCAGACCAAACACCTAGATTTATAGAGCTTTTCTCAGTTCTAACTTTCTCTCTCTCTCCTTCCCTCTCTCTCTCGGGTCATATTTGATCGATATTATCAGGAGTGTGCAGTTCTTTAATTTGAATTAGATTTCATTCTGACCTTTAATCCTCTGGTGAACACAGTTCCTCACTTTCCCCACAATTATCCTCTCCTGCCTCTTATCGTCCTATTCGTTCTCCCAAATAGAATAGACGCCTCAATAACAGATGTAATTTCAGAAGGCCTGTTTTATATCCTTATTATCTCTTCTGGAATATATGAAAGTTAATTTCACAAAGCATTTCTCATGTCATATGAGGTCACCCCTCTCATTTTATTCTATCTTGTCCACTTTGTTTCATTTCATCTCATTCTTTTGCATTTAATTTGTTCCCTTTTATCTTCATTCCACTAATTTCACTTCTCTTCCATCCATCTCCATTGTGCTGCTCTATTCCTCTCCCACCTTGCAATAACGCACACATCTCTCTCTGCCAGTGGTCAGATGATCAGTGTGCTCCTCAGCTGGATTACCAGACCCCCCAGTCCCAGCGGCAGCTCAAAGAGACACTCTACAGCACCATCATCAGCTACTTCGACCAGGGCAAGGTGTGCTGGACTTTAGAATCTTTTACATTCCCGGACAGACAACAGGCTAAAATGTAGCTTAGTAGTGACACATGCTGATGACTTGTTTTCTGCCTCTCTGAATCTTAATCTGCTGAATCTACAGCAAATCGTTGACTCGCCATGGTCAGTTCTGGTGCATGTTTCTCACAGAAGTAAAAAAAATTGCAGATTTACGCAGATAATACATGTTATATTAACTGAAAGTAAGTATGTTAAATCAAGTATGTGCACACAGCAATTATGTTTATGTAACTTATGTTTATGTGACACATGTACAAAGGTGGATCATGGGAGTTTAAAGCAACATTTAGGTTTTTCAGTGCTACACTAGAAAAAACCTTAAAATTACTATAAACTTACTTAAAATAGTAAAAAACTGAAAATTAAAAACTGAATTCTACTAATATTACACATGCAGGAACTGAACCGCTAGCTTTGTCAGGTTTAGTTATATCTGGTCCAGATTCTTCTACAGTATGGAGTGTGGAATCTTGGTCTGAAACAAGCTGAATTTATTATCTGGGGTTGGGATAGGCAACATGGTAAAAGTTATACTTCATAATACTTTAAGAGACATTTTTACAATACATGACAAACATCATAATATTTCAAACCAAATTCAGACAAAATGTGCAGCAGATGTTTTTAAAAACTGTTTTTGAAAAAATAATAATACATTAATAATTTGCATACGTCACCAAACATAATCCAATTAAACAGGACTGACAAGGATCTCGTTGTAATGAAACACATATTTGCCCACTGCTCTTCAGATACTGACAGTTTACACAGTATCCTCAGAAATGCATACTGTGTATCACAATAGCAAAAATAAGGTACAAGGTAATGATTAAATCACCTCTAATCTTGAGTAAATACCCCACACATATTTGTGAAGTTCATGCATTTGAATGACCTTCATATATTGTGTTCTGACATGTCTGTGTGTATGTATTAGATGTGGGAAGAAGCCATTGCTCTGTGTAAAGAGCTCGCTTATCAGTATGAGATGGAAGTCTTCGATTACGAGCTGCTTGGAGAGAACCTGGTAAGCATGCAATCACAGTTCTTCAGCTTCTGTTCAAACCTTTGCCCAGCTGTAAAGATGGTATTTCCACAGAACAAGGTCAAATTCAAATAAAACTTCTACTTACCAGTAACATATGGAGCCTCTATCAAGTCCAAAATGATTCATATTAAGAGCAGCATGCCTTTGTTAACGCTGCCTTCTAAAGGTTAACACAAGATTTATGAATCATTCCTAAAGGCACAGTCATCATATCACATCTTTAATTTGCTCTAGATCTTTAATGCCCACCTTAATCACTCGCTTCTGAGGAGAACAGAATGAAATAAAAACATCCACCCCAATCACATGAAAATCTCCTTTGGGACTGAGATATTAAGTCAAGGTTATATTTCCGCCTGCTTAAGATTCTGACTGATTGAATGTGAATATGATTTTCAAAATTGTGATTCTGCTTAGTATTTAATGAAATTGTTCTCTAGTTAATCAAAGGATTCTGTAATTTTCTGATTGTGCTGATGTTGTGGGTGCTATTTATGTAGGATAATTAATTTCCTCTAGAGTAATTGGGTCAGCTCTGTTATGAATTGTAAATTCATTGTATCTACAAAATACAGCTCTCATGTCTTATTTGTGGACATAAACTGATGTTACACAACCACAGCTATGACTTTCTTCTTCACTCTTTGATGTCTTTTATGCTCTTTAAGCGTTAATTCTTTCTCTTTGTTTACGGTTTGATATTTTCCCATTTTGTTCTAACAGCCGTGTTTGATCCTCTGTTTAGAAACACCAGGCAAAGTTCTATGAGAACATCATGAAGATCCTTCGTCCTAAACCAGATTACTTTGCTGTGGGATACTACGGCTGTGGCTTCCCCCAGTTCCTGCGGGTCAGTGTGTGTATGTGTATGCGTGTCCACTAGTGTGTGCATGATTGTGTGTGTGCGCCTGTGTGTGCCTGTGTGTGCGTATGCTCCTTTGGTGAGGTGTTAAAGCAGGATGAACTTTAGGATTATGACATGTTATGACTGGTTTGTTTAACTGCAGAATAAGGTGTTTATCCACCGTGGTAAAGAGTATGAGCGGAGGGAGGATTTCCAGAGCCAACTCATGAGTCAGTTCCCCAGCGCTGTCAGACTCAACACCACCACCATGCCTGGAGATGACATTAAGAATTCCCCCCTGCAGTGTATCCTTAACTATGACAGCACAAGCATTTGTGCTATCTTGCACAGTCAGTCTGGCCAAGTTGTACTCCACCAACCTTTATCCATCATTTTTTCTCTCACTTTATGCAAATTCATGTTTAGATACCTGCACATATCCACTTCATCTGTGGAGGCCAGTACTCTCATCAGGCCTGGCTACGATTTTAGCCCAGACATTGGATGTTAAACCAGGCCATATTTGGTTCTATTGACTTTAGCTTATATGTAAATGATTTAGCCCACTCAAACAACAGATGTATGCAGATGATCATTTTAAACTTAAATAAATGCATTTGTTCATATAACACTATATGTAAAATGTTTTCTTAGCACAGTGCTTTCAGACATCCAGTGCTTCACTGTGCAGCCTGTGCTAGAGATTCCACCCCATCTAAGGAACAAGCCAGTCCCTGATCAGATCATCAAGTGGGTTTTCCACTAGTCCAGACTCATCCTGCAGATCATGTTACATTATGTTTTCAGTTGCATATTACTTTCTCTTACACCTGTTTCATTTTTCAGCTTCTATAAGTCAAACTACGTCCAGAGATTCCAGTACTCCAGGCCTGTGAGGAAGGGAAAAGTGGACCCAGACAATGAGTTTGCTGTGAGTCTTTTGTTGACATGCATGCAAGCACACTGGGGCTGCATGACCATTACTTATTTGTTAGTGTCCATATGTCTAATGGCCAGTGGAAATATAGATTGAAATATTGATATTGCACAAGGCTGTAATATGCTTTTTTAATTACGTGCTTTGATTGCTGCCATTTACATTTATATGTGAGTTTTGTTGGGTGTTTTATTATTCACAGTATTTATGAAAAAAAAGTCATTTACAAACAAAGTAAATGATATTGGACAAAATAATGGACAAATAATTGGACTTTTCTTTTCTTTTCAAAGACCGCCTCACTAAAAACTAAGATGTTTTATTCAGTATTTCTCCATACTGTACACTCATTAACCCTCATGTATGTTTCCCTGTCTGTATAGTCAATGTGGATTGAGCGCACCACTTTCTTCACTGCATATAAATTGCCCGGGATCCTGCGCTGGTTTGAGGCTACGAGCGTCTCTCATGTAAGCATTAGTTTACTTGTAACTGACATTTTCTTAGTAACTTTTGAAGTATATATATGCATGCAGTGTTTTTAATACACCGATTTTCATTAAATGCGAGTTGACATTACAGCACTCTTTTGCTTTTCTATCAGACAACAGTGAGTCCTCTGGAGAACGCTATAGAGACAATGGGCAACACCAATGAGAAAATCCTTACCATGATTAATCAATACCAGTGTGATGAGACTCTCCCCATAAACCCCCTGTCCATGTTGCTCAATGGTATTGTGGATCCTGCTGTCATGGGTGGTTTTGCCAAGTACGAGAAGGTCTGTATATGTATGTGCTTATAAATTTGTGCCTAGTTTATATCTGTTTCTGTCTTTCTTTATTTCACTTTGTCATTCTCTTTCACTTTCACTGTAGGCATTTTTCATAGACGAGTACATGCAGGAGCATCCAGAGGACAAAGAAAAGCTTAATCGCCTCAAAGATCTCATTGCGTGGCAGGTTTGTACACACATGCTCACATACACAGCATTCTGCAGCAGCTTGTTGTGTCTGAATTGGTGCCATGTTTCTGAATCGCTATGATGTTTCTGAATTGCTGTGATGTTTTTGAATGTTGCTGCTGCTGGGAACCCCGTAGATTCCTTTACTGGGCCGAGGGATCGCTCTGCATGGGAAGAGGGTGACAGATGACCTCAGACCTTTCCACGAGCGCATGGAGGAGTGCTTCAAACAGCTGAAAAAGAAAGTGGAGAAAGAGTACGGAGTCAAAGAACTGGTGAGAGAGAGAGGAAGGCTAACAAATGATATGAAAGAAGAGAATTCCTGTTGTCTCATATTCATTTTTTTTTCTCACCCCTCACTCCTAGCCGGAAATGGATGAGAGAAGATCCACACGTCCACGCTCAGTCCTTCGCTCAGTTCGTCAGTCCATCTGCTCTTTGGCTGGATCTGAATGTGGAACCCCTACTAAGCTACATCCAGACAGGTAACCACACACAAAAACGGCTTTGCCCACTACAGTGCTGACTGTGAAATGCTTTGCTATCAAAGTCGAAAATCATAAACATAATATTCACTATGGCTGTCCCAAACACCATTTTTTGGGCTCCAGAGCTCCAGCAGTAATCAACAATGCATGCTTAAAGCTTTGTGCAGGGGAAGTAGAGGGATTTTGTCTCTGTCAGGCATGTTAAAATCTTCAGGCTTGCTGCTTTCCTTGCAGAGCGTTGCAGCAGCTACAGTGCAGCTTTAGTCCATCTACCAAGCCCACAGTTCTTTTTTAGTGGCAGGCTAAAGAGGAATAGCACAGTGCATGCATAGGTTAACGAGGACTTCATTGAGGTGCTCTAACTTGAGCTAAGATGGGTATACATCCCTTGTGATACTAAGAGAGTTCTCATTTTATAAGTGGAATAAGTTTAAATATAGTACAAAAATTAGCTGATAACTGTGGTGTCACTGCACTGTGTTGTGTAGTGTCGCTGCACTGTGTTGTAATTAGTTACGTTTCTTTAAAGATCATGTTTATGTTGTTGTTATGCTGTTGTAGCCTTATTCATACAAGGACTTTTATGTTAGTGCTGTCAATGGGTTTTCCTGAGTAGAGCAGGGCCCTGCTTTTAGCTGTTAGCATTGGAGAGGCTATGTTTATCCTCTCCATTTTTTAGTTCATAGCTACATAGTCTTAAATTATTTATGTTTCTCCAGAAAACCTGCAATGGTTGACTATTTTTATTCACATTTATTGATGGTCTAAATCCCAAAATTAAACTAAATACTATCCCAATAGACTATTTGATTAGTTGAATAGTTGGGAAGGTAAGGCAAGGCAAGTTTATTTATACAGACCGCTTCATACAAAAATAAAAGGGGGAATTTAAAGTGCTTTACAAAAATAAAAGCCAAAAATGAAACAACTAATGAAGACTGACAAATGAAAGTGCTTACCTGATATTAAAATTGGAATAAAATTTTAATTAAAAATATTAAATAAAAACAAAATGATAATGTACAAGTGCAGATTTATTCAACTACCTCAGAATTAGGACAGCTAAATTCATACACGTTCTGATACAGACTTAAAGTGCATTTTTAAAATTAAGTGCTCTTAACATCAGGTGCACATAGCAAAATTTGGATTCAGAAATACTACATTTGTGTGTAGGCTAACATTTAAATGGTTTATTGTCCCGGGACATGTTGGAGGTGTTTTCTGGCCCTAAACAATTCAGTGATTTATAGACCAATAGCAGAAAGCTTTGCTTACCTTGCAGAACTAAACGTGCAAATCACATGATAAGCCCCTGAGCGGTGAGATGATGATGATACAGCATTTCACAAAAGTTCCATTATAAAACTTCATGGTAAACATCAGTTGTCCTTTTAGAATTCAGGAACATCTATGCATTTATCAGAGCACTCATTTAGTCAAGATGGTAAATTATGATAAAGTATGGATGTACTTCCACATCTGTCCATCATCCAGCTGAATATCTAGCAGCACTGAGTAGCAGTGGTTTCAGGTCATGTGTGACAGAAAAATGCTTATGGGGTTTAGTCTTTCCTTCGGTCTTGCCTTGTCTAAAACGAGACAGCCAAAAAATATAACTGACAAAAAGAAGAACACAGCCCAGAAATGATGAATCGTTAACATGACAAGCATGACTAAATTAATGCTCACTGGAGGGCACAGAGCATCCTACATGGTTTTTCAGTCAGTTCATTTACTGGTAGATCAAGATTTGATTGATTTCTAAGCCTAAATTAATCATAGTCAGGGAAGCAGGGACGTGTTCAAACCGACTTGTTCCTGACATGCATTTGTGCTGTGTTTACTGAGATCCTGCTGTCCTGATGATTTTGTTTAGTTCGGGTTTACTGCCAAAGCCCGGGTTGCTGCTGTCTCAAATCCAGGCTCAGCGGGGCTGTGTGTACAGCTGGAGTTTAATCTCATGCAGAGTGAGGCCAGGAGTTGCAGATTGTTTTGAGGTGGTTGCCAATTGATTAATGTAGATATTGAATGTGGATGGCCGTAAACAGTTCATCTGTCACAGTCCGCATCCCAGACGCATGATTGTTTTCCTGCTTCGCTCTTGTGTCTGTGTTCTGTATTTTTCTTGCATTTTGCTTATAATTAGGTTATCAGAGTTTGTGATTTTTTTTTTTTTTAACCAAAACTGATGTAAATGTCTTGTTTTCAATTTGTTTTGCTAAAAATTGTAAATAGCTGTAGATGTAACATGAACGCAAAGATGTATTTTTCAGACATTCCCTTCAGTTGCATGAATCTTGCATTTGCAGCGACATATGGACTTCTTGACAGCTAGTAATAAAGACAAGGATTTTATTATTTCCTTAATAATTAATCATTTTATCCCACATATTGTGTTCCAGTAACTCCAATATCTTCAGCGCTTACATGAAGTGAAATTATGCCATTGTATTGTGATTGATGTGATGATACAGTTTTGTAGCAGTACTTCAGGAGTTTATTGACATATTAACAGAGGAACAAGCAGTTGCACTGTACAATGAAATTCTTTTTCTGCATTAGAAGGCAGGACCACTGCTTTGTACCTACATGAAAGATATTGTGAAATGCTGAGTACTGTGATGACATACAGGAAGATTTATTCACTTTCTTCAGCTGCACGTTTTCTCCCGAACGGAAAACTTTTGTCAACATCTGTTCATCTCACGTCAATCGTTTTTATTGTAGCTCTCAAAATGTAAATTAATGGATGGACGGCCTAGATGTAAGATGATTTCAGTGCAAAGAAGCCCAAGAGATTTGTCTATGTACATGGCTGTGACATCACAATAATTTCAAAGTGAACTGGTTTTGCTGATTATTTTTTCTCTCCCTCTTTCCGTAGTGTCTCTAGCGACTCGGCTGTGCCACTCAGCCCCACTTCCCTGCCTCGCTCCAGCGGTAGCATCAGTGTGGTTGATGACAGCGGAAATGAGGTGGAGGTGAGAATCCACAAGCATAATGGACAGAATACATTTTACTTTGCAAGAAGGAATCGAATACACAGACTGACTGAACTTCAATTCAGGCTGTATTCTTCAGTGCTACTTTAAAAGTAGCCTTAAACGAGTGCATTACCTTAACTGATATATTTCCAAATACATTCCTAAACTTCACCTTTCACTACAGGGTTTTTTTTCTTTTTGCAGCACCTCTACAGATCAGCAGTGCTTCATTATGATACATCACAGAAAGAATAACGTTCATTGCAGTGTTATAGGTCACAACCAGGGTTAAGGAACTCTAATTTACATAATACAGTCCTGCCTTAAAGGGACAAGTTAGCCAGAAAAACAAGGATAGTTTGAATCATGAAACAATATGCACAGAGGAATTAGCACACTGTAAATATCATAGTGCCCCACATTTCTATTTCTGTCAAATCAGAATTACATCCAATATTCTCAGTGTTTTTTATTTTTACTGGAGAGTGTCATCTGCAAAGCGTAGCCTCAAACATAAAGCCCTGCCTAATCTAAAATAGACCTTTAGATAGATTTTCAAACATAACTACTTACCACAAAGTCTGTTTCTCTGACATGTCTGCATACGCTGTAATGGAGCCAGTGCTTCAGTTCCCCTGAAGCAGAACACTGACTCATTTTTTCATTTCGTTAACATCATTCCCTTCTCCCTTATCTCATTCTCCTAGGTGAAACTGAGGAAGTCTAAAAAGAGGAAGAAGCAAGGAAGGAGCAGCATGATCTTTATCAGTGAAGAGAAAGAGAGGACCAGCACTCTGGACTGCAAACGAGTGAGAGCATTAAAGTGTTACCAGAAATTCCTGACATTTCTCAAAGTGCAGCTAATGGAATCTATTTCAAACACAAAGTATCTGCATTTGGCATGACTGGATGAGAATAAGACAGCAAGGATAAGTGAGAGCAATCAAAACAGCAGTTCTCCTGCTAATAGAAAACACTGCAATTACTGTGAGACTGAGTGTGTGCTTGATTCTCTGTCGTCCCCTAGCTGTCAAAGAAACAAGAGTTCCGCAGTGACACAAATCTGTCAGAGCCCAGTGAGGAAGGCAGCCTGGCCAGCATCAACTCCAGGTCACTGCCAACCATAACAGGTACAATCCAACTTTACAACCCAATGATCAGCCAATTAAAACATCAAGCAGACAGGTTCCACCTTATCCAAAATGAAGTCAGCCAGCCAAGACATGCTTGTGTCTGAAGTTTCTTGAATTTTGCACTGGGGTAGTGTGGCTAGCAGAACCAAGAGGTAATAGGTTATACTCGCATGTTGACAGTGTGCAAAATGCATCAGATCAACATCATCAGTTGCACCCATGCCTCAAATCATGTCAAGTTGCCAAATATAGGCAGTCTCATGTAGGCATAGGTGGATTCTGATAAGGCTCAGTATTACCAGTATATCATACAGAGCGATGCAAACTAGTAGGCTAACTAAAATGAACTACAATAGCCTCATAGCATAGACCTCATAGCTCTGAAACTGCAGAATGAAACTTTGGACACTAAAGGCACACTGACTGTGTCCACTCCCTCTTAATCTGTGTGCTATGGTATTGGAACCCAGCAGAGAAATGAGCTAAAAGACCACATATGCAGTGTAAAAAAATCTGTCACAGTCCACAACCCAGACAAATGTTTGTTTTCCTCCTTCCCTCATGTCCATATTTTAAAGGGCCCGTGCTCTGTATTTTTCTTGCACGTTGCTGATAATTCTGCTTGTAATTACTTTATTAGAGTTTGTGTGACTTTTGTACCAAAACTGTCCTCTGTTTTCCATTTGTCTTTTTAAAAAGTTTAAATAGCTGTAGATGTAACATGAACACAAACATATATATATACACACACACACACACACATATATACATACATACACACACATACATACATACATACATATATATTGTATGCAGAAAAGTTTTCTATTGTGACCGTTGTTGCTTTGAAAACCAAGGTTTCAAATGGCTAATTTAAATTTTATTTTGACCATTCTGTAGTCTCATTTCAGTAACCTCATCTTTATACAGAGACATCCATTGAGGTCCTGGATAACATTTTTTCTCCATAGGGTTTTGGAGGAATACAATATTTCCACTATATAAAATACTGTATTTAGGATGGATTGATGTTAGATAAATGCAGAGCATTATCTCTGACCATTTCATGGAGCATTTAAATCGCATGTATTGTTTTTTTTTCATATGATTGTTTTTTTTAGATTTTTTTAGGGGTGCCAATAACCGACTGTCCATTTTACCTCTTCTTAGATCTGTGCAGCAGTTAAACAGTTGTAGAAAATCAGTACTAACTTATTCACATTCCTCCCCCTTTTGATATCGATGATAGGTTTGTCTCTGACCGTAGCCAATGGCAGTGAGGAGATTGAATCAGCCAGGATTAGACGGGACAGTAAGAGCATGTCTGTGTGTCTGCCGTCTGACCGCACCAGCGATCGCCGCTCGAAAGGGGTCATTAACCTGCTCTTTAAATCCCGGGTAGGTTAAACTCGCACACCTACACTATGTACACCATTAATGGATTTGAAGTCGTTTATTCTTCATTGCATCCGTCTGTGTGTCTTCCACAGCTGAGCTCAAAGCCTGAGGATGGAAAAGCAGCACAAGACCCTGCTAGTGAGAAAACATCAACACATTTTTAATTGTTTCTTCTGGAATATAATCTCTATATCCAGACAGGATAGATGTAGATCTGATTGGTTTTATATTAGCAGGTTTTAGTATTATGAGTAATATTAGTGGACTCTGGAAGGTCCTTTAATCAGAATAACATTAGCCTGAAGCTGTGTACAGGAAATAATGGAGAGTTATGAAAGTTCTAATAATGATGAGGAAAAACTAATTAAATGAAATGAACTCATGTGCTACCTGAACCTTAATTTTTCTGTTTAAATGTTGTTGGATGAAATAAGCAGTCCTCAGTGCATCGGTGTTAATGCCTACATGTACATCTGATTTATTATGTAAGCAAATAGCTTTTTACTAAGCTTGTTTTGCAACTTATGCATATTACTAAATAGAGCAATGTTTAATGCATAATGCAGGAACAAACTTCAGGGAACCAGTTAATTAGCTCCATTTGGGGTACTTTGGGGTCGTTTGCAGTCTGTACTGCCGTTAAGGGGAGTGACACAAAAGAAGAGGCATCAGTCCCTGATGCAAAATAGTAAACTCCTTGCATTGAGTGCAGTCCCGCAAAGCTAAAGTCCCTTTTTGCCAGAAGGTTGTTTGTAATAATTAGATATTCCTGCAAAATTGCTGATATTGGTTTGGGCAGACAAGCCAAACATAACAGTCTAACACATTATGGTTAAGGAAATTGCTTTTGTGTGCTGGGCTGAGCTCTATGTTCTTGACTGAGACAGCTTGTTCCGACAGACTTTAGGGTAACCAGGTAATACATTTCAGCCAATGCAATTGCAGTGTTTACCAGGCAATATATTTCAGTCATTACAATTGAAGTGTTTCCATTAAAAGTCTTGAATGTTGGGAGTGGTGGTAATATTGTAGCTGTTGATTGGTTGGAAACAGTTAGACAGCATGCTAATGTTAGCCAGCCTTCCTCTTTGTTTTTTCATGTAGCCAGAAGTGTTTTATGGGATGTTTATTGTAAATAAAGAAGAAAAAAAATCAACTCACTATAATGTTGTCAGTGCCTTTTCTCATCATTGCATATTATTGCTGTTTTAAAAAATGTGTATCTCCAAAACAATATCTTAAAAGAAGGTAAGAGAAAAGAAAAAAAACATTTTTAACTCACCGTGTTAGCTCATAATAAGGATATTCAAGCTGCATAGGATGGATTATCACCATTAGGAACATCTACAAATTCATGCCGAGACGTCTGGCATGTTGTGTTAGCAAACATGGCAGCCCAACGCCACAGAGAGACACTACAACGTATGTGTAGCTCAATGCATATTGCTCATCATTTAATATTCCTGGTAACCTTTATCTTCCTTCCCAATAGCACTGCAATCCCACACTTCCTTCTGGGTGCAGCTATTTTTTTAATGATGAGTTTATTAAAACAAAGGTGACATGACAACATAACCTATGGAGTAACATCTCCCGGGTAGAAGGATGGTGACCTCTCTTACACAGAGGCACCTCCAAAATGGTCACAGACATTGCAGGCCTATAACATTGGGTTGTAACATGTATGGAGGACAATATATGCAAGCAGTGTTGTGCTATGGCAAATGCAATTAAACTGTTGTAACTGTAATGTAACACACAGGAGTCTGGGATAGAAAGTCTATTAAAGACATAGAGTGTACTTCTCTACATTCAACTGCAAACATTACAGAACAACCCCCAGCTTTCAGAGGGTTGAACATCTTCATAGTAGTATCAGCTGAGGTTCCACGCGGGACTTAAGCATTAACCCAATTAATGTCATTACCCCAGTGTACACATGGTCACCTGATTATAATCATCTTGGGTATCAGGATTACAGTACCAGGCAAAAGTTTAGACATGGCTCATAGAAGGTTTCTTTATCATCAGCTTAATGCTTTAGTATAGAATAAAAGTGAAGACATCAAACTATAAACTAGCACTTGTGGAATTACACAGTCATAATGGAACCTTACATTAGGCTAGAGCTTTCTTAACTTACAATAACGATTGATATAGCATTTTTTCTAATTCTTCTAAGCAATTTGGTAAAAAAAAAAAAAAAAAAAAAAGGCTGAAGATGGTTTTGCATTCATGTGTTTGGGTGTGTCCAAACTTTACTTTGGTACTGTATGACTGGATAAGGGTGAGCCACATAAAAATGCCACTGCAAATGCTCCTAAGGTGCGTTTAAAACAATATATACAAATACTGACCACTCGGGCACTTCCAGAGGCGGTCTGGGATGCATTTGAGTGGTGGGTTATAACACACCCATCTCTCCCAAACACGCCCCACAAGTAAGATCCCTCCGAGTCCAACTTGAATTCCTTCCCAAGTCCGCGAGGAACATCATCATGGAGGTTACATATGGTCGGGGACCAGGCCAGACGAAAGGGGTAATAACAATGTGGACCGACATCGCTGTGAAACAAACTCCACACAACTTGCATTATTAGAAACAGTGGTTCTGCCTACTCCATTCCACACAGCGATCAGATCCAGTGTGATGAGATGCCTTTAATCCAAGATGGCGCCGGTGCGGTTGTTGGGTAGCCGTCAACACCAGTGGGTCTCCGTTCATTAATTCTGCCTCTCCTCAAACTCAGGCATGTTTATGAACTTTTTCGATCAACACTGTGGGGGTTAGAGGTACGATTCTCACCCTCGTTTTTTACCTCCCCGGTTCCTGACTCCTCGTGCCCCGGCTGTGGCGCTGCGTACCTGCGCGAGACAGGCGCAGGAGGGCCTGCGCGTGCGACTGAGGATTACTTTAAGTATGCGGCTACATGAGAGCGGACTGGAGTCTCCTTTTACACCGGAGATCTGGGGAGAGGATACGGATCAGCCAGATACGATATCGCCGGTGCGCATTATCCAGACAATAAGGATTTGGCGAGAGACCTGGCTCAGCTTAGGTGAGTCGAGCCAGCTCCTTGAACTCTGCCCTTCTCACTGCAGTCTATAGGGCACTCCTAGAGCCACAGGGCGAGGTGGTGGGCTGGCTGTGGTTTTCAGTCATGCGTTTAAATGCCATGTCCCCTCAGTCCAGGCGTTCTCTAGCTTAGAGGTTCGGCTGCCTAAGGTTGATTTCATGTAATCCTTCTCTGTGTGTTGTGGTGTACTTCGGAAGCCCGTTTCATACAGTGTCTCATAATTATGACCTAGCATCTGAATGATACAGACCCCCTCAGCCAAATAATACTTTTAAAAGTAAATTTTCAGATTTTCTGTCTATTATTTTGCTAACAACTGACAGATAATTGATTATGGGGCACATGAATACCCATGTGTGTGTTCTGCAAGGCCTATAGTGAATGTTTGATTGTTTAAATCTTACTCAGTGTGTAAATGGCCATAGTCCTCTGTACAAGGCCATACCTTGGACTTTCTGATCATATCTTTAACAAAGGGTTTCCTTATCAGAACTTTATTCCTGAGGTACCTGCTTATTCCTGTCGGCCTGTGAATTCTTACTTCTAGTTATTTTTCACAAGCTTACTTGAAAAGTGCTGTAACGAGCATTGTGGAGGCAGCACCTCCTCGTGTAGATGAATTACTATTCTTGACTCTCGCTCCTTTTAAACCAGACAAAGCAGATTTATCTCTCAGCCATGCAACTCTACTCAGAATCTTAGATGTAAAATGTAAAAAAAATAAATAAATAAATAAAAGATGCTGCCAGTTTCTTATGAGATCTTAAAATATCATCACGCTGATTCCCAAAATGCTGTAAAAGCAGATAGTGGAGAATATTTTTTTTGAGAAATCATATCTAGAAATCATCGTAGACCCACAAGGTTTTAGTATAACCAACGCTGTCCTAAAGGCACCCTCCTCTTGCCACTTAAAATTTGAGTTTCTTGCCGTTTTTATTGACAAGATTGAGAAAATTAGGTCAAGTACTAATCCTTCCGTTCATGATCCATCATTTGATTTACAAGGCTCTGCTGTCTTCACTCAGTTTAAAGCTGTCTGTTTCTTCAGCCTTCAGCTTCTCCCTTTGATCCTTCCTTCTTGTCTCCTAAAGAAGTCATGTAATAGGGTCCAGCTTGTCCATGGGCCTGGTATGCTTAAGCATTTGGATTTTCTTTAACTGGAACCAACCTAACCCTAACCCTAGGCTTAGACCAGGAGGAAAACCAAACATAGCATTATACCTTCTCCACCAGACTTTACAGTTGGCTCAATGCGTACAGGCGGGTAACGTTCTCCTGGCATTCACCAAACCCAGACTCGTCCATGAGACCACCAGATGGAGAAGCATGATTAGTCACTCCACAGAACATATTTCAACTGCTCCAGAGTCCAGTGGCGGCAAGCTTTACTCCGCTCCTTCCGAGGCATGGCATTGTGTTTGGTGATGTAAGTCTCGCATGCAACTACTCAGCCATGGAAACCCATGCCACATATCTCCCAGCACACGCTTTTTGTGCTGATGTTAATGTCAGAGGAAATTTGGAAATCAGCAGTTACTGAGTGTTGGCAAACCTCAGCACTCATCAGCCCTGCTTGATAACACTATGTGGTCTGACACTTTGTGGGAAATCTAGGAGGGAAGAAATTTCATGGACTGATTTGTTGCAATGCTGGCATCGTATTACAGTGCCACACTGGAATTCAGTGAGCTCTATAGAACAACCCATTCATTCAAAAATCTTTATAAAGGCAGGCTGCATAGCTAGGTGCTTAAGTTTATACACCTGTGGCATGTGTCCTAATACGTTTGTATGTATAGTGTGTACAGAATATACCCTTACGGTTTATTTATTATTATAATTTCTTGATCGTATCTTGTTGTAGGAGGTGGAGAGATTGTATCAGAAGTATCAGTCACCACACACTTGTTTTGTTGGAAAATGATTTATGTGATTTCTTTTATATTAAAATATAAATGTACATACAGTTCATTCTATGTAATTAATTATGAAATGTGAATCTACATAATGTGTAACTACATAATTGTGCAACACACAGGATCTCTAAGCTAACACTGGGTCCACTCATATGTCCAGACTAAAGCAATGAGTAACACCTATATGGAAACCTTACTCTAATTGACAGTCTTGTTGCCCACCAGCCCTGAGCCTTCAATCAAAATCCCATAAGCACAGACTGCACTAAGAAGGAACAGGTGAAGGCATTTGATATGCGTCTGCCTATTTATAGTCTAAAACTGGGAGCAGTTGAATTCTCAGATATAACCCAGTGTAGCAAATGTCACAGGTCAGTGTGCAGATGCAACGCAGGCTTTTACATGATTTTCCATCATATCATGAAGCCTTACCATTTTCTACTGTATTTGAGGTATTACATTCAAATTCTTAAGCCAATTTCAAAATTGCCTTTCCCATGCTCAGAGTGCTGGAGCTCAGGTATCAGTTTCACTGCTTAGATAAAACTAGGTCTGCCCTCAGGGAGGCTAAAGAATTCCAGTTATTACAGTCCATTTGAAGGAGTAACGTATCCTACTCATTAGTGCACATTCACAGGATAATAGAATGATTAACTGGGGCTTAAATGTGCTCGGTGAGCTAAGAAATGATCAAACTTCTTTTGAGGTAGCTTTGTAAGAAATTAATTTAGTTCATTTACACAAATATGCAGTGATCCTCCCTGAAGCCACATTCCTATTTAGTCTTGAGTTTTCCATTTGTAGCGTCATTTAGCTTTTCTCGACCATCTAACGGCATGATTTAGAGTATCTCTCAGAACGGACCTATCACAAATGCACTTTATAAAGAAACTGGCAGGTAGCTTAACTGTGCTGCACTAATGACAGCTGAACCGTTAAGTATACGAATAATTATATAAAGCAAAGTGCAAGATAAGTATAAAAGTGCCTTCAGTCAGAAAGTGCAGTCCCTTAGAACATAGCATAGCTGCAGTATACAGTACAGCACTAAACGGAACTAAGCGGTGGTCTTACTTTATAGCAGAAGTCTGATTTCAATATAGCGCCTTCCATCAGATTACATAGGTAGAACAAAACACAGCCTCTCGGCTGAAAAAAATCGGTTCCGTTCCAGCACCATTACCTCTCTGGTCTGGAACCGTGGAACCTGTGACACAAGTGGCAAAGGGGCGTGGCACTGCACTGAGCTGAACTCTTAATTCAAGACAACCCAACAATCGTAACCCAGCGGTGATGTGTTCGTGGATGAGCCAATGCATCGGGAGGCATCTGTCTTCTAATGAGCACAAATGTGAGGCATTCCAAACGTTTGCCATGTAATACATGCAGGAGATCTGCAATGTGAGAAACACTACAGATAGCTATGAAACTTAACATGCTGCCTTATAACCGCACACCTTCATAACGGAAAGTAGAAACGAAACTACGAGTCATCTTGCGTGTAATCACTGTCTTTGACAGTTCCTCTGGGCTACACACAAATGCTGAAAGAGCTATTACTGGATGGTAAGATATGAACTCAAAGCAAGAAGTTCCCATTTGAAATAAATGTTCCAGGATGTTGCTTTTATGTGTTGTCTGCCGTTTTCTGCTTACAGACTAATGACAACTGGCCTCCAGATATGTAACCCCTCGACTCCCAAACCAGTGGAAAGGGGGACCCGTTCTTAAGAGGTTCAGTAGAGCCAGGGAATCAGCAAGGGCAGGAACACTGGCACTTTGTTGCTGAAAAAGAGGTATTGAAGATCATGAAGAATTATATAGTTCTCCACCTAGACATTCAAACGAGTCTTGAAATTAATATTCTTGATAAGTCTTTCAGAGTTGGGACTTATGGTTCTGGGTTCTGAGGTGTTGCTCAGTCTTCCAAATTGCTTTTTAATGCAAGGTCTGCTTGTAGGAAGCAAGTAAGCATCTGCATAAGTGTTTGATGAGCATGAGCATGATCCAGAGTGTCCTGAAGAACAGCTGCTGATAATGAGCAGTACGCCGGTATATGGGACATGCTGCAAAAGCTCTTGGATGTCTTGATGTGTGAGATGATTCTACTGGCTTTAGCTTTATCACTGATTCTCTTGTAGAAGTACTCCTCCTTCTGGTCGTCACTGAACCCGTGGATTTCCATGACCTTCTGGATATACTCTGATGGTATCGCACTTGCCGCCCTTGGTCGAGAGGTAATCCAGAGGAAGGCAGAGGGCAGTAGATTTCCTTTAATGACGTTTGTCAGCAGCACATCAACTGTTGTTGGCTGGTTGGAGTCGCACCAGTTGGCATTGTGTTGGAAATCTAGATGAAATCCTTCCAGACCATCAAAAATGAGCAGGACCCTGACTGTGTCCAAATCGATCAGTTTTACTTCTGGGAAGAAGCGATGCAGTAGCTCTGTTAAACTAACTTGTTCCTCTTTCTTCTGTTTTAAATCCTGTAAAGGAAACGCGAGGACCAAGTCAATCTCCTGGTTGATTGTTCCTTCAGCCCAGTCTAGAATAAACTTCTGTAGATATATGGTTTTGCCGATGCCGGCTATTCCCTTGGTGAGTACAGTTTTCATAGTCCCCTGCTGTTCAGGTGGATGTTCAAAGATGTTCCATTTAACTGGAGACTCTAACTGTACTCGCATGGATGCTGTCTTTGGCTCTCTCTTTTCTTGTGTAGGGCTTTCGCCCTCTTCAACTTGTGTAATGTAGGGCTCTGTGTAGACTTCATTCAGTAAAATAGGGCTGCTGTGTTTTTCTGCTTCTACAAAAATGTACTTCACTTTGTTTTTATATCTTTCCTTTAGTTTTGCTTTGATCTCATGTAAGAGGCTCACTGCAAAGAAAACAAGAAGGAACATAATTTAGAGTAACCCCCAAAATATGTAAATGTAATTTAATTAAGACAAAAAAATGTATATTGTATAAAAAACTTGGAGTTTAAATATTGTCTAACCTAAAAAGGGGGAATTTGAGAGCCTTTGATTGGTAATTACAGCAGTGATGTGTTTCTGATGGATTTAATCACTTCAGGTTGCTAGGGAACATAAATATTGTACTCTGGAGCAATGGCAAAGGTCTTGTGGTCTGATAAGATCAGGGAAGTGCATGTACTCATCATGCACAGCACCCCCTGTGCAAGCCTTTGAAGGCAGAG
Organism: Prochilodus magdalenae; assembly: GCA_024036415.1. Lineage (NCBI taxonomy): Eukaryota > Metazoa > Chordata > Actinopteri > Characiformes > Prochilodontidae > Prochilodus > Prochilodus magdalenae. The sequence continues at coordinate 408,939 of JAMWET010001353.1, read as the reverse complement.
TTATGATCTGGGGCTGCTTTAATTGCTCTGGTCCAGGCTTCTTCATGTTGTTTGGCAGTATCATGAAGGCAGCTGACCACCAGAATGCACTGAATGACCAAATTATGCCAAAAGTGGATTAGTTTGCCAGTATTCATTGGGCTCAAACTGAAAGACTGAAAGAGTCTTTCAGAGAACATGAGGAATCATTGTCACAAATGAATTGGCCACCACAAAGTCCTAATCTTAACCCCACTGAAAGTCTTTGGGATATAATAAAGGAGTGGTTCAGCTCTCCCGCTAATGCAAAATCTTGGCCAAAGGTTGTTTACCAGACAGTATACATAATATATAGTCTTTACCATTACTGGGCTCTGGAATTACACAGTCTGTAGGCAGCTCAGAGTCCGATTGACTAGAACCAGAACTAAGAAGTATAAGTAGAGGGTTTAGAGATTACAGAGACAAAGAGAGGGGAAGAAAAGAATAAAACGGTTATTAACATCAGATTTATGGGGTCTTAAAAGTAGTAGAGTACTTTATCACCCCACATCCCTAAGCCTTACCCAGACTACATTAACAGTCTGTAAAAAGCTTTTGAGCAGTGGCAAGCAAAATGTCAACTGTCCGTTATGTATATGTCAACTGTACTATATGCATTCCACAATAACTCTGAACTCCTGGCTTGGAAAGGCTCATAAGGGCTTTTAAGTCCATTGCTGAAGAAAGCAGCGCTGTTTTTACAGATATTAGTTCATGCATGTAAATCATTCTCTCTTATTTTGATAGGTGGATGTACTCCTCCTCCAGTAACTACAGTACAGAAAAAACAGTGCTCCTGGTTTTACATACCTGTCACTACTTGGGTAGTCCTCTTTCAGGCCAGCAAATGTCTCCATGGAATCAAAACTGTCTTGTTCTAGGTCTGAAGTTTCTTCATCACCTCTGCAGGCAATATAAAGACACACAGTCAACATTAACTCACCTAATTTTAGTTAGCTGTTATATGCAAGTTTGAATACCGCTGGTTGGATTACATCTTTATCATGAGCTTCTATAGAGAGCGAACGTTTCAATTTCCAATTTCCACACAATTTGATTGGATTATTTTCACAGTACAGGTGCTGGTCATAAAATTAGAATATCATGAAAAAATGTATTTATTTCAGTAATTCCATTCAAAAAGTGAAACTTGTATATTATATCCATTCATTACACACAGACTGATATATTGCAAGTGTTTATTTCTTTTAATTTTGTTGATTATAACTGACAACTAATGAAAACCCCAAATTCAGTATCTCAGAAAATTAGAATTTCACTTAAGACCAATACAAAAAAGGATTTTTAGAAATGTTGGCCAATTGAAAAGTATGAACATGAAAAGTATGAGCATGTTCAGGACTCAATACTTAGTTGGGGCTCCTTTTGCCTGGATTACTGCAGAAATGTGGCGTGGCATGGAGTCGATCAGTCTGTGGCACTGCTCAGGTGTTCTGAGAGCCCAGGTTGCTCTGATAGTGGCCTTCAGCTCTTCTGCATTGTTGGGTCTGGCGTATCGCATGTTCCTCCTCACCATACCCCATAGATTTTCTATGGGTTTAAGGTCCGGCGAGTTTGCTGGCCAATTAAGAACAGGGATACCATGGTCCTTAAACCAGGCACTGGTAGCTTTGGCACTGTGTGCAGGTGGGAATTCCTGTTGGAAAATGAAATCTGCATCTCCATAAAGTTGGTCAGCAGCAGGAAGCATGAAGTGCTCTAAGACTTCCTGGTAGATGGCTACATTGACCTTGGACCTCAGGAAACACACTGGGGACCAACACCGGCAGATGACATGGCACCCCAAACCATCACTGACTGTAGAAACTTTACACTGGACCTCAAGCAACGTGCATTCTGTGCCTCTCCTCTCTTCCTCCAGACTCTGGGACCTTGTTTTCCAAAGGAAATGCAAAATTTACTTTCATCAGAGAACAGAACTTTGGACCACCCAGCAGCAGTACAGTCCTTTTTGTCTTTGGCCCAGGCGAGATGCTTCTGACGCTGTCTCTTGTTCGAGAGTGGCTTGACACAAGGAATGCGACAGCTGAAAACCATGTCTTGCATATGTCTGTGCGTGGTGGTTCTTGAAGCACTGACTCCAGCTGCAGTCCACTCTTTGTGAATCTCCCCCACATTTTTGAGTGGGTTTGGTTCCACACTCCTCTCCAGGGTGCGGTTATCCCTATTGCTCGTACACATTTTTCTACCTCATCTTTTCCGTCCCTTCGCCTCTCTATTAATGTGCTTGGACACAGAGCTCTGTGAACAGCCAGCCTCTTTAGCAATGACCTTTTGTGTCTTGCCCTCCTTGTGCAAGGTGTCAATGGTCGTCTTTTGGACAACTGTCAAGTAAGCAGTCTTCCCCATGATTGTGTAGCCTACAGAACTAGACTGAGAGACCATTTAAAGGCCTTTGCATGTGTTTTGAGTTAATTAGCTAATTAGAGTGTGGCACCAGGTGTCTTCAATATTGAACCTTTTCACAATATTCTAATTTTCTGAGATACTGAATTAGGTGTCAGTTATAATCATCAAAATTAAAAGAAATAAACACTTGAAATATATCAATCTGTGTGTAATGAATGAATATGATATAGAAGTTTCACTTTTAGAATGGAATTACTGAAATAAATCAACATTTTCATGATATTCTAATTTTATGACTAGCACCTGTATGACTGGAGGAATTGTTTATAGTTCAACTGAAATACAGACAATAAAAATATACTTTTAAAAACATCAGCTTATTTAACATTCTTCTACTCTGTGTTCGGAATTCTCTCTCTGTGGATGAGAACGGATGCAGAACTGGGCTCAGGTGACACATCCCCCTCACACCTGCATGTAAAACTCAAACAAGAGATCAGCTCAATATTGGTGACAGCAAGTGACTCAAATTGTAGCCTTCTTCTTCATTTCAGCGTAATTACCCTGAACGCGTTGCTGTGAAACCGGGTGGAACACGTTTGGAAATGTCGCTCCTCATAGACAGGCAGCTGGACCCATGGGAGGCACATGGAGCTCTAAGGCAGAAAGGAATAGATACTTTCTCTCTTTTTCTAAGATCTTTTTTTCCTTTCCAACTCCAGGTTTGGTATACAGTCAGCTTCATAATTATTGGCACACATGGTAAACAAGTAAAATAGGATAGTTCATTATAAAATATCTTAATTAGTTTAATTAGCTATGGAGTTTAATTAGTGGATTAAATGATTAATACTAGAAACATTTGTTATATTCACTGCCATTTTCTTTACATCCTGAGCACAATCAATAGATCAAATATTCTGTCAATGAAAAAAAAAAAATAAATAAAAACCTATAGAGGCCACAGGGGTTTAAAAACTTAGTCCAATCATTTCATCCAGGCTATAGCTATAGTATTTTTTACTCATTCCATGACACATTGCGCACCTCTTCAACACTATGGACTCTGGGACTAGTCAGGCTATGCACGTTCATGTGTTTGGGGGATTTTTTTTTTCCTTCAGTTAATTGTATTGCAATTGCATATTAGCAATAGAAATTACTCTGACTTTACAACATTCCCGTTTTATTTAGGAAATTTAAATGATTCAGTGCATCATGACGTGTCCAATTTTGCCATAATTTGGACAGTATGACTGGAGGAATTGTTTATAGTGCAACTGAAATACAGACAATTAAAAATACACTTTTGAAAACAGCAGTGTATTTAACATTCTCCTACTCTGTGTTCGGAATTCTCTCTCTGTGAACTGGGCTCAGGTGACGCATCCTTCTCACACCTGCTAGTAAAACACAAATGCAGGCCAGTAATTTTGGGGAATGTTCACATCACAATCGCCATTGCTCAGCATTCTGAAGTAATGAACATGCCTCCCCGTAAGTGGCTGTTTGATCAGAGCAGTCAGTGGAGAATGGCCAGACTGATTCAAGCTGGCTTAGAATGAACAACATGTCAAACCTTGATCTTGATCTACAACACTGTGGTGGATGAAGTAGACAAACCATGTACTGTGAGTACAGTAGAGATACCCAAGGTAAAATAAGCAACCCATTTAGAAATGGTGAGTCCATGAACATGACAATAAGTTCTTCAGTAGCTTTCCGAGTTAGCACGAGTGGGCCAGCTAAAGCACATCATAAGAGCCCTGACAAATTTGGACAATCGTATGCATAGCGGGCATTCAGCTGATGACTGTTGGCATCCTGAAGTTGGGACCTGCCTGATCTACTGCTTTGTGCTAAATGTTGACCATACTGATGACCATACAGTATAACCTGGTTCCTCTAAAAGTACCAGTGGCATCAAGAAACCTCAGAGTGCCAATAATTATAAACCTGACAGTATGTTTTATAAAGCAAATGACATGGCAATTAGTCCTGCTAATGTCCTGGGTAAGAGATAGATAGCAGGTAAATTAGCAAATCGCATTGTAATTTTGTTTTTATTCATTCAGGTTTATTATAAATCCATGCAGTTCATTTGAATGCTCATTACCTGGAATCTTGAACAGGTGAATGCAGGACCCACTGAACAGAGCGTTTCCTTTCTAGCTTAGGGTGAGTCTTGGTGTTCTCTGATCTGTCGTCACTGTAGATAAATCATGTTATTGCTGAATCTTTCTTTTTGGTTGTAGCAGTATTAGAACAACTAAGGGGAATTAAATATCCCCACCTCTTCCCTTGCACACACTTGCACAATCCACCCTTAAATGTCCTTTATGCTACTTTGCATATGATGTCAGTTGTTAACTAGATGGCCTGACTTCATTCCTTCGTGGAGTATCGGTCCCTAAACTCATTTTCAAAGATATAACAGTTCCTGTAGTTAAACATACTCCAGCTATTGTCCTAAGAGTGGCACTGATTCTAGGCTAGGAAACACGCTTCCAGTCATACGAGTGAATACAGAGAACAATAACATGTCATGCTTTAATCTGCCTGTGGTTAGAGTCATAGGATTTGGCCATTATTGTATTTGGGTGTATTGGTTCCTGTGACTCCTAAATTTGTGAGTGAGTCATTACCTGTGCTGTTCTACATCGCGTTCATGCATACTCATAGACCTGTTCTTCGTTGGTCCAGCACGAGATGGAGGGGAGACCGATCTGTCAGAGCCAAGCCTTGAGAAACAAAAATCATTAAATGAATAAATCATCCCAGTACACGTCATTGTTGTTAGTTTGAATGTCTGTCAGTAAATGTCACTTGCAAAGTAAGAGATATAGCTTAAAAAATTTATATAGATATATTGATTTATTTAATGACATGTCTGTTCCCCCAGCCCACCGGTGTACAGAACAATTCAAGCTAGCAAGAAACTACTTTCACTTACCCTGAGTCTCTTTTCTCTGCCTTTTTGTGGTTCCGGCCCCTCAAATTCAAGCCCTCCGTCTCTGGATTTATCCTGGGAGAGGAAGCAGAACAACAGGGATGTGAGGTTATGTGCATGAACCGGGGGAAGGTGAGTGGGTGTGTATTATCGGTAGGTGTGGCCAGACATGCAACAGTAAGTTAATGGCAGTTTTAGGACCACTTTGAGAAAGTAGGTCAGGCCACAGCCCAAGCACTGCTCCACAAAGCAGGACAGGCAGTGTGTGATGGGTGATGGGACAGAGTAAATCTTTTTTGTTTATAGCTGATGTATCTCATATCAGCACAGCACATTCTGATCACGTTTCAAAGCACGTGAGGTTCAGGTTTCTGTATGTGTGGGTGTTGAGTCTTGTCATTCTATTCAGTGGTGTCATTTACCTATTATTACCCGTAGCAACACTGACCTTAAAGTGATAAATGACCCGGTGATGATGCAACATTAAACATTATTACACTAAGGGCACTTACGCTGTATGGACACATGTATTGGGACACCTACAAATGAGCATAAAGTGAGCCTTTGATGTTTGATTCTAAATAAATTGGCAAAATATGTAGCTTGTTCCCAGTTCACAGCTGTATCAGCGTCATCTCCTCTCTCCTTCCTCTGGGAAGGAGTTTCTTTGAGATTTTGGAATATGTCTATGGGAATATTTGCCCATTTGTCCAGAAGAGCATTTGTGATGTCAGAAACTGATGTTGAGCGTAATACATGCGAAGCATTGTCCAAAGTGTCTTGGTATGCAAACCCATTAGGATTTCCCTTCACTGGAACCAACAGGCTACACCTGAAAAACAACCCCATTGCATTATTTCGACTGCCCGGCCATTGAAACCCATGCCATAAAGCTCCAGGTGCCCAGTTAATGTGCCAATGTTGGCTGATCAGTGATGACTTTTATGCACTATGCTCCTCAGGACCCATCGACACTCGATAACTTGACATGGTCTGCCACTCCGTGGATGTGGTTGTTAAACACCTCTCCCTTTTCAGTCCCGTTGGTCGTGATATATTTAGGAAGGAAGAAATTTCACAGGCTGACTTGCAACTGTGCATCCTATTACAGTACCATGCTCAATTCCAGTGAGCTCCTTAGAATGACTAATACTTTGCTTGTAAGGAGAGCCTGAATGGCTAGAAGCCTGATTTTATGCCCCTGTGCCACAGGTAAACCTGTAATATGTCTATGGCTATCAGTTAACGTGTCCCACGTATCCAGGTCGCCTCTGTCTCTACAGGACGTGGCAGTGATGTAACTTGGTGCAGGGTGTAAGACCTCCTCAACACAATTCCACTGTGCTGGAGCTTAGGATTTTATAAAACTCACCTTGAAAGAATCTGGAGCTACCGGTTTATTCAGACCACTTTTCTCTATTCAGTTCAGGCTAGTACAGAAAGGTCCTGTGTGTCTTGGTGTTTGATTATATACTCTTGTATTTGGAGCAATGAATTGGATAAAATGAGAACAAACTCTTCTTGCATTGCAGAACCGCATGCCATGGCCACTAACGTCAGCTGTCAGTTCAGACTTGCTAAACATCAAGGTCACAAACTTGCCCTGTTGGCAGCAATTTCCAACAAGTCCTGTTTTTATTAGACTGCACATGTGTCTCCTGGAATTGTCAATTAACCACGTAAATCTGTTTACTGTTGTAGTACTCCTGTAAAGAACTTACTAATCCAGAGACACTTTTCTTTGAACAACGATAATATGTTTACTAGTATCATTCATTTCCTTTCATGCTCACCCTATGTTCACTGCGTCTGAGCATGGGGCCGGGAGTCTGGGGGAAGCCATCTCTGACACTGTAACCTAAAATAGAAGAAGACATCGGTGTAAATTTAGAAGTATGCCCACAGGTTTTGAAAGTACCCACATGTCCAGTCATTTAAAACATATCGACGCTGTCCAAAGAAAAACATGTATCTCCATTTTTGTTGATTTTTACTTTTATGCCTCATTTGATTTCAGGAGATGCTGTTTGCACTGGGTGTGAATTTCATAAGGAGTGGACCACAGAAACGACCCAAACTGCTTGTAAAGATGTCTGGTTCCATTTACCTCCATTCAAATTAAATGAGTTTTTTGCCTCTCCTGTAAAGTTGCCATTTTGGAGATACCTGTTTTTCTTTGGACAGTGACGATATAATGATTGCAGCATGTATTATTGAAAGAGCAATATTAATAGTAACCAATTATCAACATGATGTAATTAATGTTCTCGTCAGTTTTAGTGTGTTAGCAGGAGCTTGTATAAAAGAAGAATAAATTGCAAGAACGAGACAAAAACGGAGAACTTGCTGAAGGTAAAAGATGGGAGAAACACCTACATTTACAATACACTCGAACAAACAAACCATATACAGTTACAAGGTGAGAGAAGGGAGGGGCAACCAGTGAGACAGGGAGTAGTATTTGAAAGAGGTTTGACCCATCAACAAGTAGCTTTCAGGAATCAAACAAGCCATACAGTTCACATGGGACGTCTTCTAGCCTGATTGAGAAGTGTTCTTGTGAAGCTGCTCGGGAGAATGGTTAACAGTTTACATAGCTGCATATACACCCTCAACAGAAGGCTATATGTGGTATATTAAAATAAAGCCTGAAAATGGTGATTTGTAAATGATAAAGATAAAAAAGATATACCTCATTAATTGTGCCGTTTGTTAAAATAAACATTTATTTCTATTTCAATTTTGGGAAAGAAACAGTGAAGCATTTAAAATTGACCATGTAATGTTGCCATTCTGCATGTAGACGGCATTACCTGATGAAGCATTTCAGCAGTAATTGTGTCTCACTCCTCCTGAACACGTTTTGAGGTCTGTTTTGTGTTTTGAAATTCTCCACTCTTTCTCTATTGGAGACCTGAGTGGGGCAGGACGGTAGGCAGACCAGTCCGGCACCTGCACCCTGACTTATTGACAGACTGGCCCCATACTACGACAGACCCTGGCGTTTGGATTCCTTTTTGTACATAGTCTAGAGCACACGGCATCCATAAGTTCCCAAAACGACCTGAAATGCTAATTAATCTGACCGCATTACACGTTTCCACTTAGTGATGGTCCATCCCAGATGCTTCTGCACTCAGTGCTTCTGGATATGGATAACATAGATTAGTAGTGTTTGATACAGGTTTGCTGAAGTAACTCATCTTCTGGGGTTATATCACTTATAAACGGGTCATGGTTCTTTATGCAGTGCTATTTTAGGGATTTGAGAGCACAGCTCTTCAGCTTAGGCTTGTGCACGTAGTGCATTGCAGTTCTTTCCCTGACCTTTATAGCTTTTATTTTATGGACCGGAGATTCCATTCTTTTCTGATCTTGGTTTCATTATTTAAAAACATTACAAGGGCTATACATCTTATCACATCTTAACCCAAAATCAGTGAAGGGGTTCTGCTGTGATTACCTGGTATTAGGGCCAATACGAAAACACTAATTCACTCGTCTCTGTTTTATTTCATACCTGTTATATATTTAAGTGGTCAGACGCAGTGTGATGTTACAGGCAGTCATTACAGTGACACTATATGGTATAAAATGCTAATTTACTTATTTCCTTCTTGTTTCTTACTTACTGCATGTCCCATCAGGTCATAACATGAGTTTAAAATGGTCTTATTGTTACCCAGGAATAAATGAGACAATCTTTTCATTTTTTAATGACTATAAGATATAATATTTTTGAAAGTTCTGCTCATTACCATTGTGTTATTGTTATACTGCTGCCTGGTGCTACTACCTCTACAATCACTCACTTATTATACATGAAATAAGCAGGACATTTTTAGTAAGTACAACTTGTTACTATCATTTTACCAACAACTAACTACCATGTAATTAATGATTAAATACAATTTGTTACTGTAAAATGACCATATCAGTGCCTACTTATTACTGATCTGTAAAGTGCTACCTAGTTACCCTGACAATAACCTTCAAAAGTTCTTAAGGTTCATTGAAACATAAAATCTGATGATGGCACATCTCTTAATTTGGATCACAGGGAAGACAACAATGCTCCAAACTTTTGTATTGTTACATGTTAGAACAAACTGAAAAACGGGTGTGCAGTCTTTGTTCACATGCTGTTATGTTAGCTTTGTTTATCTGTTTACCAACCACTGGTAACAGGTGTCTGGCTTACTCGGAAATTGATGGAGAGATAAGTCATGACCACATTCCGATCTTTGATAAGATGTCCAGCCTGGTACACAATAATCACACATCACTCAACTCGGTTTTCTGCTTCATTTACAGTCTGCTCTATTCAGTTCTTCCAACACTAAAATAAACTTTGCTTAATCTCTGAACTCATACTGTTGTTGTGCTAACCAGACACAAATTTTAACCCAGGGTTAAATTAAGATTAAACATTATTAAACGTTATTACAGAAATGCTTACAAATAGAACAGATGCAAGTTTATGAAATATATCTTGCATCTAAAATGGGGGCAGTCGTGGGCTAGAGGTTAGGGAACCAGCCTGGTGATCGGAGGGTTGCCGGTTCTATTCCCTGAACTGACAGTAATAACTTGAGCAAGGCACCGAAACCCCAACTGCTCCCCGGGTGCCGTGGACAGGGCTGCCCACCGCTCCGTGTAAGTGTGCTCACTGCCCCCTAGTGTGTGTGTTCACTAGTGAGTGTGTATGTGGGTGTGTCACTTCACTGATGGGTTAAATGCGGAGACTAAATTTCCCCACTGTGGGCTCAACAAGGGATTAAAATCTTCAATAGTCATAAAATCTGTAGTTAATCTGTGATCACTCCCAAATAATGTAATGTAGTTTTTCAATGTTGTTTTCTAATCTTTAATTTAAAAGTCTTAGGGGTGCAGTGTTTTGTAGGTTGTGTTTTGCTTTTATTTCCTGGAAAGCAAAATCATGTTAATTTTATGACTTTATTTTATTTTAAGTTTCAGTTGTATGCAGTAAAGTAACATTAGCACAACAGTATTAGGCTTCAGCTTTCCTAAAACCACCAAAAACAAGAAAACATACTGTAACATACTGTAACACTAAAAACTCAGACTTTTGTAAAAACGGGCCGTTATTATTTTTGTTAGTTTTGCAGTGGATGTGTGTGGTTTATATTAGTCTTCATATATTAGAAAACTTCAAGTTATTTTCTTGATGGTTAATGCGCACGTTCATTTTTTTCACTGCTAGGTTTTGCTTTAGTAACTATAACTAGTTACTGTAGCAGTAGTCTCACAAAGAAACACAAGCAAAAAGTGATTTTGTTATGATGTATGTAAATTTGCATTCCAAAAATAAACATCCTGCATATATCAGATATACCATGTGGCATAGTTTGTGTCTGTGAAGGTTTCTTAACGCAAAAATGCATGAACCATCCCAAACTACCGAAACTCATCCTCTAACTTTATTAAAGAACCCTTTTTAACAGTGTAAGCTTCAAGATAAACCTACCGTCTTTCCAGAAGAAGCCAAACAGTCTTTAACAGATCAAGCCTAGAAAAGGCATTCAGCAGTGAAGTAGTCTTTCTCCCAGATAGATAATGGTCATGGCAAGCAGTCTCTGGTTAAGTTGGAAGAAGTTCAGACTTGAAAGAAAGACCCCAGAATGACAAGGCAGGTGAAATGATCTCTCTGTTTTCTTTGAAAGAAGCAAAAACAGGTTGTGCATGTCTGCCTAGTCCCGAAACTCGGACAAGGAAATGTAGAGTCGGCATGACGCATGCAATTATGTTATAACACACTCCTACTGGACTGAGCACGCTCCTAGTGGGCTGGTGACATCGGCCTTTTAATAGGGGACAAACTGAGTGCTTGACTGACATTAATTTAATACACTATGAATGTGCCTGTGTGTGTACCTACAGCTCTGCTTGAAAGTGTGTACCCTTTAGCATAATGTGGATTTATCTACAAATGTGAAAAAGGTGATCAGATCTTCATTTACATCAACAGATAAAGAACCCAAGTAAAACAAGTGACTCAGACTAATTATAAAGTTTTCATTCTTTAACTGAACAAAGGGATCCAACTTAATATTTTTGTCGGCAGAAGTATGCAAACCTCTGCCTGTTGATGGGTATTTATATATTTCTTGCATATCTTAGGCCCTTTTGCAACATTTCTACTGGGCAGAAGCCATTAACGTCATTCCAAACCATCCCAATAAGCAAACATCTTCTGCTCCTTTCTTCTTGATACAATCCAAAATTCAAACATGCATCAGATGGTGGCGCGTTATCCTGGTCCAGTAGCTGCAAAACAACTTAAAACCATGACACTGCCACCACCATGCAGTCACATGGCATGTACTGACAAATCAACACTAATGGTGAGGACGGTTTTAGATCTGGTCAGTCACACTTACAACTGACTGAATCTAATTATACCCTATACCAAAATGATCATTCTTAAGGCTGACATACACACATGGACAAAATTATTGGTACCCTTCCATTAAAGAAAAGAAATCCATAAGGGTCAGTGAAATAACTTAAAACTGACAAAAGTAATAATAAATAAAAATGTTCTGAAAATCAACTAATGCAACTGTGGCTCCACAGAATCACGTTAACAAGCATTATTAAACAAATGAAACTGGCCTGGACAAAATTATGGTACCCCTAGAAAAAGACTGAAAATAATTTGGCCATAGGGACATGTAAAGTGTGTCCTGTAATTAGCATCACAAGTGTCCTCAAACTTGTAAGGTGATTAGAAGGAACATTATAGACAAACTTGTTAAAAGTAAAGGCTATAAGACCATCTCCAAGCAGCTTGATGTTCCTGTTACTACAGTTGTGATGTAATTGAAGTTTAATGTCTACGGAACTGTAGCATGGAGCAGGCTCGGTTATGTTTTGGGGCTGCTTTGCTGCATCTTAAATCTGTGCAGGGTACAATGAAATCTTAAGACTATCAAGGCATTTTGGAGTTCAGTGTGCTGCCCACTGTCAGAAAGCTTGATCTCAGTTGCAGGTCATGGGCCCTCCAATAGGATAATGACCCAAAACACACAACTAGAAACATCCAAGAATTGCTAAGAGCAAAGCTATGAACTATTCTGAAGTGGCCTTCTATGAGCCCTATCTAAATCCTATTGAACATCTGTGGAAGGAGCTGAAATATGTGGTGTGTAGAAGACCCCCTTCAAACCTTAGACAGGAGACCTTTTTGCTCACGAGAAGTGGGCCAAAATACCTGTGGACAAATGCAAATGTCTCTTTGAGAGTTACAGAAATTGCATTGATTGCAATAATTGCCAAAACAGCTTGTATAACAAAATAGTAAGTACTATCATTTTAGTGCAGGCCAGTTTCATTAGTTTGTGTTTTGAAATTATTCGGCTGAAGCACAATTTAAAAGCATTATCTGATTTTATTTTGATGTATTATTACTATTCTTGTCAGTTATAATTAATTTAATTGACAGCTGTGGGATTTTCTTTCTTTTTCTTTTCTTTTTCTTTCTTTTTTTTTTTTTTCAACCAAAATATATAAAGTTGGCTTCCATTTGTCAGTTAACTTACCCACAGAGTGTATAGCTCTAAACTGTGCTACATGACAAATACAATATTATGTCTTTGTGAAGGTCTGATTAATTTACACACCCACATTAAATATGTATGCAAAACTGAGCACTGCTTACAGTTTTTCCAGGCCCACATTTCCTTCCTTTCAATTACTGTTATCTCCTCTTCCCATTGCCCCCAGAAAACACAACATTAACCTGCAAAGCTGCGTTGCTAACTGCGCAGCTGGTCTAAATGAGATGTCATAGGGCAACACATACTGCATACTGTAGAAGGTGTTCATCAGTCGTGTGGTTTCACAGTGTACAAGTTTCCATTCATTTTACTAGGCTGAGGATGTATTTGCATATCATATCTCCATATCTAACACCTGTCAGTGTTGTTTGGTTACCCAGGAAAAAAACACAAATGCTAATGTAGACCTAAATAATGGCAACCTACAGAAAACACAAAACAGTGCTTTTACTGTCCAGTTTAGACTTAGTCATAGACTTAATACTGACATAACATTTTATAGTTTCATATGCAAACTATAGTTTTGTATAGAGCTTTATATATATGTATGTATGTATGTATGTGTATAAAGCTTTTATAGTTTCGCCCCTTTTTTATTTTGCATACTTATTTGTATACTTTGCACTCCCCCTCGCTCATTTCCCAGCACAAACCATTAGCGCATGCATGATTATGTCCGTATCCTACATTTCCTGTACTTTGTTTTCTTTGATGTCCACTTATAGCATTCTGCGTGGTTTCCTGTATGCTTCATTTTCCACCCCCACCATCTTCCCTGCATTCTGCCTGATTCATGAAACTCTAAAGTGATACAGTGTGAATGGGTAAGCATTTGTAAATTTGATTTCCATGACATCACAGAAGCAATGAATTAAAAAGATGCTGGTTTTGGACTGGGAAGTTATTGGTATGTCCTAAAACATAATAATAATGTTTTCATATTTACTTATTTAAAAAAAAAATTCACTACATGTCGATTTATTTCTCTTTTTTTTTTAGTAAAGGACATTCCTTTCTTCATTAATGGATCTTTTTAAGTTTGATAGTTTATGAACATACCGGTAAAATTGACTCAGACTTCAGATAAAGCAGGAACCAGTAGTCACCTTATAGAACCAGAAAAGGAAAACTGGAGTGAATCAGTAGAGGGCAGTGTTGGATAGTTAACAGCAAATTGTTGCTGGTGTCGGTGAGCTTGAGTTTCAGCTGCTGAAGAGCCAAAACAATTAGATCCAACAGACCAAAATCTGCTGAGGACAGCTCTGCTCTACTTCCTGAAGAGGTAGGCAAAGTGTTTTAGACCATGAGTGAGTTTTACATATTTACACAGTGAAACAGATACGGTGATACGAGGAGGACGTATTTAATAGTATAGGGTGGAAAAGACACAGCTTCTGTTAATATGACGGACACTATAATGTCGTTCTAATAGAAGTTCCTAGTGTTCATTTTGAAGTGCATGCTTGTGTATACCTGTTTATTTAGAGACACGGCAAATCAACAGTCAGTCTGTATGACTTAATAAAAGACTAACTAAAACTAAATATATAAAGATATATACACATTAATATAATACGTAACATTAATGGAACCCTACCCAAAATGTGTTATGATAACAGCAGGTAACAGTGTGCATGTATAATTATACCCAAGGCTGCCCATGTGCACAGTGGTACAGTAATTCAAAGGCAGAAAGCATTTGAATCGCATCCAAAACAGGCAGCGTCTGTATGACCACAGCATGTGACAAGCCTCCAGCCTCCAGCCTCAAAACAGAGTGGTAAACATGTAAAGTAAGGAGATTTATTTTTCACAGTTTAAAATTGAAGTGTAATTGTTGTTTCTTAATATCGGCTGGTTTATTCCAGTGTAGCTCTGTATTAGGTCTGCTCACCATTAGCATCAGTAATCTCTAGAGGGCACTGTTGGGTTTCTCACAAAGCTTCATTGGTGCTGTGGCATAGAAAAGTGCCCTGGAAATTGCTGTTGTACAGTATTTCAGTGCATTTAAATAACTTTATGGATGCAGAGAAAGAATGATGGATATAAGGAAGATGAGTGGGTTGCCAGATACATACCTATGTGGTTTAATTCATCGGTTGATTCATTGGAACGATTTGTGCAGCTTTGTGTTTTAATGATGAGTGTATTAAACACGTGCAGGTTCACTGGTGGTTTGGGTAGTGAATATTGTATCTGTATTTGCACTGTACACGTCACCCCCAGCTCCTACCAGCACCACTGTAATCCGAGTCATCAGGTTTTTCTCCAATAAGACCACTATACCTTTGTTTACATTCCGATGACCAAATTATGCAGAAGGTTTAACAATGAACAGGTTTTCTACTGAAGGTCCCTTGACCAATACCCTCACACCTTAACTGTAATAGTTAGAAGCTCCCTAACAGCAAGAAAGGATGTAACAGACTATTGCACATTTCCCTATTTAAAGCTCACATACAAATACAAGCTGGTTTTAAAAGATATTTTTGCTATGGGCATCCAAAGATGTGCTCAGAGGCTTCGTCAGGTGTGTGTGTGTGTGTGTGTGTGTGTGTGTGTGTGTGTGTGTATATGTGTATGGTGTATGGTGTGTGTGTGTGTGTGTGTGTGTCTGTGTGTGTGTGCGCGTGTTTGTTATTATCACTAGAATCTCTATTTTTTTGGAGCACTGAAACATCACAAACAAAGCCCAGCAGACGGATTGTGTATGATTTAGGATTTACTCTGAGTCACATTCACTTGGAGCCCAGTCTCTATCACTGGAGCACATATGTGTAGAATGACAGAACTGACAGACACAAACACCAAATACCACTTGTTACATGAGTGACAGGCAGACTGCAGTGTGTGCGGCGCATGCTATCTGATGCTGAAGCAGGATATGGGGACGATGGCCTGAGATATCCTGCCCGCACTCACTGCTCCCCCACCAAACCACAAACACACGCACACACTGTGTGTAATGCATTTCTTATCTTCCTGCTCAATGACCCCTATTTATCATACTTACAAACCGGCGTAGACTCAGCCATCACCAGTGACGTATACACTGGTCCACCTCTGATTCCTTACTGTCGCACACGAGCCTTATTTATGTCTCATTGATGGTAGGACCAGATGCACTGCTTGAGGCCCCAAGTACTTAAAAATAAATAAATAAAAATAAATATATATACTTATAGGTACTTAAGAGTTGCAATTAATAATGAACTAAAAATAGAAACTAGCAATATTTCACACTTTTACAGTATTTATATTATATATAAATGAATGATATTATTAATAACTATTTATGTTCTTTGTGACCCTCATTGTAAAGCTGTCCCCTAAGAATTGCTATATAGGAGCACAACAGTTACGTACTATGAATTACATATGAATTTGATATACACTTGATAAACTCTGCACTCTTACATATTAAGACCTTAGTTTAGATTGTATCTAAATGAATTACAGACCTCAGTAAATTGTTCATTACTTTCTACATCTTAGTGTCGCAAACGTTGAGTCACGCAGAAATCATTAACATGATAATTATATTACAAGGTATTACATTAACATGATGGATTAATTGAGATTACGTAAGAACTTGGCAAGATTTATAAAGTTCTTAATAAAATCTAAAATCATGTTGGTCTTTATTGTTGTCATTAGTTAATGCTTAATAATTACATTATGTAGCTGTTTAGTACAGCTTATTAATGTTTTAGGTCCCCTTATTGTACCCTTATTGTAAAGTGTTACCAAAAACAAAACTGCTACATTTCCTGTGAGATCAATAAAGTATCTATCTATCTTGTTATCTGTCTATCTATCGTGATAATGTAAACTACGTAAAAACATTTACGTTTCATAATACAGTTTTGATGATTAAAGGTCTTTATAGAGTTAAAAATATACCAGAATAAAATGAATAAATAAAATGTCTTAGCTTTGTTTAGGACAGCTAAATGATGTGGCTACTCGAGCTACTCCATTACTTCAGATGGCTTCCACCATTCTGTTTTATATAACGAGGGGTGGTTGTTTACTGTTTGTATCAGTGTATGTGTAAAAAGTATACCCTATTTAGTAAAATACATGTTAAGTACAATTATTAGTATCTAGTAGAGGTATTAGTACTACTCTAACATTTGTTGTTGTTGTTGTTGTTGTTGTTATTGTTGTTGTTGTTGTGGCTGTTGCTATTTTCTTAATGGTACTTATAATAATTTAGATTGTTTATCCGCAAACCAAGCATTGCCCTAAATTTACATGCAGTCCTACTGGACATGTGTTTGATTGTACATACTGTGGCCCCATATATTATAATTTATTATTTGGCCATTTGTGTCATACTTAACAATGTGTTAAGTTAATTGTGTTAGGACTGAAAACAAGCAGCACTTATTTGAAACGGACCTTTCCAAGCCTGCACTTTTATTATTGGCAAAGTATCCTTTCAAACACAGCTGGTGTGTTTCAGATGGTCATTGTGTGGGCAGTTTCATATGAATTTGTTACATTTTATAAAGCAACCCAAAGAACTTCATTGCAGTTAAATAATTAAAGTGTCCAAAGGTGTTTTGGGATCAAGTTACAAGGTGAGAGATCTTTTGTTGGTGGTGACATATGCATGCGCACCTTTAACGTTTGGCTTGACCATATGCAGTATGGACCAATGAAAAGTTTGTGGGAATTTTACCGATTTTTTCTAATTCTTTTCAGTCATGCTGTTTTTTGATGCGATATATCTAAAATAAATAAATAAATAAAATAAAATATAAATAAATATTATATATTTAGTCTACATATATAATAATTACCATGTCAGAATTAGTGATGGTGACAGAGAACAGATGTTCATTTTCTCTGAAAGCTCCAAGACAAAAGGGTTTTTTCAAAACTGAATAGGATTTGAATATACGGCTTGCTGTCTTTTTAGCAGGTTTTGACCTGAAGTGTGTTTTTTAAGTCTATATACGCCAGAAAGGTGCAAATTAAAAATACATTTGTGGAAAACTCGGAATGCAGTGATTTGTAAATCTATTTTACACTTTATATGTTATTATTGTATGAACATATTTACTTGCTTTCTGTTAATATACTGTACGATTATTCCTAAATTGATGTCCTGCAGTACATTCCAAAAAAATTAGGACAGCAACGATTTTAGATTAGGAACACAGTGAAAGAGTTTTTATGTATGAGCTAGAATGGGCCCAGGCTCGCGAGGAACTGGAAGGATTTTAGGTATGTCACTTTCTATGGTGCTGAATATCATTTAAAGATTCAGAGAATCCAGAGAAATTTGTCTGTGTGCAGGAAAACACGGAAAACTGCTAATGAATGCATGTGACCTTTGATCCCCAGAAAGCACTGCATAAAACAAAGCATGTTTATGTAATGGACATCACCAGATAGCCTCAGAAATACTTTGACAACATCCAGAAACACGGCCAACTTCCCTGAACCTGCTCTGCTGTGAAAGCACAATTATCACATAGGCTGCCTTTTAAAGGATGTAAAGCCCAAAAACCATTCTGAACTGTTCATTCTGAACATCCCAATGAAAATGTGTTAACAAGCCCAAAATACAGCAATAATAACCCAGTACAATCAAACACAAACAACAGAGGCTATGACAGTGAAGTGTTAAAGAGCCAAACTGAATCAAATGATCAAAGATAAGACCGCCTTTATTATCCCACATGGGGAAATATGGGGGTGTGCGGTTCTGGAGCCTATCCCAGCTTCGTGGGCTTTAGGCAAGAAACACCCTGGACAGGCCGCCAGTCCATCACAGAGTATCTTTATAGAAGGTGAAGCACAAAAAAAAATAATCAGTTCTGTTTTTATTTTTACATATAATACAGCAATAAAATAATCCCCTCTGTGTTTTATTAGCAGCTTTAGGTGTGTAAATGCAGGCTGTTTTAAGGCTATATATATATTCCCCAAAAGAAACTTAATTTTCAGTTTGCCACTAGTTTATCATGATCATGCATATAAAACTTTTAGATGTTGGTTCACTGGTCATTGTGAATAGTAAATAAGATGGCTACATTTGCATTATACACTCATCAAGCGATAGTTGCTGTGGGCTGCCAATGGGGCTGGCACTAACAGAATGACCCATGGAGGGCATCACTGCTTTCTGTAATAATCAAATCAAATCAAATCATTTTTTCAAATCAAGTCACTTTTTATTGTCACATCACATTTTTACAGGTGTGAAGTTGAGTGAAAACTTAGGTGCGTAGTCCCTTACAGTACTTCAATAAAAACATATAAATTAGACAATAAATATATACAATACTAAGCTCTAAAATCTCTGTTACAAAAATTTACAGTTATGAATAAAAGTTATGAATAAAAACTATGATATACAGTTGAAACCAAAAGTTTACATACACTATATAAAAAGACACATGCATTTTTTTCTCACAGTCTGACATGAAATCAGAATAAACTTTTCTCTTTTTAGGTCAGTTAGGATTACCACAATTATTTCTATTTGCTAAATGTTAGAATAATGAGAAAGGAATTTTTTAAAGGCAATTTTTATTACTTTCTTCAAGCTCAAAAGTTTAAATACATTTCATTAGTATTTGGTAATATTGCCCTTAAACTGTATGACTTGGGTCAAACGTTTTGGATATCCTTCCACAAGCTTTTCACAATAGTTGGCAGGAATTTTGGCCCATTCCTCCTGACAGAACTGGTGTAACTGAGCCATGTTTGTAGGCCGCCTTGCTCGCACGTGCCGTTTCAGCTTTGCCCATAAATTTTCAATAGGATTGAGATCAGGGCTTTGTGATGGCCACTCAAACATTAACTTTGTTATCCTTAAGCCACTTTGTAACCAGTTTGGCAGTATGCTTTGGGTCATTGTCCATTTGGAAGATCCATTTGCGCCCAAGCTTTAACTTCCTGGCTGATGTCTTGATATGTTGCTTCAGTATTTCCACATAATGTTCTTTCCTCATGATGCCATCTATTTTGTGAAGTGCACCAGTCCCTCCTGCAGCAAAACAACCCCACAACATGATGCCGCCACCCCCGTGTTTCACAGTTGGGATGGTGTTCTTAGGTTTGCAAGCTTCCCCCTTTTTCCTCCAAACGTAACGATGGTCATTATGGCCAAACAGTTCAATTTTGGTTTCGTCAGACCACAGGACATGTCTCCAAAAATTAAGGTCTTTTTCCCTGTGTGCATTTGCAAACATTAATCTGGCTTTTTTATGTTTCGTTTGGAGTAATGGCTTCTTCCTGGCAGAGTGGCCTTTCAGCCCATGTCGATACAGAACTCGTTTCACTGTGGATAATGACACACTCTTACCAGCTTCAGCCATCATGTTTACAAGGTCTTTTGCTTTTGCTCTTGGGTTGATATGCACACTTGATATGAACCAAAGCACGTTCATCTCTGGGACACAGAACCTTTTTCCTTCCTGAGCGGTATGATGGCTGGACATTACCATCTTTTTTGTACTTGCGTATAATTGTTTGTACAGATGAACGAGGCACCTTCAGGCATCTGGAAATTGCACCCAAGGATGAACCAGACTTGTGCAAGTCCACAATTCTCTTCCTGATATCTTGGCTGATTTCTTTCGACTTTCCCATGATGTTACTCAAAGAAGCAGCGTGTTTCAGGTGTGCCTTAAAATACATCCACAGGTGTGTCTTTAATTAACTCAGATGTTGCCAATAAACCTATAAGTAGCTTGCAAAGACATTACATCATCATATGGGCTGTCCCAAACTGTTTAAAGGCATAGTAATCTTAGTGTATTTAAACTTTTGAGCTTGAAGAAAGTAATAAAAATTGCCTTAAAAAAATTCCTTTCTCATTATTCTAACATTTAGCAAATAGAAATAATTGTGGTAATCCTAACTGACCTAAAAAGGGAAAAGTTTATTCTGATTTCATGTCAGACAGTGCAGTGCAATGCATATGTGTCTTTTTATATAGTGTATGTAAACTTTTGGTTTCAACTGTATGCAGATGTACACATTGCCATATAGCACTATGGTAAGGCTGAGGTAGATGAGAGATGCAGGGTATATACAGGGCATAGAATATTATATATGTATATACATACACTACAGATATACAATAAGAATGGAAGATAACAGTAGGTCAGTCTATATGTGCAAGTATAAATATGCTAATGTAAAGTGCAGAGTGATGATTGCCCATGGAGATCATCGTTTAGATGGTTTTTGGTGGTTTCTGAATGTCTGCAGTTGTGGCTATTTGGTCAGTCAGGTACAGCGATAAGGGCCGCATGTGCAGCCAAGCACAAAACTTTTATTTGAATTATTCGGATGTCTCACAATGTTAACCCTGACCGTGATGATATTTTGATGGACCATGTGTCTATGAGCAATGCTACAATATTTATTTTGGTCAGTGTTTACTTTTGATGGTGGAGGATGGGTTGTGTGTGTTATTGTAGAAGAGAATTCCCTGTTATCTCTTGTGTGCTCTGTGGTGCTGATGCAACTATAATTTAATAAGGCGTCTAATCAGTCTTATCTTACTATCTCAAATTAGCCGCACACACACCAGCCTCCTGTCGACCACCTGCATCAAAGGCCTCTTTGCTTAGGCAGTCTGAGCTGCTGCATTCATTTATATTCTAATGCCTGATTCTCTGATACTTCAAAGTATTGCCATCAGTTTGAAACAATACAAGAACCAGATAATCAGAAGCATACACCCACACATGTCGCATTCATAACGAGATGCCCACGTCTACACACTCTCGAGCACACCAAAGCATAGACATGCATGATCACTTTGTGATCTAAACGTCATTTTCCTGCAGCAGTGCCTTCAATCACTCTTCAGTCTAAAGAGGCAGGCCGAGAAATGCTCACAACTAACAACAAACTGAGCAGCACTTGCTTGACAGAGGAGCCCTGTTCTCCCTCAGGCATGTGCCGTTTGTTTTGTCTCTAATCAGCAATTTTCACTCAACTGGACAGGATTTGCTCTCTGAACCCAGTGTTAGCATTGCCTATTTAAAGGTTAATGGAGTTTTGATGGACTTACAGCAGTGTTCCTCCTCTTTGTCTTTATTCAGATGGACCTGGTGATGTCATTGAGGAATCAGTCTCATGGTGTCACATCTTGCTCTAGTCTTACCATCCAAACCCAGAAGAAACGCCAGCTTGGCTAGATGTTGCCTAGCTACCTGTCTGGTTCAGTTAAAAATGTTCTTAAGATGAAACTCTAACGTTTAATATTAGGTTAAAGCTTTGTTGGTCAAAACAAACTATTTCAGAAAAGGTAGGTAATGTAGTATTGGGGTAAATCTGAGATAATGAGATATCTGACATTAATCCCAGGATCACAATCTACAAGTGAAGTCATACTATTACACCTTCTCCACACTGCTCACAAGCTCCTCTGCGCTAGTGAAAAAAGGCTGGTGGTGCCCAATCTCGTACCCATATTAGGAAAGCAAATCCAGGCCAATACAAATATTATTATTAAACCAGTAAAATGTAAATGCAGGCCTCTATTTGCCATTTTTCCCCAAGCATCTGTGTAAATATCCTGCCAAACCTGAAAATGAAATTAAATACAAATGACACATTTGCAATTAATTGATTCACATTAAGCACGAGTCGTTTGTGACGAAAATAAAAAAAAATACATTTAACACAACCATTTGTCATTGCACATGTATTTCATTGCTATAGCTAAAATGGAAAAGTTAATAGGGAAAAGAAAATCCAAGCTTCACTTTTCTTCATGAAATGTATAATAAGTGCCAAAACTAAATGCAATGTTCATGCTGTAATTTCTTTTTCACCGCAATAGGCAGCATTTCTGACAAAATGAAAATGAAAATGCAGAATGGATAAATCAACAGCATCTGCTCGTAATTTACTTTTTATTTCCCACTTTGCATTCTCATTTTCAAGCTCACCACCATGTAAATATATATTCATTAACAGTGTGCGAGGCTAAAACTACAGAACTTCCCACAAAATGGATCCATCCCATGTACAGAAATGGCAAAATAGAGGTTTCATTTTTATTTTTCCATTTTACTTATAGTATCTTTTATTGTACAGATTTGCTTCCCATGCACAGTAGGCTACCTTAGTAGAACCAAGTGCACAATACTGACTCTCTCTAACTCATAGGCCAAATCGCTTTATCCTTCTGGGCCACAGGGGGGTTACTGGAGGCTGTCCTAGGAAACACCCTGGACAGGCTCCAAATCCATCATGGGGCAGACATCAGCTCTCTCTATTACACACACACACACACACACACACACACACACACACACACACACACACTGACACACACACACACCACTAGGGGCAATTTAGCATCTAAAGGGAAGGAAAATGGAGGACTTAAAGGAAACCCATGCAGACACAGGGATACTAAACCCAGACCTTTCTTGCTGTGAGGTGACAGCGCTACCTGCTGTGCCACCATGCAGCCCCGGTCTGAACTGTAGTTAGATCATTTTGTAAGCAGTGGTTTGAATGAATAAAGCTGTAAATCATTAAATCACCTTTCCAGTGTAACTAACAGTTGTGGAAATTTCCAACCATGACCTCATATATTCCACAGAGGATATATACGCTATGCAGTTAAGGCAAGTTAACCCGAAATCTAACTCATAACCCCTACACCTTTTTATTTTGAAGGAGCAGTTTCCATTTGCCAATCTGCCCAAACAAGGGCTTCTTTTACCTTCCCCCCAACTCCTTATTCTCAATTCTGGGTAAGTTTATGCCCATTGAAAGGGCAGTTGAGGCAAGTTTTGAGGGGAGGGGTCAGTCCCAGGTCATAGAACCATGGCTGTACTACACAAGAGCTTAACAATGTAGAAATAAATTAAATATGAAAACACATACTTATCCATAAATATGTTTTCTAATTAGGCTTAACACAATAAGACCAGCTCATTTCTCCCTCTCCCTCTCTATCCTGCTGGAATTGCATGCGCTGATTGAATGAGGTATAATGAGTTGTCTGTGTTTCCACGGTAACTCCGAAACTCAGGGTACATAGTTTAACTGTACAAACTCACACAAACACACACACACATACACATACATACACATACAGATGCCACAAATACATACTCATTAGTACCCCCTCATGCCGTAAGAGGCACACAGAATAATAGGACGTGTCCGTGCCCGGTGGAAGGTTAATGCACAGACCAGCACACAGAGAGATCTGCTCATCATTAGACTGAGCTCACCTCAGTTCAGCAAACTAGACAGTAGCCCCTTCTAGAGCATTAATACAGACTCATAGACCAGTGTTCCTCAGCCCTGGTGCTGGAGGCACCCTGCCCTGCACATTTTTGCGCGTTCCCTGCTCCCAACACGCCTGGTTCAACTCATCTGCTCATTAACAAACTCTTTCAGAGTTGCAGGGGGGAGGTTAAAGCAGACAATCCAGTAAAATGTTCAGGACAGGGTGCCTCCGGGACAGGGTTGAGAGAAACTCAAATAGACAACAATCTACACAGCCCTATACCTCAAAATCTGCTCTCCTCTAAATTATACATGTTTATTTATTTCTGTAAAGTATACAAACCTATTTAACTCTGTATTCCTCAATGTTATTCTAGTCTGTAGGTTTAAGGCTCGTCTGGTATCTGAAGTCTGCTTCTGCCACGCTCTGCCCTTTTTCCCTCTCTCTGTGTTTCTGTCTTGTTTTGTTTCCCTCTTGTTATGCCTCTTACCAGTCACTAGTTTGTGGGTCTTCCCCTCTCTTTTAGGTGCTCTCTGTTAGTCCTGGTGTATTTCCACCCCCTGCTTGCCTAGAGTTTGTCTGGCATTGTGAGTGTTATTTAGACTGTATCCAGTGGTTTCTTTAGGCCTGTTTTGGTTTCTTGTTCGTTTTCAGATTTTGCTTTCTCATTTTCTTCATCTTAGTGTTTGTATTAAATCCTCTGCATTCACCGCTCTGACTCCTTGTAATGTCATCCACAAATAGACGCTTTGCCTGCTCTATCAGCAGAGCTTCTTTAGTACCACGCTAATCTACTTGGTAATACCGCTAACAAGTAATCAAAGTTTATATCCATCCAATATCATTGTGCAAATTACACACAGCCATATGCAGAAGTCTGAACAGTGCTGGTCAAATGGCTGTTTTGTTGAATGTCTAGGTGAAAATATGTTAACACATTACAAAGAGCAACATATGGTATTTTTCTGCAAATCCTGGCATGCAGTTCTCACAATGCAGGCAGGCTTCCAATACTTGTTCCCAGATCCAAAAGAATGTCAGGCAAAAATAGCCTTGTAGCAATGCAATAAGTTCGCTGGATAGAGGTATTAAAGGACAAGGAAAGTGCGTAAGTTTGATTTTCGTTTATTGGGGCCAAAAATCACATGACTCTAGACCAAACAAGGAAAAGAAAGGAAAAAAAACAAACTATGACCCGACTATTGTACTCTTCTGACTACGATAACGCATGTCACTGTCCGTCGGCATCGTCCAGAAAGGCCCTCACGAGTAGTTCACGTTACCTCCACCCCTACCACAAAATCTGCAGGATCTGTGTAAGAATATTCAAGCTGAATGGGATGAACTATCACAGGACACCATTATGGACCTCTACAATTCTATACTGACACATCTGGCATGTTGCATTAGCTAACATGGTGGCCCCAATAGCATTTTTGCTATGCTATTGTTTTGAGTGTGTGTGTGTGTGTGTTGGTGCGAGGTGTGTGTGATGTGTATTATGTCTGTAGTCTGTATGTGTGGTCATCATATTATATATAATATCCAAATATATATAATATATAACATATATAACAGGGGTTGGAACAATGAAAAGTGAAACACCTAGTTCATTTTAGTGTGGTGAGGGTGCTAATGTCGCTTACATGGAACCAGCCTGGCTGGTCCCCAAATCTTCATTAATCAGCACATTGATGACCATCAGTATCGAAGAGACAGAGGCTCAGAGTAAAGAGGGTCGACGTACACATAGCAAGGTATAACTGGAGCTAACAGTTATGGCTCAAAATTACTGCAATGCCACAGCAAAGCATTATGGGTGCATATGCATTACCAGAGATTCAAAAGGAACGGAAGCTCATTGTTGGTGCACGTCTTATACGAGGGCCGCATCTCGTGACCACGAGCACACAAGCAAGTCTTGTGGAATGTTCCAAGAGGCACTCACAGAGGATCCAGGGTAATGTTCACAGCAGAAACCAACCAGCAAGAGACGGAGAAACCTTCCATTACAGCACACTAACGGTTACGTGGCCTACCACTGGCCCACTGAAGATCCTGCAAGAAAGGGCATGGACTTATAAAAAATCCCTATCGAACCCACATCTGTGACAGGACTTGATAAGATGTCATTCCAAGGACGAACCTCCAATTTAGGTATATACCTATATATATAATATAATATATATAATATATGGGTATATAGGTAATATATATATCTATATAATCTACGTATATATATATATATATATATATATATATATATATATATATATATAGGTACATAATACCTAACTCAACTACTAATTAAATAATTAAAGTTAGGACTGATAGAGTAACTCAAAAAGTAAAATGATGCCAAGTGTCATTTACTACGTAATTATTTTAATTTTGTTCTTATGTCACAAAAAATACCAAAAGTTTAACCTCATCAATAGCTGTTTAATGACGAGATGTCGGAAGTAAAACAACGTTTTTGCACCTGATGTTATAGGTTCTTTGAGTTGTCGCTAAGAGTTTGTGATAATATATAATGGTCTAGGGTAACTAGATAGCTCTATAAAAAAAAAGTTGCATGATATACTGAATTGTTATTGACAGCTGTTCATAAATCCTTCTCTCTCTCTCTCTCTCTCTCTCTCTCTCTCTCTCATTTGCTCTTTCGCCCCTCTCTCTAGTAATCTAATGAGATACGTCATTTTCTCTGCTCCCACTGGACAGACGATTTTGTGATTCTAATTAAGCATAGTTTTTCGCTAAGCCCTCCTCCCCTCATGTCTTTGTGATTCTTAATTAGAACACCATGGGGCTTTAATGACACTTCATACTGCAGTCACACATAAACGCACACGCAGTCCGCACAAAACCCACCAACATATTATTCAAAAGAAGTCCCCTGCTTGCTTTGCTGGTTGACTGCTTTGTTGGCCAAATCTCCTCTGCGATTAAAACAGTCACTGTGTGGCTGCGTTAGACCCAGTTCTGGTTTTAATAAATCTGAAATTAATATGGCCTGTTGTTATGTTTAGGTAGTTTAGCTGGGTACAGGTTTCAGCTGATCCTGCTGAAGAAAAACCGCTTTCTAATGAGAGTTTAGCCCAGGCTCTTCGGGGAATCATGTCTTTTGATGGCGGCAGTGCTGTCATGTAGCCGAAATGAAACCTTTAACAGGAACATTTCCAGAGTGATGGAGATGGAGAGACGCAGCAATGAAAGAATAGAGAAACAAAGGGGAAGAATATTGGGCCTATTACGCCCAACATCTGCGTAACACAATATCAATTTAGCACGAGGTCACCAGGGAGGGTTGGGTTCAGAAGTGTGTGTGGGAGCAATGACTGGGGCATGAAGAGACGGCGGTGAGAGTCTTAGTGTGTGCGAGACAGAGAGGAAAAAAAAACAGAAGTGTGGGAGTAGAAAGGCAGATGGTGAAAAGGTATCCATGAAAGCAATTACTCGTTGGACAGGTGCCTCTGATCGATGATGGGATTTTCTGACATTTTCAAAACGCGGCAGCAATGAGCAATCAAAGAAGGGCTGATGCCGCACTCTTTATTTTCACAGAAGAATGGAGGTGTGAGGGGAGAGAGATGGAGAACAGGAGCAGCTGGTGTTGAGGCCTCTGGGCACAGGAGAAAGCTATGTGTTTCAAAAGAAGGAAGTGACTGATTGATATTCATTCACCAGATTAAAAATGTGACCACGTTAATATGGCTATGCCATTTTTGCAATAAGGGAATTCACCAATGCCGATTTAAACACAATTCCAGTGCTGCATTAGCCACAATTTGTGCGAGTGTGAAGGCAAGGAGTGTACCTAATAAAATGGCTGCTCAATGAATGTGTGTATAGTATTGGATAAAAACAGTCTACGTGTTCATCGCAGGGCACACGAACAGATTTACACATTTACTCACCCCTAGAGGGCAATTTAGCATCTCCAATTTACCCGACTGCATTCACCAGACTTTGAGAGAGAACAGACTGCTGGGGGTTGGGGGGGCATGCAAACTCCACCTCAAGAGGACCTCTGATGCGCCAGCCACCTACTAATAAATATAAAACTGATTTCTTATGAACTTGTTTGAAAAATGAAGTTGGATTCCACATTTCTCCTGGATGCCACCAGCCATCAGCCTGATTTGTTTAATCGCATTACAAGCATTTACATTACCATGAAAAATACTGAGCTGTGTCGAGGAGATGTATGGAAATAGTGAAATGGAGCTGTGAATCAATAATTTTGCATACACATGTAATCAGTCAATCAGATAGCTTTTTTTATTTAAATATAGAGTACATTAAGGGTGTGTGACACTCTGTGTTTGGAAATGTACTGCTTATGTGCTGTGGCTTTTTGCGACCAGGGCAGGTCAACACAGTAAGCTACTGATAAGTAACAAATTCATAGCAAATTAAACTTTACAATAACCATGTAATTTATAATTTTACATTATTATCTCATATGTTAAACACTGTAAAGCCTTGTTGTATCATTTAAAAACATGTATTCGAACATAAAACTAATTTTAAAATAAAAACATTTATGTATCTATAAGCAACAATATGCCCAACATGACGGCAAGTATATTGCCATTGCGGCTCTCCTCATCATGATAGAAAATTCCCTGGCACAAGGGTAAAACGATAGCCAGCTAGGTACGTTCCAAACATTTGTGTCCAGGGGCGTATACTTTGATGATCTAGGCATTGGACCACACATTTCCAAACTGGAGAAGACGAGCTGTGATGGCATGTTAAACAGCACGGACAGGGATTGATATGCAACAGCAGGAAAGAGCACTCAGCAAGTAGTGCAGTCGGCTTTGGAAAGAGCCGCATGTTGTACAGCATGCACTTATAAAGGTGCTTGAGTTTTAGGAGACTTTGTTGACAAATTCATGAATAGCGTGACTGTGGTCCTCAGGCTATTTCTGCTTTGCTCTGTGTGCCCCGGAGATTCTCTGATTGACGTTTCAACTATTCTGAGAGACCCTCCACAGCAGCAGTATCTTTATACCCCCTAAAGGGACTGATGTCAGGCCTGATGATGAAGACACACACACACACACACACACACAATTACTGATGCTAATGCTAATCACTATACTAATAGAGATAAATTGGTTAGTATTCACTGGTAGTGACATCCATCTCAGAGACAATGTGGATGCGCGCCGTGTGGTTAGTGTTCAGTGGGGAGTGGACTTTAATAAGAAGTGAGCTAATGTTCTGACTGTTTAATGAGTAGTTCAAGTGTAACGTGCCTAAACTTTGTGAATAACGGCTTTGTCTTGTTTAGGTGTCAGGTTTAGAATAAGAACTGTGGTGCATCGCTCTTTTTTTTTTTTTTTTGTCATTGTGCTTATTGCGAATTTGTGACGCTTAGATTGGTAGCTAGCAGACTAGTTGAATGAATGCTGTGTTTAACTGACTGATGACTGATTGCTAATTGGTGACTAGGAAAAAATACCTAAAAGCCCCTTTACTGGGAATTCCTCATCTGAAAGTTCAGAAATGTGTTTTTAATCTACATATGAAGCCATATCAACACTAAATGTAGTTAATAACTGAGATAATGAAAGAGAATTAGATCTGCATCAAACAAACAACTATTACATCTGGTTAGATCCACCAGACACCCTTACCTGGACATTGCACGCTGTAATTAAGATATACAGGGGTTGGACAATGAAACTGAAACACCTGTCATTTTAGTGGGGGGGTCTCATGGCTAAATTGGACCAGCCTGGTGGCCAGTCTTCATTAATTGCACATTGCACCAGTAAGAGCAGAGTGTGAAGGTTCAGTTAGCAGGTAAGAGCACAGTTTTGCTCAAAATACTGCAATGCACACAACATTATGGGAGACATACCAGAGTTCAAAAGAGGACACATTGTTGGTGCACGTCTTGCTGGCGCATCTGTGACCAAGACAGCAAGTCTTTGTGATGTATCAAGAGCCACGGTATCCAGGGTAATGTCAGCATACCACCAAGAAGGACGAACCTCCACCAGCATCATGTAGTGACCTGGCCACTATCCTGCAAGAAGAATGGCTTAAAATCCCTCTGACCACTGTGCAGGACGCAGTATATGTCATTCCCAAGACCAACTGACGCTGTATTGGCCGCAAAAGGAGGCCCTACACCATACTAATAAATGATTGTGGTCTAAAACCAGGTGTTTCAGTTTCATTGTCCAACCCCTGTAACTAACTCTGTTATTATTCAGAAGCACACTAAACAGTGGATTCATTAATGATGTAGCTTTAAATAGAGTCAGTCAAAAGTAAGGAGTGGGTTATCTAATCATGAAGAATTAGCCACACTACCTTTACTAATATTAGTAGTAACACTAATGCTTATTGGTCGTAGTAGTTTGGATTTGTAGTAACAAATGCTTCACTAATAAAAAGTGACTTGATGAGCTGGATTAGCTTTAAAAAAGGAGATCTGGTATTGTGATCTGTGGGTTATTTGATGGGCCAATTTGTACAGGGTAAAGGATCTAAGTAATTTCTTCAAGCTGCCCAGCTTGAAACATTAAACAAATGGTTAATCAGCTTCATGCTGCAGTCGTGACGCAGCCAAACAATGACAACATGTTGTGTGTCTAAATGGTAGATAGAACAGATCTGCACTATCAAAGTGCAATCACAAGACAGACGATACACTGCCTTGAGGGTATTTGTAAAGTATTTGTAAGGTATGTTTAAGATTGATATTTTTTTTTTTTTTTTTTTTTTTTTAGGTTTTATTTATTTTTTATTGCTGTTGTTGTTGTTGTTGTTGTTGTTGTTGTTGTTGTTTTTTGGTTTTGTTTTGTATGTATGTGTGTGTGGCTCAAATTCATAGTGATTGGAAATGATGTAATGTCCACAAGCTATAACTTCTTGGTTCCAAGCTATGTCTAATGAAGCAGAGGTAACAATCATCAGTGCTCACAATTTACATTGTGTAATGACTCATCAGTGGTGGACGAATTACACAAACTATGTACTTGAGTTAAGGTGGAGATACCCAATGTAAAATATTCCTCCAGTAGAAGTTCCTCCCTTTAGACTTCCAGTTGAGTAAAAGGAAGGACAGGACTTTGAAATGTAGTGGAGCTAAAGTACAAAGTCCCCCAGAATGTATCAGTATAGATAGACCAAAACACAACTTACAGTTCAATAACCAATTACAGTTCAGCACGGTATGAAATGAATCAGAAATTGAAATTTCGAAAGCATAGATGATATAGGGCCATACATATCTATGCTTTTTATGTCTATACAATAAGAAAGAACAGCTTCATAATATCCTGCCGTGCTTATGAGTTAGGATTCAGAAGGGTACTACACCACATGCTCTGATGAAAAACAATATTTGCAGAAAAACGTAGATGATATTTCATGCTTGAGCAAATCCTGGGTTTGAATCACACCAGCAGCAGAATCACCACCATGCGCGTGTGCATAGTAATCATCCACAGCTTGCACACACACGCACACACGCATTTCATCAGAGCTACGGAGTTTTATTTCATGGTTGAGAAGACTGAAGTTATAGCAGACGTATGAAGTATGCAGCAATTCCACTGTCACTCTGATTATACACTGGGAATAACACCTGCTGTGCTTGGGCATCACGTACATGCACAAACAGACTCATCATCACCTATTGCTGCAAAAGATAATGACGGATTATTAATAAGAGTGAAAACCTCTGTGGACTATTACTCTGATGAGAGGCAGTAAGGAGAGAGAGAGCGAGATAAACTGAGAGAGAAACACACACAGACACTTAAGGGGGGAATATCAGTACAGGTTTTTGCATACAGGTCGGGTTATTAATACTGATGAAGAAAGCGTAGCCTTAGGTAAGAGCAGAAGGAGAGTGCTGCTGTACCTGCTGCTGCTGCTAAGCATGATCGGACTGCTAATGGAAGGAGGAGGAGGAAGGAAATCCCCTGGAGGTTGTAAGATTAGGAGACACGAATCCCCTGAGGATTGTTTGTCACCTTGAAACAGCAAACACACACAAGCATACACACACACACACACACACACACACACACACAAGCACACGTGTACAGTAATGTCCATAAGTATTCATATATGCTATAACAACATAGAATCTAGAATATATTGGTATATGATTTTGCCCCCACAGATTAGAAATTAACAGTTCACATATGATTGATGTGTAGACTTTCAGCTTTAATACCAGGAATTTAACCAAACATTTAGGAATGCTGCTTCAAACGTTTAGGAATGCTGCTTCAAACGTTTAGGAATGCTGCTTCAAACATTTAGGAATGCTGCTTCAAACATTTAGGTATGCTGCTTCAAACATTTAGGAATGCTGCTTCAAACATTTAGGAATGCTGCTTCAAACATTTGCAGCCATTTTGTAACACAAGCATTATACTAGATGCATACTATAATAGATGTACCCAGAAGTGTGGGATTGCAGTGCTGTTGGGAAAGAAAGATAAAGCTTACCAGGAACAATAAATGATGATAAATTTTGACTGATATGATCAGTATTTATTGAGCTACACATACAGAAGTCTGTCTCACAGTATGGCGTCGGGCTACCATGTTGGCTAATGCAACATGCCAGACATCTCAGCATAGAATTGTAAAGATTCCCACACGGTCTCCTGTGATAATCTATCCCATGCAGCTTGAATATTCTCTCACACAGTTCCTTAAGATTCTGTGGTAGGGGTGAAGATGGAGTGACACCAGGCCTTCTGGACATGTTATGCATGACAACACACTGTTCATCTTGGTGCTGGCGCTTGGATTCTTTGGTCGTCTTCACCAAGACAAAAGTGGGATTCATCACGGAAGATGATTCACTGCCAGTGTGGCAGTCTGGCACTGCCAGATGACAGTCTGGCACCACACGTTTGTAATATGATTAACCTTGTAAGTCGCTCTGGATAATAGCGTCAGCTAAATGCCATAAATGTAAATGATATCACCACATGCTGAATTACCTCACCTGAGTTGCTTTACCAGAATGCAGTTGCTTTTTTTATCAGTATATCTGCCTTTAGTTTTGTAGTCAGTATATGAAAAGCATGGTGGAGGTCAGGTGACTGGGTCGGCCATGTAAGAACATTTCAGACCGCTGCCTTAAGAAGCTCCTGGGTTGCTTTTGTGGGATATTTTGGGTCATTATCCATCTGCATTATGATACGCTGTCCTATCAGTTTTGCAACACGTGACTAGAGGCGTGTAGTCAGATCAGATCAGTTCAGATCAGTTCAGATCATAAACCTTTCCTTTCCTAATCCATACTCCTCTCTTCCCATCGTTATTGTACAGGTTAATCTATCCAAAGACATTTCTTCCAGAACCAGACAGGCATTTTTTTAAAGCAAAATCTGGTCTGGCCTTTCTGTTCTTGATTGGTATTAGTAGTGGTCTGCCTTTTAAGGTAAACCTTCTGCATTCCTCATTCATGAAGGTGTCACTTGATTGTAGACTGTGACAATGGTACACCAACCTCTAGAACGCTGTGAACTGGTTCTTCTTCACCCTGGAAAGAATTGTGTAGTCTTCCAAGTTTGTTGGTGTTGCTTATTTAAAAAAATAAAAAATCCTCAAATTGGAATGATTTGAGAGATTGATATGGATAAACCATAAAACAGGAGATATCTGCAGTACTGATGTAACATACTTGATCCAGACAATGAAGAATTCAGAGGCACGTAAATAGGAACTGTGTTATTCTGCAAGGTTTTGAATTCTCCAGGGGGCTAGATCTTTATGACCAGCATTAGGCACCCTATCGTCACAGATTGAATAGGAATCAAACAAAGATGGAAGGAATACTCAACAAAACACTTTTGATGTTATACAGAAGAACTTTTAACCCCAGAGAAGAGCCCTTAATGTATTTCAGGGTAAAGTCCTTTATTCCTCAATTGTGTGTGTGTGTGTGTGTGTGGATCCCACTGAGTAACAGCAGTGCTTAGATCATTCTGATCATTAGATCATGTCCTGTCTTGTTCGGAGAATGGAGTAACATGGTATACATAAGCTGTTTGCTGTACTGGGAAAGATAATAAAGATAAGCAGTATTGGTACAATGATGGTGATGGTGGCTATAATGATGATGGTGGCCATATAAAGTTTTCCTCCACTCTCTGTGGTCATGCAGGGAAGATGGTAAAGATAAACGGTTAAGTGCTTATTGAACAAAATGTTCAGCTGTAGAAATGCTGAGTGGGTTAATGAAGCAGTAGAGAGAGAGGGGGTAGAGGGAGAGAGATGACAGTGTGTATGTAATATGACAGGCGGAGAATCTTTAATATGAATTACAGCGTTGTGTGTTTGCACTGGCTGCCTGCAATTTCCCATGCATATTTGATGAGTGCTCATGCTTTAATGATCAAGGTAATTTAGACACATTTCCAATCTCAGCCCAACATGACTTGCTCCTGACATGCAATCCTCCTTTCAGGGTGCTGGGGGAGGGCAGGGGTAGAAAAGCTATCTGTCCAACCTCTCGGCTCTAAATGGCCTCACTCACCTACATGTACAGACCTCAGATCCGAGATCATGAGGGTACATGTTGCCCACACAGATGAAAATCACATGTATGTGAATGTTATATGTTGTTAGATGTTAGATAGTGCTACTCATAGTGTAAATGGAAAGTGTTGCAATAATGTAATTATTGTATGTGTCATATCTATATGGAAAAAGAGTGTGGGTACACTGCCAGGCAAAGACTTAGCCGCATACAACTAAATAAATGCTGTTGGGTAAATCTTAAAGGCTCTACAGGCCAACAGACAATTTTTTTTAGCGGTAAGGTAGTTATGTGGCATATTAAATTGAATATGATTCGATTGATGGTGATTCAAAAGTTGTCAACACAGAAAGTTGTAACAACAACCGGGAGGGTTCATAGTGATGCACAGCTATTGGACATGTTCCACGTGTGGTCCCTGGTGATGAACACTGATGTGATGAACACAGAGCTGAAGGCGCTGGATCCAATCGTTATGAACCCGCATGAGAATATCTGGAGAAATGCTGTTACAAGCCTCCACAATGCTGTGCTGAAGCTGGTGTTTGTTGCAGTTTGTTTGAGATGACCCCAGAAATAAAAATCAAGTGGTGTGAGGTCGGGTGATCTAGGCAGCCACCCCACATGACCACTATGGTCAATCCAATGCCCAGGGAATTGAATATCCAGTCACTGGTGAACACCTGCTGTGTAGTGTGGTGGAGCCCTCTTCTGTTGGAAATAACAGGGGAAACTGCCGTTGTCAGTCAGAATGGACGGGAACACCATTTCCTGTACACTCGTTATTGTCAGGAAGTGCTGAGCATTTAGGGTCTGATCCATAATAATGGGTCTGATTACTGCGCCTCATATTCCAAACCACACCATAACCTTCTCATAACCTACGACTTTGATTTCTGACATCCAGTGAGGGTTTTCAGCACTCCAGTACCTCACGTTCTGGCAGTTGACCTCACCACTGATATAAAAATGGACCTGTCACTGAACAGAATGCCCTCTGCGAATGCGGGATCCCGTTGACGTGGTCTAATGCCCAGGTGCAGAACTCGACACGTCTATCAGGGTCATCCTCTGATAGTTTCTGCTGCAGCTGGGTCTTAAAGGGGTGCATTTTCACAAAGCCTGCATTACCTGGACATCAGAATCACCTCAATCCTCTCTTGTTTCCTCAATTCCATCTTCAGTTATCTGTAACGAGTAACGAAAGTTTTGAAATTTCTGTGTTGATAACTTTGGAACCACAAGAGATATTGCAATTCTGATCGCAGCAATCGATTGGAAATTGGGGTCTTCTTTGATATGCTACATGACCATCTTCCCATTTTTTTGGCCCCTGATCAAATATGGCAGCTTTTGAAATGGTGGCCATGTTCCGAACATAGCCTAAAGGAGAGGCCCCTTCACCCATTACTTGCTGGGATATTCAGATATGTCATTTTCCATATTTGTTTTTGAAATAAAAGGGTGTCCTGAGACTACACACAGACTACACCCTGTATATCAACATTAAGTGAGTCCAAACTTTTCAGTGCTAGTTCAAGGCCACAGCTAATTCAACACGAAATAACTAACCAACTAAAGCGCTGAAGCAGAGGCTGGGTCAACTCTCTCCTCCCCACCTCAGCTTTGTCTGTCCGTCTTGGTTGCCTCAACTATTTCCATCACTGGCTTACGGTAAATGATTGAAGCGAGTCAAGCGTGAAGACAAATTGAAATATTAATCTCATACACACAGTAAAGCCCTCACTATGTTTATTATCCTAATTATAATCCCTCTGTTACTCTATCACAGAGACGGTGACAAATTAAGTGCCTTTTGTCAGCTTAATTAATGAAAAGGGCGAGGACGTGAGAGAGAGCAATAGAAAGAAGGAGCAATGATGATATTTAAAGACAAACACTGAAATTAGTGGATCTCTTTTCTGTCTCTGCTGTAATGGAAAACAATTACAGCTCTTAACGAGAGTGTCGAAGGAAGAGGTCATACTCTGTCTGTCTGTCTCTCTCTCTCTCTCTCTCTCTCCTCTCTCTCCCTCTCCCTCCTTCTCCCTCCTTCTCCCTCTTTCTCTCTCTCTCTCTCGCCCTCGCCCTCTCCCTCTTCCTCTCCCTCTCTTTCTCTCTCTCTTTCTCTTTCTCTTTCTCTCTCTCTTTCTCACTCACTCACTCACACTCTTCCCCTCCCTGTTGCTGAAAGATCTTTGAAGTCAGGCTTTATCGTTTAAGAGAGGAACAGAGAAAGATAATGATTCAGCAGAGTGTCACTGTAGAAGTGTAATGGTGCTGATGATGATTCTGATGCTGTATTAAAACTCAATTCAATAAAAAACTTCTCTTCTCTCATCTTCTCTTTTCTCATATTCTCTTCTCTCATCTTTTCTTCTCTTCTCTTCTCTTCTCTTCTCTTCTCTTTTCCTTTCTTCTCTTCTCTTCTCTTAATTCTGGGGAATTGCGTAATATGTGGACCTGTACTGCAAGAGTGAGCAGGCCAAGAGTAAAGTTTTGCTTTTACAATCTCTTTCTTTCTTTCTCTCTCTCTCTCTCGCTCTCTCGCTCTTACGCTCTTACCCTCACTATCTCTCTCTCTCTCTCTCTCTCTCTCTCTCTCTCTCTCTCTCTCTCTCTCTCTCTCTCTCTGTCTAAAAGTTTAATTTCCTGTCTTGTCAGGAGCAGCCACAGTTAATTAAACTCTCTGTCTTGTTTAACACAGATTAATAATTAATCATCTAATTTGAAGAGAAAGGGATGCCCTTTTATACCGGTCCCATTTCTCTCTCTGTCTCACCACACACACACACACACACACACACGTACATGTACACATGCTCTCCCTGCTAGCACTTGAGTTGGAGTATCTGAGAGACAGTGAGCACTTCCTGGGTTTTTCTCCTCCCTGTTTCTGTTGCAGAAAGCTAAAAGCCAAAAGCAGGTCAGGTTCATAATATCCCCTTACAATGTCCCTGAGGCCCTTCACTCTCTGAAATGACGAGGTTTTATTATTCCATATTAATTACTTTAGTGTGGAGTGTACTGGATGGCGTTTAAGTGGCTCTTTTTTTCGGCATATCTCGTCATTCTGAAGTGCTTTCAGGGTAGTGATGGGTCGGAGAGGAGCTTACTGTTCGAAGTACTCACACACAGCTGAACATGCGTAAAGGGAAAGCTTCTATGAATAGAAGGCATGGATATGACTTTGGTTGAGGTGGAAAACAGTGAATTAAATCTGGGATCTTGTTTGGGAGCTGAAGTTGGTTTCCTATTCACCCGCTTGTTTTGTGAATGGTGGCTCTGTTACATTCGGGCTGTGCAAGCTGTAGTGCTTAAGGTGGAACAGAACCTTTGATTAATAAGCTTTTGAGTCAGCTTTATCAGGTGTCAACTTTAGCCTAGTTTAAAGATGAACTACCATGCCTGTTGGCAGTTTGGCGTTACAAATCAAATCAAATCAAATCACTTTATTGTCACATCACATACAGGTGTGAAGGTGAGTGAAAAAATTAGGTGCATAGTCCCTTACAGTACTTCAATACAGACATATAAATAGACAATAAATATATATAATACTAAGCACTAAAATCTCTGTTACACTAATTTACAGTTATGAATAAAAGTTATGAATAAAAACTATGATATATGCAGATGTACACATTACCATATAGCACTATTATAAGTCTGAGGTAGATGAGAGATGCAGGGTATATACAGGGCATAGAATATTATATATGTATATACATACACTACAGATATACAGTGTGGATGGAAGATAGCAGTAGGTCAGTCTATATGCAAGTGTAAATATGCTAATGTAAAGTGCAGAGTGATGATTGTCCATGGAGATCATTGTTTAGATGGTTTTGGTGAGGTGTGCTGAACCAGGTCCATATACCGGTGCATCAGCACTACTGGCTGTTCAGTAGCCTGATGACTTGGGGGAAGAAACTATCTCGGAGGTGGCTGGTTCTGGACTTTATACTTCAGGACCTCCTACCACTCGGCAGCTGTGAGAACAGACAGTGGCTTGGGTGGGTGGAGTCCTTTAGAATCTTCCTGGTTTTCCTGAGGCAGCGGCTGGTGTATTACACATAGTCAGGACTGTTTTGAACAAAGTATTGTGTTTTCATAGTGGCACATTGTCATTTTAGATTCCTCAAGGTTATGAGTCCCACTGCTGGACATTTTGAAAGTTATTTTGGCTGTATGTTAGGGATTGTTGTTTTGCTGACATGTCCATCTTCTCTCTTTTCTTGGCTGACTCAGTTCTCCGCTAATGTCTCCCCATAACATGATGCTCCTGCCTCCATATTTTACTGTGGGTGAGGTGTTCTTGGGATCACATGCTTAACCCTTCCCTCTCCATACAGGATGAGCTGAAGTATTGCCAGACGGCTCTGTTTTGGTTTGATCTGAACAGAGTATACAGTTCCATAAAAGTTCTGATGACTCTTCATGAATATCTATAGTACTAGATGTATGTTAAATTACAAAAACAGAAGTGACTCTATTAAAACTTGTTCAGCTTCACTCTACACAGAACTCTTTTTGCAAAGAGTGTAGAAACCACAGCAATACCATTCCAAGGATAATTTTGATAACCTCCCCCACCTCCAGTTCTCTCTCACTTGGTACAGATACTGAACTCAGTATAACCTGAGTAAAATTACCGCTCAGAAAAAAACCCTTGAGCCTTGAGCAATAATTTCACACAGGTTATACTGAGGTTTTCTCCAGGAAAAGAACAGGCTGGCCAAACATGTCCTATGAGCTTTCACCCATTCCTCACTCTTCACACCTTCAGCTCCACCACAGCTGCATCAGAAACCTTAGCACAGATGTGACATCGCACCTTTACAGTTTTTGGGGAAAAAAGCAACACCACCATATAAAATAGTATATGTACCTCTGGTTTGCACAACATGTGGATCCATTCGCTGTACGACACTTTCAAGCATACTGGAATTATATAAGGTGCCCTGCGGACCCTGGGACAGTACGCTTTCAGTGACATTCTTCAGAAATGAAATCCTTATCTATAATGCCACAGACAGATAGCTTTAGCAGTAACATATCTTTTAAAGCTATTTCACTTTTCCACCCGAGGGCAAATGCAGGCGGAATTAAACATTCAATATCCAATGTGTTCTTGAATTTTATGATGACTTTTCATAAGCCGATATTGAGTCTCAGAGTTAACGACTTTATGGGTCCGTTAGGCTGCCGCGGTGATTTTGTGTAATCTGGAAATGTCCTTGTGATGGTGTTCAATTTTGAGAGTGAGCTGAGAACTAATACATGAATCAATCTCTGGCAGATACATTCCCTCATGCTTTCAGGCAATGAACTGGATGATCTTAAACAAGTGGTCGATGATTGCCACGGTCATGTACATGGTTCAAACACATGCCCTGGGGATCTGTATACAGTCATGTATGTAGACCTCTGTACTTCATATTATTCTAGACAGCAGAAATAACCCTCTAGCAAGAAGCTTGTGGAGTGGTAGGGGTGTACATAGTTTACGGGAGAGATGTGCATTCTGCACATAATTATAATATTTGAATGTTTGTTCAGTGACTTTGTCAATCTGCCTGGAAACAAACTTTGGCAAGCCAGTGGTTGATCCCCATAAAATGACAACAATGAGCAAATGTGAATATATGGCGTCTGGACTGAAAAAGTTCATGTGGAATTTGTAGGATTTTGTTGTTTAAGACGCATAAAACAAAATTATCAACTGAATTTGAAGAAACGTGTTTTGATGGTATCTCAAAGATGTCTCATGTTGCAGAGATATCTATTGAAGTTAGCATGCTAACCAGCTAACCCTATCCTGTCCTGTGTACTGTGTACCTCAAGAGGCAATAGTAAGTCACTGTAGTGTTGAGTCTGCCATCAGTCCAACATGAGAGGATAAAGAAATAGCACTGCTGCCCTGCGTTCTAAACTGTTGTGAATCACATTGAGGATCAACAAATAAAAGAAACAATATAAACAGAAACCAAACAACATTGGTGTTGATTTTTACAGCTGGTGATGCTCTTGGCGAGTGAAGGGGTGAAGTTTGATAGTGCAGTGTTTTCTCTGTACTGGTAAGTAAACAGCTGATACCGCTAACAATGAGGAGGTGTGGCTGGGACTGTGCTTCTTGTTCTCTGGTGATATGCTGCTTCATATTTGCTTGGAACTTCATCATGTTGCATCATGTTACAAATTGCTTATTCTTTAAATGTTATGCAGCAGGACATACAATTCAGTGGGTTGTTTGTGGTAGTTTTCCAAGTCAGTCAAATTCTCTTTCTTGCTGAAGTAATTTCTTGGCCTTGGTAAGTCAATAACCTAAGGTGTGTTTGAGCACAGGGATCACCAAACCATGCAGGTTAGCAGGTTTCCAAAGAGTGCTACAATAAAGAGCTGAGATGTATATAAAATATTATAAAGCTCTTGGAACCAGAGTTATTTGTTGTCATATTTAAACAACTGAGT
Source organism: Prochilodus magdalenae (assembly GCA_024036415.1). Classification (NCBI taxonomy): domain Eukaryota; kingdom Metazoa; phylum Chordata; class Actinopteri; order Characiformes; family Prochilodontidae; genus Prochilodus; species Prochilodus magdalenae. The sequence continues at coordinate 367,777 of JAMWET010001353.1, read as the reverse complement.
TAACCTTCTTAGCACCCATTTACAAGACAACAAGGCTAGTGTTAATGAAATCCGCAGCATCTGTCAAAGAAACAGCAATTATTTGGATTTTCAAAATAAAAAAAATCAGATAACACCAAAGGAACACAAAACTCATCAAAAAAAACTTTAGTGCTGAGTTCTAGTTGTTATCCTTACATCTGGAACTTAGCAGCAGTCCTTATGCGTGAAGACAAATTGAACCCTACCCGCTTCAGAGGCTGAGGAAGGTGTTTAGTAGCATCTTAAATAACTGTATTGTGGCTCGCCTTATCAACCACAAGGATGTGAGAGAGTCTAATTGACTTCTTTCTATAATTATTGCACTACTGGACACATTTATTCCCAGCACACCCTAATCAATAAACATAAACCAAGCAAGAAACAGGGGGAAAATTGGCCTGAGGGCATTTGATTCATTATACAACAGACTTCTACAAAGTTGCACAGAGAGTGAGCTTTGACATTGTTGTTTTTAATTCAGAAAGCCAGTGTGACCTAAACACTGTCAACAAACACACAACTAGTCATTCGACAGAAGTTTGATACCAAATCAGTCCAACACTTTTCAACATTTGCAGTTATCAGTTGGGATTGTAGCATCCTCCAGTCTCACTTGACAAGACAGGAGGCATACAGCTTGCTTTTTACAGGTAGTCTCTTTATTACTGGCCAGTGAACAAAGTGCCAGGACCTGCTCGGGAGAGCAGCAGTCAGAACTGAGCCCTGACAGTAAAAATACAAACAGTATCGTTGAAAGGAAACCACAGAGGAAAGCAGCACAGTCACTAGCTTATTCTGCTGACTGTCCGAGAAACATGAAGCAGTACTCTTATCATGTACCTTGGCCCCACCATTTCTGCATTTTTAGCATGGCAGTGAATTCATTCTTTTTTCACTGCTTCTGTACAGTTACTATTTGGAAAATCAAGTGGGGTTTTTCGTTTGTTTTTTTTTTTGGTAGGAATGCCACATTGATGGTCTACTGTGGATCCTTTGCAGAACCTTTATTGATTGTTAAACAAAAACAAACTGCATAAATGATATTACTGTGAACAGTATGCAATTTTTACTGATATAATAATGTTTTCCTGTAATTGATGATTATTTAACATATAAGTTTAAAACAAAACAATAGCTGTAGACTGCCAAGTTGTCACAGCCGAAGCAAGCAGTACCACCTGACTGGAGAGAAAGCTGCAGCACTTGGTCTCACTACCTCCATGTACCCCAGGGGCTCTGCTCAGATTCCACCTGAACTTTGAGGTCATTGGGTTGGGATAACCTTTATACCAAGGGCCTGTTTAAAGTCCTACTGACAAGTGTGACCAGACTCACAGTAAAAGTAAATATTTGTGGCTGTTAGTTTGCAGAGGTGTGGATGTGTTGCTTGAGCTATTATTTGCTGGGCTCTGGGGCAGCTGAATAGAATTTATAGGGAAAAATAAGGATCTGCAAAACATTTTCATTGGACCATCAACATATTGATATTATTGGAACAAAACCCTGCATCTCTATAATGGCAGTTTTACAAGAGAGGTTTACTGATATATGATGCTGTGATACTGCCATTTGCACTACACGGAGATCAGCTGTAGAGCTCATTTTGTCATCAGCACAAGATGGAACAAACACCTCACAAAAGCCTTACAGGCATTTCTAAATTTTTTCTAGAAGCTCAAAGAGAAAACTCTCCCAAAATGCTACTGTTTAGTACACCATCAGTGTTGTTTTTTTTGCTGCTGTATTTGTTTTGTGATACCATCTGATCATTAAACCCTCTTTCTTGTATATTGGCTGTGTTGTAATGTAGTCATGCAAGTAAAATGATATAGCCCTGAAAACTGAAATATGTGAGACGGAAAGAGAGAGAGGTAGAGAAAGGAAGTGAGAGTGTGGGTGAGGGAGAGAGAAGGCAATTGCGAGAGGAGGTGGGGAGACGTTAACAAAATTTGGTTACTGCAAAGTAATCTACAGTATTGAATAAAACCATTCAAATGGAGAGCAAAACTACACAAACAGAATTTAATTTCAGCCCATCTCTCTCCTGCAGGGCATATCTCAGTTTGTCAGCAGGAGGGTTTCAGTTTGCATAGATTTATTACTATTGTACAGGTCTCAGCCCACTTCCTTTTAATCGCATCCCTTCTCCTTCCCAGGTCTCTCGCCTCCCTCTTTATTTCCTCCTTCGGCTCCTGGAGGTTTGGTTCCTGGGATTCTCCTAGGTCATCTGAAGGACACATAGTATGGTCTGCTGAAAAGTGAACGGACAATGTGTGTTTTCATTTGTCTTTGTCTGCCTATCCCACATGTCACTGTACTCCATATCACTGTACTTCATGTCACTGTACTCCATATCACTGTACTCTGACACTGTACTCCATATCACCAGATTCTATATCACTGTACTCCATATCACAGGACTCTATATCACTGTACTCTGACACTGTACTCCATATCACAGGACTCTATATCACTGTACTCTAACACTGTACTCCATATCACAGGACTCTATATCACTGTACTCTAACACTATACTCTATATCAGTATACTCTATATCACTGTACTCTAACACTGTACTCCATATCACCGAATTCTATATCACTGTACTCCATATTACAGGACTCCATATCACTGTACAATGAACCCTGTACTCCATATCACAGGACTCCATATCACTGTACTCTGACACTGTACTCCATATCACAGGACTCTATATCACTGTACTCTAACACTATACTCTATATCAGTATACTCTATATCACTGTACTCTAACACTGTACTCCATATCACCGAATTCTATATCACTGTACTCCATATTACAGGACTCCATATCACTGTACAATGAACCCTGTACTCCATATCACAGGACTCCATATCACTGTACTCTGACACTACTCGATATCACAGGACTCTATATCACTGTACTCTAACACTGTACTCCATATCACAGGACTCTATATCACTGTACTCTGACACTGTACTCCATATCACAGGACTCTATATCACTGTACTCTGACACTGTACTCCATATCACAGGACTCTATATCACTGTACTCTAATACTATTCCATATCACAGGACTCTATATCACTGTACTCTAACACTGTAGTCCATATCACAGGACTCTATATCACTGTACCCCATATCACTGTACTCTAACACTTTACTCTATATCAGTATACTCTATATCAGTATACTCTATGTCACTGTACTCTTAACACTGTACTCCATATCACCGGATTCTATATCAGTATACTCTATATCACTGTACTCTAACGCTGTACTGTAACACTGTCCTCCATATTACTGTACTCTAACACTGTACTCCACTGTTCTCCTAGAACCATCTGTCCAAGCCATGAACCTTTTAGCGTGCCTTTGGGTTTAAAAGTTTGTGCTAATATTTATGCTGAACTTTGTGGCCTCGTATTTCTGTCTTTGCATTGTTCTGTACATATCTGGACGCTGCACACAAAGCACAGTTCTATTCCTCTGAGGATAGAGAGAGATAAACAGACAGTGGAAAGTGAGGGAGGGAGAGAGAGTTTGATGGTTTGCCTAAGCTCCTTCTCTCTCCATGGATGAACAGCTGAGCCCAATTACCTGTAGAGGCGGCCATTTCGCCTAGTTGTCAGAGAGGAAGAGAATGTGAGAGAATATAAGAGCGTGGGGTTGCAGTGAGGGTCTGAATCCCCTTTTTAGCCGAACAGGAAAGTAGGAACATTTTCTGTCACCCTGAACTTCACCTGGCAAGGAAATAGAAAACTTCTCAGTTTAATTAATTGGTCATGTAAACAGGATTCTCTGGTTTCTTGGATGGGATTAAGGCCTAGAAATCTGAAACAGAGAGCTGGATTTTAGGCTCAGTAATTTGACTTTTCAGCGCATGTGTGCCCTTACTTAGCCTTACATTAGCACAAGGCTAATGAGCTAACAAGCTTCAGTGTAAAACTAAAGGAGCAAATGTCAGACACCCAACGTGTCCTGTGTGACTGACTCCATTTGTGGTACATTGGTGTAGATTTGATTTTTGCCCTAACAACCGTAGATTTGCTTCTGAAAGAGCGCCAGACTGAAATGAGTTCTTGGCTTTACGGCTATCTGTACCTGTTCAAACAGTGCTCATTTCCCCTCTCCTGTGCTTAATGTAATGCAGACGTGGACTGGTGTAATTGTTTGTTGTGCCAGTGCCTTTCTGTCGGTGACCCTCAAAGGAGCAGATATCCTCTCAGATGCATTTGCGTACAAACCTGAGGGACATCTCTGGCGGTCATGGTGAGCGGAAAGCAAAATGGAAATACAAAAAAAGCAGGATTTGTTTTTGACTCTAGTGGCCTCTCAGGCTTCTTTATCTGAGCAGCCATGCACAGCTCCACTGGCACATGGTCTGCTATCCAGTCCCAATGAGGGAGGGAGAGAGAGGGAAGGAGGGAGAGGGGGAGGGACGTGGAAGGGCAGAGAGGGAAGTGAGGGGCAGAGGGAAAGGGAGGGAGAGAGGGAAGTAGGGAGAAAATGGGAGGAAAAGGAGGAGAGGGAGGGAAGGGGAGAGAGAGTGAAGGAGGGAGAGAGGGAGAGAGATGTAAAGGGAGAGAGGGAGGGAGTAAGAGAGAGGGGGAATTAGATGGAAGGGGAGAAAGGGAAGGAGGGGAGAGGGAGAAATAGAGAGAGAAGTAGGGAGAAGGGTGAGAAGGGGAGGGAGAAATAGAGAGGGTAGAAGGTGGAGGAAAGAAACAGGGAAAGGGAGAGAAAGCGGGAGGGAGAGGAGAAGCGTAATGGAAGCGGGAGAGAGACATAGAGGGGGGAGACAGGAAAAAAGAGAGAGTGAAGGAGGAAGAGAAGGAGAGAAATAGGGGTAGAGGAAGGGAGAGAGATGGGAGAGGGGGAGGGACATGGTAGGGCAGAGAGGGAAGTGGGGAGGGAGGGAGAGAGAGAGGGAGGGAGAGGAGGAGAGGGAGGGAAGGGAGAGAAAGAGGGAAAGAGGGAAAGAGGGAGGAAAGGAGAGAGAGAGGGAGAGAGAGGGAAGAAAGGGAGGGAGAGAGAGGTAAGGGGAGATGAAAATGGGGAAAAAAGGGAGGGAGACAGGAAAAAAGAAAGAATAAGAGGGAGAGAAATAGAGAGAACAGAGGGAGCTAACCTTTTTACACCTGTGCTTAAAATGATGGAGTGTGTGTGCCAGCAATATTGCACAATTCATATTACAGTATGAAAATGGGTCAAAGGGTTTACACTCATACAGAGAGAAGAAATAAAGGAAGATGGAAGAGAAAAGAAAGTAACATTTATTCTTCAGGTGTACCACCTTTGAGATGTCTTTATCTTTTTAGAACTCAGGCTTGAAGTCGTTTTGACACCCAAGAGGATGGACTGTGTTTAACTGAAAGGAGCTGAGAGAGGAAGAGTGATCGGGAAAGCCGGGGTGTACTAGGGTGAAGAACTGTCTCTGAACATTGTTAACCCAGACTGGCCCACCACAATGGGCCACGCCAACCATCTTGGTTCCTTGTGCCGACATCATTCCCTGTTGAATGGTCAGTAAAACGCTAACATTACAACCACGACTTCAGTCCCACTCAACACAGAATCATATATACACTCATTATCAAACAGGGTAACTGCACTCATACTCGCAGCAGCCGGCAGGAGAAAACTCGGTGGATAGGTTTGACATCATGAGGCATGCAAATGATTCAGTTTTCGCCTTCAGCCATTCATGTGACGTAAGCAGAGACGGGCCTTATCTCTGTACCTCACCACCCAACAGCCAAGGCATCCAGCAAGCAGTGATGCCCTCCATGAGTCTTCCTGTTAGTGCCAGCGACATAGGCAGACGGCTACGTCTCTCAGGACTACATTCAGGACTACCGTTAACACTTAACTGCCCTTAACACTGTCAATCTCACCAAACACTGAGCAATGATGTTGAGCTAGACTGACATGGAATCACTCAGAATGACTGTGTGTCATCTTCAGTGAAGAGTCCTGCTTTTGTCTTGGTGGAGACAACCAACACATCCTTGTGTGGAGGCACCGTGTTAAGCGCCAAGAGCTGCCTAATATTGCCACCTACTCTTACTCCCATGCCTCATGAGCAGCTGAATCTTGAACCCTGCTACATATTTTTAACATAACTTGTGACAGCAGGTATATGGCGTTGTGTCAGTGTGTGTAGAAATATAATATGCCTAGAGGAGACGTTCTCCCTGACTGACTGATGAACTTTGTTGAAGCGTGCATGCGTGTCCCGCTCTTACCACAAAGCTACAGGGACTGTACAGAGGTAACTGTAGATTTGTGTCTTTGCTTGACCTTTTAGACAGACCCTCAGGCAGTCACACAGACATGGTCAAATATTAGTCCAGACGTAATCACGTATAACCTGTGATCCTGCCTTCATTAATGATAGGCAGAGATGTCTGCAGGGTGGCTGTAATTAGTCAGATTAACCAGAAGAGGAAATGAGTTCTTCTTATTGATCTTTGTCGTGAGAGGAGTGAGATCATGTCAATAAGGCTCATGCACTCTGAATGCACGCCCCTGAGCACCGGGGGCAGTTCGCTGTTGTTTTGTGCTTGTACAATTTGGAGAAAATTAAAGTTGGATGCAGGACATTAGACTAGTAGTGCCTGTTTCACAGCATTCTTTGAATTTACAACCGAGATTGTGGTCCTCTACTGAACTTGCATTATATTTAATATACATAGGACCATATTCTACATAAAAATATATTCTATATATAAAGAATCTGACCAGCTCTAGGTTCAAGTGGGCTCAAATGAATCCTGCTCAAGTTAATTCAGCTCTGTGGGTGTTAATCTGACCCTGTGGTGCTAGGAATTGCATTAAGTTGCCCACAAGAATGAAGGTCAATTCATCATATTCCTCAAAAGTAGTGGGTTCCTGGCTCTTTGTCTGAGGAAGGTCAGCTAGCTCCCACCTGTGTACAGCATTAGATTATTACATCATGTAGGTTTATTGCCCACACAGGAAGTGTTCTTGGGACACAGTGCCACTACTTTATAAGGACTGATTTACACACAGGAATACTGTGGCTTGTAAAAATTTTTGACACCCATGATCAAGATTTGTCTTACAGTGGCTAGCTAAGCAGGTAGCAGTCTGCCGGATTTCCAAATGGCATAAATATTGCACATTTCTTTAATATTTTGAATGCTTGGTTTATTTTTTTATTGCTTTATTAAATATTTTTCTTATTTCATATTTCATCTTTTAGAGCAAATAACATGATACTGTTTTTAAACAACAATGGCTTAAATCCAGAAATCCAATCCAATTTTGTCACATCTCATCCACTAATGCTGTAAGATAGCCTGGTAGGAATCACTAGCTAGCTAGGACATGCAGATTTTTAAATTTAGGTAATAGTGGCAGTAAGATGTCATGCCTGCTGGTTCCCCTCTCACCCTGATCTCCCGAACTTCGTTTCCCATAACCCACCACCCTATGATGTCACCATCACATGCCAGCTATCCTCTAATCCTGTTCCTTTCTCCAGATCTCCATCCCTGGTATACTGATTACACACACCTGGTTCTGTTATTATAGTGTCACACCGGCTCATAGTGAAGTATTGCCAGTCTGTACTGAGCTGCTCTCTCTGTGATTGCTGTTGTTTGTGACTCCGAGTTTATTCTGATTCTTGGATTTGCTCTTTCGTCTTTGCCCTTTTGTTGCTTTTGCTGGTCTGATTGTTTGCCTGGTTTTGTCGCCCGCCTGTTTCTTGACTCTGACTCTGCCTTGCCACTTTATGCCTGCTTTGCTCTTGTTAGGATTGGTTTAGGACTAGGATCAGGCTTTGGGTTGAAGGTTATAGATGGTTTATATGATGATTTAGTAAGGATTACGTTAAGAGTTACAGTTGCAGTTTAGTTTAGTAACTGGGTTGAAGGTAAAGTTAAGTTTGCTGTATAGTTAGGTTAACGTTAGGGGTTAGATTTGGGTTGAGGTTAAGGATGGCAGTTATCCGGTTGTGGATTGGAGAGTCTGGTTTTCAGCTTTGTTGTCATGTGTCTGGTTTGTGCTGCTGACTGTGCATTGAAATGTCGAGTCAGGACACTGTTTAAAGGCGTTTGATGTGATGAAGTAGTTCGAGTTCTGTTCTATCCTTGTCTTTGTGCCTCTATCTCCCAGTTCTCAAACAGCTACACTGATCTGTGTTAGATCCACATGTGTAAATGAGGTAATGAAGGAGGCCTGATGTTAGAACTTTTTGAGGGTCATCTTCTGTAAAAAAAAATAGTTTTCTAAAACATTTGTGGAAATGTTGGGGGTCAGATCTTACCTGGCGTGTTTGCATTTTCCTACCCTAGCACTTGCCTCTGTTTTCTCATTTAAGCAGTTAGCTGGCATAGAAACCAACCAATTAGTTCTGTACCTATCGGCTTCTACCAAAACAAAGATGCTTGTGTTCCTAATCTATGTGTGCGAGGTCTCAGGACAATATCCCAGCCTCTTTTATAATTGTCTCGTCAAAGTCCTCCTGTACAGAGTTATGAGTGACTCATTACTTTTACTGCTGTGCTTGAGTTGACTGATTGACCCTGCAGCAGTACAATAAGATTGGCAAACCTCGTCAAGATACCATAAATGGCAAAGCTCTCAGTTACTGCATAATTACCAGAGCACCATTTGCTCTAAACACTTCCGGCTTATGGAGAAAGTCCAACCTTCATCATGCTCAAAATGGCTATATCAGCCGAAACACCGGAATGGATTCATGTTATCTGTAGAACTGGTGCAGAAAACTGAGAAAAGAAAAAAGTGTACTGGTGAGCTGATGCATCCCTTCAGGGCTCCAGTACTAATGGTTATTGAATTCAATACAGCTCTGTTTGTTCTCACCTGTTGGGTCCACTTCATAAGAATTAGGTGTTAGCATCTGATGAGAAAGGGATTCACCTTCATATCCCTCAGGATTTCTAAAAGAACAGCTGCAGGGCATTAAACGCTGACCTGAGACTGAGAAGTAGCAGCCTCACAAAGGCAGAGGCAGTCTCTATACTTACACACTCAGGACCAGGTGCACGACAGAGGCAGCTCTGCAGCTCTTAGTTTGAGAAACTGGGTGTATTTTAGTGAATTGAAAACAGGAACTTGGGCTTGTCTAATCATATCGGATCTTCTAAGTTGTAAGCCAGTCATATCAAACCTGGGGAAAGGGTCTCTGGTTTTTTGCTCACTCTCGTCAGTTGAGAGCTGCAATAAACAATAATACAAAGAATCCATAATATGCAGAGTGAATACGAAGTTACACAGTGAGTATCTTTACCGACAGTATAGACTTGTTGTAAAGCACGGTCAGTGTAGCTGTTGTAGCTCCTTGTCAGCTAATTGTAGGCTAAATCTAATGTGTTTTTAAACGATGTCTTGAGAAGGCAGATAGATGTATGTTACATTTCCATTTACATCCCATAATACTCTGTGTTAGTGCCAGTGCTTTAGAGTCAGAGTATACAAACACTAATGCAGTGGGAGCTAGCAGCAATACACTGAGACAGCTGCCTTTTACGTGAGGTAAAGAAGACTACCATTAGCAAGCTACCTGACAAGACAAATTCAACTTCATGCTATACTGAGAGTGAGAGAGGGTGAACGATGGAAGATGGACTCTTGTTTAGTTTTATATTTCTCTTCAAATATATGACACCATAAAAATGAAATCATTAATGCCATAATGGGTAATGTAAAGAAAGTCTGACTCAGCGACTCAGCACACTGAACGGCACACATGAGTCAGACACCTCATGTTATGTTTTAAAGGGGGGAGGAAAGTGATCACATTTGGCAAAAATACCTGTTATTGATGATAATGTTACATGTGTTTGGCTCTAATAACAGTTCATATGTGAAGTAGTTGTGCTAGCCCTCATCTTAACACCAAAAATGAACGAGTGACTAAATGTAAATGGTCCTTCTGAATAATAAGTGGAGTACTAACCCTAACAAATATACCTAAGCACTATCACTGTCAAAACAAATGTATCTCCAAAGTAGTATCTCTACCGGAGAAGGCTCGAGTCTTCTTAAACCGCAATGGAAATGAACATAACGGTTTTAAGCACAGCACTTTTAGTAATGATGCCAGACTTTCCAGAGTCAATTCCGACTCTCGACTCCTAAATGTAGTTTACCCACTTTGTAAAGCTGTCACAGATATAATGATGTCACAGGAGATTAAACTAAAAGACACTGTGTAATGAGTAACTGTGTAATGTGTAGCTCCTTCTGGATTTTTCTCAGGCAGGATCGAACTTGAATCACAAACACCTACATACAGGGGTTGAACAATGAAACTGAAACATCTGTCATTTTAGTGTGGGAGGTCTCATGGCTAAATTGGACCAGCCTGGTGGCCAATCTTCATTAATTGCACATTGCACCAGTAAGAGCAGAGTGTGAAGGTTCAGTTAGCAGGTAAGAGCACAGTTCTGCTCAAAATACTGCAATGCACACAACATTATGGGTGACATACCAGAGTTCAAAAGAGGACAAACTGTTGGTGCACGTCTTGCTGGCGCATCTGTGACCAAGACAGCAAGTCTTTGTGATGTATCAAGAGCCACGGTATGCAGGGTAATGTCAGCATACCACCAAGAAGGACGAACCTCCACCAGCATCACGTAGTGACCTGGCCACTATCCTGCAAGAATAATTGGCTTAAAATCCCTCTGACCACTGTGCAGGACGCAGTATATGCCATTCCCAAGACGAACTGACACTGTATTGGCCGCAAAAGGAGGCCCTACACCATACTAATAAATGATTGTGGTGTAAAACCAGGTGTTTCAGTTTCATTGTCCAACCCCTGTATAAACAGCAACACTTTACTAATGTTTGAAAGGAAAAAAATGTAGCCAATTTCATAATGAGCAGCAGCTATACATAAGGAAGGCAGTACCATATCAGAGACCGACAATTTTAGGGAAAGAACAACCCAGAACAAAATAATAGCATCCTTTACTGGTTATTCCCTTTGAAATGATGTTTCTACTCCAGAACAGCTGAAATGATTTTAATTTAAAGCCTTATACAATATTATATGAAGACTACTTAAGGTCAAGTGCAGTCAGACCTCTAAAAGACATATCTGAATTAAGTAAGTAGTTACTGCCTAGTTCAGCCCAACATTATGTAGGGGCACAAAGAGCACTATGGTTTCATATTGGGTTAAATAGTCTTTTGGCCAGTGTTCTATAAAGTTTGTTCAGCAGTTACTATTAAAGAGTACATCTGTGGGCGGGGCATGGATATGTCCGTTAAAGATTATTTCGACTCTCTAGCACTCTCTCTCTGTATCTCTCACTAGTGGGAGGCACAGAGTGTTCTCACTCATCTCAGTAGGAATGATTTTTGTGATTTGTTCTTCTGGCAGAAGCTTGATTAGCATTTATCTCTCCTGTGCTCTCTGTTGCCTCTCCTCATTTTGCAGAAGATTGTCAGGAATCCAAAACCCGTCTGCTCTCATCTGTACTGGCAAATTTATGGATTTGCATATAAAGAGCACATCACTTAAAGCACATCAGCCCATCACGTCGGCCTGGGCACGCACATGGGCTATAGATGGGCCATAATGACTGGACGTTTACTGAGTTAGTGTTGTTGATAGAGATTTCATAGTAGGACTTTATTATGAAACTCTACTGTAGATATTTTGGCTTTATTTCTAAAAAGCAGCTTAAGAGAGAGAGAGAAGAAAGTGGGAGAAAGAAAAAGAGAGAAATAGACTGTTTATAAGGGCCTTTAGCATCTGAGAAAAACCTGGAGAAGAGAAGCTATACTGCATTATGCATGTGACACCTACCAGAGAGAGAGGGAGTGAGAGAGTGAAGAGGGTAAGGAGAGACAGGTGGCCAGAAAAAGCGAGGGATCCTGAGATTGGAATATGGATGATCGACAAGTGAAAGACAGTGGGTCAGACTTTCTTTACATTACCCTGTATGTTCAGAGAAACTGAGAGTCTTCAAAATGAGAAAAAAAACTTTGTATGGAGCAGTGACATACGTCCCCTCCCTCATTATCCATATCTCTTCCCCTTCTCAGTCCAGGAGCTAGGACAGGGACGAGTGCTCCCACAGCTACACTAACATCTATAGCCAACAGCTGGACAATGTCTTGCTACCATGTCAAGGCTCATTAAACTGAGAGTACACACGGCAAAGCTCAATCCTGAGTCTCCGCATCAGCTTCTCCCTTGGACAGATCTCATTTAATGTGAGCAGAGGAACAGAGATGAGTGAGCAGAATGGCAGACCAGAACTCCTGGAGATCCTTTTCTTAGAGTTCAGTTCCAGCCCAAACCTAAACTGCAAAGTTACTCATTTCTAACAAGCCATTAACTAATACATTATTAGAACCTTTTACTTTCATAATAATTCATAATAATTAAATACAGTTAGAGCCAATACAACAATTTAGATTTTTTTTTTAAATTGTGTATAAATATATGTAACATCTATCAATTTAACCAATCACATGATCTTTCTATTGATGCTCAAGATGATTATGGAGTAAAGTCAGGAGTAGAACTGCTAGATGAAATGTACTGGGGAGAATGAAAGGTACATGTAAAAGAAAGGTAGACTGAAAGGTATTAAGGTCTATTTATTTTCTTATTTATTGGAACACCTGGGCCAGATGTTTAGTCAGATCTTTACGATGTCTGACTATTGAACTAATCGGGGAAAATACTGTGACGTGAAGAGACTGAGGCTACCCCTAGGGGTGGCCAATATGTCATAAAGAGAAGGTCTGTACACCACCACAATTTGCATAATGTAACCGCATGATTTGCATAGGAACAAGTGGATGACAGGATATGAGTCTATTATGCTACCATGTGAAGAACAATCTGCACAAATAGTACAAAAAGCCAGCAGAACTGCCTGTTAATTAACAGCAAAGTTATGTTTTAATAAAAATGATAAAAGTAAAAATCTATAAAACTGTCATTTAATTTCTGCAGAGGTGCTGCAGTTAACTGTAGTTTCATGATAAGTGCAACTACTTATTTAAATTAACAAGATAACACAATACAGTAAATAAAAATGAAAATCTAAAATAATAAAATAAATGAAGATATTTGTTATGGTGTATTGTCTTATTGATTGCTTTGATTTTATTGATTGTTTTTTATAAAATAATTTATATTTTCTGAATTTACAAAACAAATGATTTCCATATTGTATCCTAGCCTTTCTTACATGTGGCATTACTGTTTTGCTGCTACATGCTGCCTATTCTAGCTCATCAGACATGTTAGATATTAGGTTGAAGTTATTATTTTTCCATATGGTTGGCCCTTAAAGGGAAATGGCACAAACAGTGCAGATGTAGATGCAGCTCGTAAGACATGAGCATGTGTAATGTATATTGGCTTTCCTCCCAGCAGGGCAGAGGCTAATCATTCTGTCAGAATCCATGTTCTCTCACTCCGTTCACCTCCTTCCTTCATCAGCTCTTGCTTGTTTATTCTTGTTTCTCTTGTTGGTTTCAGGGGATGAGCGGCAGCTGTTCTCTCCCTCAGGGTATTTCCCTCTCACTCTCTTCATTTCTCCATCCACTACACCTTTGTGCTCTCACGAATGTGAATAAACAAACGCCTTACAGCTTGAGAGACAGTATATGCCGGGTGCATAGCTGATTCAGTGCAAGTGTGTGTTATTGACATACCATGTTGTTTGTAACCTTTGACCTGACCCTGGGTTCTCTTTGGTCTTTGTGTGTGTGTGTGTGTGTGTGTGTGTGTGCAGTGACTTGAATATGGAATCCTTCACTCGTTTATCCATAGTCACAATGTAAATGTAAATTGTACTATAACAGGCATAATGGCAAACATCAGTGGCTGGCACTCGCAATTAAGAAAGATTATAGTAGGAGGGCGGGGCAGCGAAATTAGCATGAAGCTGTCAATCGTAAATCAACCACTTGACAGTTTAATGGGAGCATTTGGCTTTGAGTGATGACTGTGTGGTCCAATCCGAACTGATTAGTGAATCTGTTGAAGCCATAAATAGTCGCTGAAGATGTTTATCTTATCACACATGACTGGAGCTTTGGTCTTTATCAATACAGCAAGATGAAAATTGATTTTTACAAAAGATGTATGCACTCGCATAATGATTTTTATATGTCATCATTTCATCATGATTTCAAATTTGTCTCCTGTTTAAATGGGTAGGAAACCCCTAAAATTGCTCAACATATTTATTGCATATTGAATCATGAACAGCTGTAGATGATTTTAGATGATTGTATGTATGGTTCATATATACACTCATCACTGTAAAAAAGCTATACCCAGAAGGAATCAACCAACAGGAATGAATCTTGGTGGGAAGGTTTGACATCATGAAACATGCAAAGTTTCACACTCAGCTGTGTGATGTGAAATAAGCAGGGACTGGCCTGTGCCTCACTGACTATGAGGTCGTCCTGTTGCACATACTATGCATTCTGACTTGGGCTGATGTGCTGGTAGCACTGCAAGCAAAGTATACATCAGACAAGAAAAAAAAGTGGAAGAGTTTTGAGAGGGGTCGCACTGTAAGGCTCAGGGAAGCGGGATACTTTGCACGCCATAGTCATGCGGATCTATGCGGTGGCCATACCATAGTACCATGCACCAGCACATGAACGTGGTTGGTGTAGCCAGCGGAAACAGAACACCACCACACGTGCTGGGGTTCGACCAGCACACCAATGAAAGAAACACTGGCCCACCTGTAGTGATTAACCTTGTACATGAAATGCCATGTAAATGTAAGAAATGTAAATGAAGAATCTGGGAGACCTACATGAACCATGAAAAGATAGAACAGGCGGATTGTCTGATATGCACGGACACAGCCACAATTGTGGACATTTAGTGAGCAGCGACTCCCTACTTGCGTCACCCTGTTAGCACCACTGGCAGACGACTGCATGATGCATGACTACATACACACAGATCATCACAACACCATGTCAGCATTGCCAAAGACTGCAATGGTTTTGTGACGGACTGCCTTGGAGTGACTTAGAGTCCTGCTTTTGTCTTGGTGGAGATGACCACCTAATCTGTGTGGAGGCACCGTGCTCAGTGCCCAAATGAGCAGGTTTGGAGCAGGCACTTTGACAGCCCAAAGTTACATTCATGAGGTTCTGCAACCAGAGACTCTACCTTTTCTGAACGCACACGCCGGTCTGCTATTCCAAAAAGACAGCGCTCGACGACATACTGTAGCTGCATCACCAGACCTATCCCCGATCGAAAATGTGTGGGATGCTGTTGGTCATCCCAAGAACACAAATCTGCAGGAACTGTGTGGGAATATTCAAGCTGCATGGGATGGATTATCACAGGACACCATTAGGAACTAATGCTTCACTACAACTCCATGCTGAGATGTCTGGCATGTTGTAAACATGGAGGACTGACTGAGGGACACTACTTCTGTATGTGTAGCTCAGTAAATATTGCCCGTATCCGTCTAACTTAATCATCATTTATTGTTCCTGGTAACCTTAATCTTCCTTTACCATATAGGAGCACTTTGTAGTTACATCTATATCACTACAGTGCAGAACATGATCCCCCACCCAAACGATACCTGCTCTGTGGTGGTCCTATGGGGGGTTCAAGAACAGGGTGAAAGGGGTCTAACAAAGTATGCAGAGAAGCAGAAGGCATCCAGAAAAATAGATTTACAGGAGACGGAAAAAGTTTCTGACTTTCAGAGTGGGCTAATATAACGCGCTTT
Organism: Prochilodus magdalenae; assembly: GCA_024036415.1. Classification (NCBI taxonomy): domain Eukaryota; kingdom Metazoa; phylum Chordata; class Actinopteri; order Characiformes; family Prochilodontidae; genus Prochilodus; species Prochilodus magdalenae. The sequence goes on along the minus strand of JAMWET010001353.1, from coordinate 352,001 downwards.
TATAATTGAAGTCACTTTGTAGCATTTCTGTTAGTCATTAAGTCTGTTAGTCACAGCTGGCATTTTCAAATGATGTCAACACATTAAAAAACACAAATGTTTTATTCACTCTCTCTCTCGCTCGCTCTTGCACATTTCTCCCTACGCCCTAACCCTAATTTCACCAAACCCTAGAGAGAGAGAGAGAGAGAGAGAGAGAGAGAGGATAATATATATATAAAGAAAAACATCTTGAGGATTCTCTTAAATTTAGAGCGACAGGAAAGAAAGAACAGAGCTGGTGCTGATCAGTCTAAAAGTCATGAAGAAGAATCAAGAGAACATCAGGTTGCCGAGCCAGCTTGAGATCATCAGAGAGTAATTGTGAATTGATGAACTGAGTAGACAAGGCTTCAGATTCTCAGAGCTGCGTGATGCTGTGCAGGGTTACAGCTCATGCTCTCATGCACTGCGTGGTGAGTACAGCATCATCTGCTCATTTATCCAGACACGTACATGCTGGGTTCTTAATAAGTCTATCCCGGTCTTAGCATGACGTCAGTGCTTTCAGGGAGTAAACATCAGAGTAACAGCCCACCTATTCACAAACATCCCCAGCTGGTCCACGGCTCACACCTTACATGCTCACCTACAGTTCACAAAAACACATTCTCATGATTTTGCAGGTTTTGCTTAAGTAACTCATGAGCTGAGTGTTATTATCCAAGTTTCTCGGATACACTTTCACTGCTTAAAGGGGAAGTCTGATTCCTGTTCTGGAGTAGTTTACAGTAGTGGTCATGTCATGTAGTTTTATTGTCAATACTTAAATTTGTAAAAGACATACAGAGGATTGACATTGTATTACTCTCTGACCCAAGTTACAGCACATCAACATTTATAATGATAAATAGATTACAACAAGAGTATACTAAATGTATTAAACTGTATATACATAATAGATGAACGCAAGACATATAAAATATTATAAGACCCCTGAGATAAACATGATAGATAGATAGATAGATAAATAGATAAATAGATAAATAGATAAATAGATAGATAGATAGATAGGGGTTGGACAATGAAACTGAAACACCTGGTTTTAGACCACAATCATTTATTAGTATGGTGTAGGGCCTCCTTTTGCGCCAATACAGCGTGATTTGAGCAGCCGTGGTTATTTTTTGCTGATACATCCGGGTTAGCACCCGAACATCCCTTTCAAGACAGCTTCCTGCGTCCACAGTAAGACCTGTTGGATGTGGTTCGTCCTTCTTGATGCGGTATGCAAGACATTACCCAATACCGTGGCTCTTGTTACGTCACAAAGGTCACCCATAATGTCTTGGTCATTGCAGTATTTGCCAGCAGAACGTGCACAACAGTTGTACCTCTTTTGAACTCTGGTATGTCTACCTCTTACTGTTGTGTGCATTGCAGAATTTGGCCAGAACTGGCTCTTTTAGCTAACTGAGACTTCACACTCTGCTCTTACTGGTGCAATGTGCAATTAATGAAGATTGGCCACCAGGCTGGTCCAATTTAGCCATGAGACCTCCCACACTAAAATGACAGGTGTTTCAGTTTCATTGTCCAACCCCTGTAGATAGATAGATAGATAGATAGATAGATAGATAGATACTTTATTGATCCCAGAGGGAAATCAATATAATGAGACAGTAAGACACTTAAGACAATAAGGGCGATAAAGTGACAAAAAAAAGTGATGATAGAAACCAGACATTTGAGGTGTTTTAAAGGAGCGATATGTAAGATGACCATCTATTGAATTCATACACCACAAAGTCTCACTCCTCTCCTGTTTACCTACCATTCTAAAGTAATGTTGTAATTTCAGCATCAGACTTCATCACTTTACATGCCAAAAGCTATCTGCAGTGGTGCAAAGCAGCGCCACTGTTAAGTCTTGCTTTGGTTCTGTTTATGTCACACCATTTCTCTGTTTTCTAACATGTTTATTGGAGAGAGTGGGTGTGATGTCTTTATCAGCTCATGTTGTAGGCCTGATGATACTGTGACTCACTATCACTTTAGGTACACAGTTGTATTACTGACAGGACAGGCTGGGGCTAACTGGTTAGCATGCTAACTTCAGTATACATCTCTGCAACACAATACATAGATGTCTTTCACATACCGGAACTGTTCTTTCTTGACATTTTGTTGATAATTTCAGGTAATTTTGGAATGTTTCAAACTAAAAAATTACAAATTCTCACAAATTATTGAGTGTTTTTTTACATATCGCTCCTTTAATGCCTTTAATTGCTACCACACTTGAAGTTGTAAATGTGAAATGGATATGGATATGCTCAATGATCCTGGAGACCATGACTTTGTGATGAGACATTGGTTTAAAACATCTTTTTGGGGGGCTATATTTGTGTTGTGGATTCTCTGACCCCATCACCTCCACTTTAGAGAACTCTGAGTCAGTACATTTCTCTCCATTCGGCATCAAACCAATCTGAATCACGTGGTCTCAGCGAATAAATCATGCAGAGAATTTGAGAAATTCGTGGAATCCCCATTTCAGGAAGGCTTTGGGTAATTACTTGAGTCTGTAATAGACAGCATATTCGTCCTTTAATGTTATCATGCTATATTTCAGAATGTGTAACTAAAATCCTGTGCACGCGCTTCACGCGCGCTTCCGTGCGGTCCCCCACTTCCCGTCGTCTTTTGATCCTGTTTGATTTTGTGCGTGCGTGTGTGTGCACGTACAAGTGTATGTGTGTGTGTGTGTGCGCGCGAGCCTGCGGTTTGGGATCGTATCGCGAGCGTCTCGGTCTCACCACTCAACTTTCCTTCTCCTACTTGTTGCGCGCGCTTCTGTGCTCCTGCACTCTCCGCGCGCCGCTTCGTCCTCACATGTCGATCTCGATCTCCACCGATGTCTGACGAGGAGCAGGAGGGGGACCTGGGAGAGCGCGAGCAGCTCCCTGCCTCCGCGTCACCGCCTCTCACGCCCGGGCCAACCGGAGACCTTTCCCCACACCGTCTCCAGCTCCACCTCTGTGCTCCGGCGCGGCGAGCGTCAGCGCCGCTCTCTCACAGCGCGCACACGCTCTGCGGCTGCGGGCACGCGCCCAGCTTCCCCAGGCGCCTCGTAGACACGGGCTCTCTCTTTCGCCCGAGGCAGAGCGCCCCAAAGCGCGGGGACGCGCCTCAGCACCACGGACAGCGCTGCTCTAGCGACCATGAGAGCCACGAGAACCACTACACAGAGCACGGAGTAGAGCCCCGGCCTCAGCGCGCGCTCCCGCACACGTAAGTTCTGCTCTTAAATGCGTTCCGGTGCAAAGGGGAAAAGGCTGCGCGAGATCACGCGCTTAGAGAGTTAATCAGAGTGAACGCGGCGTGGCACGAGCCTGACGGCGGCGTGACGACTGTCGGAGAGGGGGATCTCAGTGCAAGGAGGGTCTGCTGTCAGTAATGCTCCTGCAGGACTAGTACAGCTGGTACCATGAACTCTCTCTTTCTCTTTGTCTTTCTCTTTTTGGGGCAAATATTTAATCAGATAATAGAAATAATAATTCATTAGTAATTAAAATGGTTTATTAATGTAATGGATGGGTTACTCTAAATCTATAAATACTAACACTACTCTTTCTACTACTACTTCTCCCTCTCTGTCTCACTCACTCCATCTCTTTTTCATTCAACCATAGAATTACACATGAGACATTATTAAATAAACCTATTAATTAATGTAACCAGTTAACATTAAAGGACTGGCACTGGCAATAACATACTATGATGGACAGGGTAAAGAATAGGGGGAAAGTGCCCCCTCAGCAGTGATCTAGTGGTTCCTACCTTTATCAGTCTGTTTCACAGTGCTAGTTATTTATTTATTTATTTGTTGGAATGATGACATGCGTAATATCCCTGATTCTGTGGCCAGGAAATAATTGGCGGCTCCGTTTCCTCTCGGAGGTGGGGGCAAATGGCTTGGGTAGACTGCCATCCAGCAAAGGACTACAGCAGGTCAAAGCCTTATCACAGCTCACAGGAGTCAGGAGTGTGCTTCACATGCTCTACTCCAGACCTCCAGAGCACAGCATTGTGCGTATCGCAGCTGAATACAGTCGGGAAGTGTGTTTTTTGCTGCTCCTAGTTATGCATAGATTTCGTCTTTCAGATTACTTAACTTTAGTGTTGATACAATATACAGTACTTGTCCAAACTGTGGACCAGCGTTTCTTTTGAAATCAAAAGGGATTCTGGGCAACCACTGCTACTGTTCAAACTCAAAAGTGAAACAATTACACCCCTCCCTTCAGCACTTCTTCAGAAGCTCCAAATTGAATCATGCACCTGCATGAATCAGACTTTTCGCCCATACGGACCAATACCATGATAGAATGGAGAGTGAGCGATTACTAGGAGTTAGCTAGGTTGTGGGTTAGTAATCTGTTGCTACAGTTGCTGCTGCCGTGCTAACCCCTATGCTAGCCACCTGTCAGGTACAGACAGAGCAACAGAGCAACCTGCTCGCCCCTTTTCATGCCTTTCCACTCTCCTTTAATCTAGAGTCAGATTCCTTCTGATCACCCTCTCGTTTTAGTTTTTTGGTTCCCCCTTAAGTGGTGCAGCAGTTACATTCCAGATCCTCAGCTTCTTATTGGAATTTTCCTGTTCCACCTTAAATGGCGCAGCAGTTCCATGCTGGCGCCTGAGCTTACCTATGTAGGTTCCTCTTCAAGCTTTTCTGTTACACCCTAAGTGGGCCAGCATTTATATTCAGATGCCTCAGATGGAAGAATACAGCTGCAACAACATTTAAGGTGGAACGAGAAAATCTGAACAAGAAGCTGGTGAATAGGAAGCCTCTTCCTACCTCATCAGAGATGTCTGAGTCTTCGTTGTTCAGAGCTTCTCCTCTTTGGCTGTTTCTCAGCAATGAAGTAATGAGACCCCATGTCCTGTGCACAAGTGCCCCCTGTATTTTGGAAGAGTGTTGACCTGAGCCACTTTGTGCTGAATTAAAATAGCTTACTGCGACTTTAATTGGGAGTTTGCTCCCCCATGCCACGAGTGACAGCCTCTGCTCCTCTAGGAAAGGTTTACCCTGCACAAAGCTGGAACGTTGCTGTGAGGATTTGATTGTATTCAGCTACAAGTGCATTATAAAGGTCAGGAGTTAATGCTGGATAATGTGCAGATAATGAACCCCACTCCAGTTCATCCCAAAGGTATTGGATAGCACTCCGTCACTCCAGAGGACACAGTTCCACTGCTCCATGGGTCTAAATGGAGCAATGATACCCATTTAGCCACCATTTGGCAGTGGTAACCTAAAGCTTATGTGCAGCTGCTCCAGAATATGCCATTTCCACACAGCTACTTCCCCCCAATTCAACACCCGCTTGAGCAATGATTGCACCTTAATGCAGCCTCTGGACATCTATTTTCCTCATGTGGAAATGATGTACATGTTTGAATGGAGTTAATTAAATACATTACTCGGGTTTTAATGGTGATGGCTGTCACATAAGGAGGGGGAGTTAGTCTTATAAGCCTCCACTTTAAAGACTCTACTGAGACCGAGCCCTTAGACCGAGATCCGACCGTATCCCATTTCTCATTCAACCTCTTCGCCTGCCTACAGTGACGAATCCGGCTGGCTCTCCTCCAATAATGATCCAGCTGGTCTCACATTGAATGGTCTCTGATTAAAACCGATGAGTGAAACACGGCGAGTGACCCTGGGCCTCGCTTACTGCCTCTCCTTATCACCGGGGCCCAGTTTGAGAGGGTTCTAAGTTCATTCTCTGGTTATTTTAACCTTTTTTTCCAGACGCTGCTGTCACTGTGAAATGTCCAGGGGATATGTGACAGATTTTTGGCACATTGTGCAATCCTATTACTCAGTAGATGGGATTTTGTGGGTTTCACAAGTAAATCATAAGATCATGAGTGAGATGTCTAGGGAGAAGGTACAAGTTGAGATTGACCTGGGAAGAATAAGAAAAAAATGCAACACTGCCAAAAACATGATTCCCAAAGCTAGCTAAGTTGCTTTGGATATGTTGATGAGGTTAATGTTTTCATGAAACATACTTACATCATTAAAAGTATAGTTGCACAAATATTTGCACCCAGAAAGAATCGACCAATAGGAATGAAATTTGGCGAGATGCAAATGATTCAGTTTCACGCTTGGCCATGTAAACAAGGACTGGCCTTATCACTGTAGCTGACAGACCCAGCAGTCCTCCATGAGTCATCCTGTTTGTGGCAGCACCATTGGCAGACGGTTGCACGAAACTGAACTGCATGCCTGCAGACTGTTACGACAACAGCCCCTAACACCACGTCAGCATCACCAAGATGAACATTGTGCCAGACTGTCATGGAGTGAGGATGGAATGGGGTGAGTCCCATTTTGTCTGGGTGGAGACGACCAACAATTCCAGATGTAGAGGAATCGTGGTCAGCACCAAGATGAACGGTTTGTTGTCACGTGCCACATATCCAGGAGACCTGGTATTGCTCCACCTCCATCCCTACCACAAAGTCTGCAGGAACTGTGTGAGAATATTCAAGCTGCATGGGATGGATTATCACAGGACACCATTAGGAACCTCTTCAATGCCATGCCGTATGCATACACATATGACGTACATATATGACGTATGCGTGGTGCATTAGCAAACATGGCGGCTCGTCTCTATACTAAGAGAAACTATTTCTGATCGCGTAGCTCAATAAATACTGTACATATCAGTCTAAATTTATCATCATTTATTGATCCTGAACTTTTATCTTCCTTCCCAATAGCAATGCAATCTAACACTTCCTTCTGGGTGCAGCTATCCTTTGCTGATTAGTGTACTCAGATGGAATCTTCGGTGCAGTAAATATAGTTGGGGCACAAACACATGGGCTTTGGAACTCCAGGTGCTAATGGTGTTCTACGAAATGACAGCATTGGTGGTGTTAGGGTTATCTGAAATCCAGGCTATAACAGCAATGGACTCTCATCACCTCACACTGGAAATAGATAGATGCCTCTCTTGATAAGACTTGAGTTATGGCCTTATGCACTCATGCATCAGTAAAACAGTGGACTAGCCATATTTATTATGTGCAAAAAGCTTTTTGACAGTCTTTTACTCTCTAAAGCAAACTGACTTTCTGAACTTGTCTCACAGCTAATGGGAAAGTGCATGTTGCTTGGAAGAACACAAGAAGTCTCCTCGGCCATCTAAGTGTTCCCACAATCACTGATGGCCTTGCTTCCTTGGACAAACCCATGTATTATTACTTTCACTGTAATGGAATAATATGCAAACTCATCTCTCAAATGTGAGATTGGAGATTAGATAGATAGAGAGAGAGATTTATGTGGACGCTGATTCCAGGATGACAATGTGTCCATGGTTGCATCACAAGACAAAGGGTTGTATATAAAGCTAAACAAGAGGAAGTTCTGGTACCCTGTGTCTAAAATGTTGTCCCTAAGGGTGCACCCCCCCTGCCCCCAAATAAATTTTATATATATATATATATATATATATATATATATATTTTTTTTTTTTTTTTTTTTTTTTACATCTGTGGTGATAGGAACCAGAGTCTCTTCGAGACAAGGATAGACATTTTAATTGCTGTCCAGAATGACCAGTGGGCCTACTTGTGTTTTCTGGGCCTTAGATTTAATTTAGTTTTAGCAAAATAGTGCAAAAAAGTCTTAGGAAATATGTTTTCTTTGGGGACTGCTTTTCTTTGGGGGAGCCTTATGAGGCTATACCTGTATGCCCATTCTGTGAATGGATATAATAAAATACATTTTAGGCCAAGCACTTACCTCTATCGCAAATGACTCCAACATCAGACAGTGTACTCATCACCATTTTATGAAATAGCTTTTAGAGATGTCTGGTTTCCATCACCAGCACTGTGAACTATTCTTACACGCTAAGTGTCTCTAGAACAGAGCATCCCAGATTAGACCACCTTGAATGAAAAACCAGTAGAAGTCCTCTTTAAGGGCTGTTCTGTGCCTTTATGGGGGATTGAAATCGACCAGTACAGTACCCTTCCACTGCCAGCGGTGCAGCAGGTGTGAGTAAAAGATATCAAAATGACAAACTACACCACACACCTTACCCAACAGCCGTGTGAATGTGTGTGTGTCTTGCTGTGTGTTGCTGGGTCTGAATGCTCAGCGTGAGGTGTAACATTGTGTTTGTATCATGTGTTTGACCCACCAAGCTATTTTGTTCTACGTAGCCCTCTGTACCTAGTGTGGCAAAATCTGGTCTTCCAGAAGCATTGTGATCTTTTCATTGAGCACTTGTGATTATCATCATGCTCATTATTAACTTCTATGTAAGAAAAAAAAAAAAAAACGTTTTCTAAGTACCGCAGTTGTGCTCTAGAAAAAGCTGATATATATATATATATGAATATATACATATACATATATACATAAATGTATATAAATTTCCTTTTTTCCTCATATGGACATTTTTCCGCCAAACATTGCAGGATCCTTTGGATTATGAAAACTTTAAGCAACCAAAACACTGCATATACTGCTGTACACTGAATTTACATCATAAATATAGGAGGTCCGGGGGGGTCTGCGACCCTTAATTGGTGGGGCATGATAATAAAATAAATGAACTTATCACGGTATTCTGGACGTTATCTACTGCCTCTCTCAGAAACAGCACAGATCTGCCTTAGATCTGTAGTTCTGTTGCAAACTGGTTCACCTGGTTAGTCCTTCATAGCCTCGCAACTGTGACTATGCTTGGGATACCTCTAAAAAACTTTCCAATATTTACAATACAGCCTGAAATCTTGACCAGTTTATGCAGGGGAAATGTGGAAAGAGTGAATTATTACTCATTTCTAAAACTGAAGACAAAAGAGGAGATATGTAAAATCTTATGTCATTTGTAAAATAGCACGTTAGAGAACTAGAAAAGAACATTCCAGAAGAACTTTTGTTGAGCTAGAATCAGTGCAGCTGTGATGAATGAGTCAGCAGTCAGCAAACATTGGAGCTATTGGAGTACCATGAAGTATTTTTCCACACTGATTGAAATGTAATAGTACTGTAGATTTAGTTTCATGCTGTGTCTTTTCATTATCGTATCTTCCAAGTCGCATAGGCGCCCTGTGCTTATATTAACTGCTTTATATATTTTTTATTTAGATTTCATTTATAGTCATTTTCATTAGTAATATGTAAGAACATTTCTTATTTAAAAGGGGTGTTGGCATTGGGCAGTGCAGAGCTTATCATCTTATTGTGAAATCCCATAATTAACAAAGCGACAATGTAGAGCTCACCCATAGCTTATGCCTGGATTTACTAAAGTGCTTGTCAACTCTAAGTATTATCACTATGTGCCTGGAACGTTATAAAAACTGTATCCTAGAATTGGTAACCAGACTTGCACTGGACAAAGGCATGTTCTCCAAAATGAACCAACATTCTAAACCCAGTGTGGTCTCCTCTCTAACTGACATTGGCAAAAAGCAGCTTAGAACCAGCAAGATGGGGAACATAGTTTGTATCTATTGTATGTTCTCTATACACTACACACTAAAATGTCTTCTTGGATCGGGCAGGGTTTAAATTGCTGTTGTAACATTGGGAGTTCTTTAATGGCTTAAAGTCCCAGGCTTACTACACACCAGGTATATTATTCAGTACCTATATGGACCACAATGTAATCAACTTCTTATTGTAGTAATTCTGAGGTTATAAAAGTGTGCACTAGAACCTTTCGGTGGGTTCTCTTTAAAAGGTTCTTCATATTACCATCTATTAAAACCATCCCTTTTAGGGAAAATGGTTCTGCTGAAGGTGATGGAACAGCCATGTGGAAGCAGCACAACTAGTAAGACTGACAATACCACTCTAACCGATTCTGTCAAGACACTGTCCACCTCCATCTCTTTCTCTCTCTGTCTCTCTCGCTCCCACTTGTGATTGTAATTCCAGCAGGTTCTTTTGTTACGTGGTGGCCAATACTAGCTGACTGTACAGACACAGAGAGAGAGTGCGAGAAAGATAGGGAGAGAGAGAGACAGCTTGAAGGGAGAGGTCAACAAGGACAGCGCAGAGTATGCATAGTCATTACTCTTCATCTATTTGCTTTGTTTGTGTGTGTGTGTGTGTGTGTGTGTGTGTGTGTGTGTGTGTGTGTGTGTGTGTGTGTGGTGTTCATCGAGCCCCGTGATCATTTCTACAAAATAGTAGCCCAGCTTTGTGAATATAACCCAGCAGAAGAAACTCAGACAACCCAACAGTGTTACAATGGACTGTGGAACAAAACACAGTCATTAGAGTGCTGGCTGCAGACTGAATGGAGAGCTTCAGCCATGTATACATGACTGTCCAGCTTGTGTAAATGTATGTGTGTATTTGTAAAAGACATAATCATAAGCTGAGAGACTCAGTGGCCCACCAACAGTCAGACGCACACACACACACACACACACACACACACACACACCCTCACACACATACAGCTTTATGCTACAGTTCGCCTTTACTCAGCATGACACCCACTCACCAGTCCCATGCCCTTTCATGTCCCTCAGGGAACATGGGCTGTCTGAATGGGTTCCATTTTCGCCCAGTCCCCCCCACCCATCCGTTTGATCTCTCTGGTCTCTGTCTAATCATCTATGTGCTTTTCTCCCCTTTCTCTTTTCATCCCTCACTTCTCTTCTTCCACTCTGTTGAACAGAGAGATGGACTGTAGGTACAGATGCTAAGATGGCTGTGTGAGAACATGCCAGAACCGTGTCACAAATGCTTCTCCCCAAATAACAGACAGTTCTGTCTGGCTTTTATAATTGAGTGTTTGTTGACTACTGGGCAGATAATAGCAATGTAGGCCAGATTAGGGCCTACAGCTTTATCTTTTCTATTCTGTCTATATTTGTGCCCCAGTTTTGGAGTGAAGGTTGTGAGTTAACAGTGTTGGTGGGCCAGATTTGGGCCTCATCCTTCTGTTCTACTCAGTTTAGTGTTTGGGCCAGAAACGTAACCACGGATGTTAGCGCAGGTGAGACAAGAACATTTTGCTAACTGGGTCAGTTTTTTTGCTTTTCAGCTTTGTATGTGTTTTCTTGCAAGAGTTTTCACAGCCTCAAAACACTCAACCTGTCCATAGTCTCACCCAGTTCCATGCTAGGATGTTGGCCACGATACTAGAACAGAATTAAAATCATAACCTAACCTACATAACACACAAATTCTTTTACTCACCTAATTGGGTGGAATGGATGACATTTGTGAGTCAGAACTTACTAATTGACTAGCATTTGGAGGGCTGACCTGCGGTTAGCCGGAAGTGGAGTCACAACATCACATGACTTTGTTAAACCAATAATATACAAGGCATTTTGGCACGGACGTGAGCCAGTGCCACACATAATATCACTTGTGTATAAACATTTTAAATAGTTCATCCCTAAAAAGGGATCTAATAGGTATCCCTCCAGGTATTAGGCTGGTTGGAGGACTGGAAGTTGAAAAAACAGGCTCTCCGGTGAAAAAAAAAAATGTGTGGCTATCATAGGTGTGGACTAAAACAGCAAATTGCTAATAGCTAACTAGTTACTAGCTGGCAGCTAACATGATTCTTGTTCATTTTTTACTTTTAGGCAGCTGATCAAAACTAATGTGTTAAACCAGAGAAAGGTTTTGTGTTAAATCATACCACAGTGAATATGCTACAAACTAATGTTGGCTAGATTAATTATTATTGACTGCTTTTCTATTGGTCCTTATATATGCCTGCTCTTTAAGACTTGTTAAACGGCCATTTACAACCAACAACCGTAATTTGTGAGGAGAAGGTCACTGATTTAACTGTAAATGACTATAAATACACTGTAGACTTGGATATAACCTGTACAGTTTATGTTCTTGGGTTTCTATGCATGGGTTTATATATATTAGCCCATCATAACTGTTTCCAGCCCAGCAGGAATTTGTATGTTTCTTCTAATTACCCAGTCCAGCATTGCCTTACATACGCACACAGCAATAGTCATATTAAAGTATCACCTGTAACTGCTAATGCCTTCCAAATGGTATATATTTTCAGAAATACTAAATAGGCCTATTCTGCAGTTTCTTACCAGGTTGACATGTTTGGTGGACGTTCTGTAAAGCTGACAACAGTAGCTACAAAATGAGCATACGGATAACAAGAATAGATCAGTTAATGATTTGCACAGCAATCATAAATCCAAGGAATGTCTCCAGAATAGAATCAACCCCGGCATGCTCAAGCACTGCAGTGCACAATGCCAGGCTCCATGATCAGTGCTGTTCTGATGTTTACATTTGCCGTCGTCAGCCTGGTAAATATGAAATTAGATTATCAGAACTAAATTGAATAAGCCGGAATGTCCTGGGGCAAACCAGACGTTAGCAAATAGCTCTTCATACCAAACCATATGAGAGGAATGCTCGGTTCAAATTTTATGAAACAAGCTTTTCACTACACTTTAGGTACATGGCTTGGTAGCAAGTCTATCAGCCAAGTGGCTAAAAAGATCTAGTATAGGCTGTGATCTGTGGATGACTCTTCTTTATGTCTGTAAGAAAAGTTTAAAAGGGTAATGATGCCTCAACACCTTCTAAGACCCATGTTATTTAGAGCTATTTCAATTTCTCCAACCTATGGGGTTAGTAGCATTTGCCAAGTATGCAAAAATAACTTTTGTTTGAGGGTAATATCTTAGGAGTGCAGCAGGTGTATTTTCTTGTAATGGTAAAAATCACCTGCTGTTGCTTTCACGAGTGTAAACAAAGGACTAGTGCTGTAATGGCAAATAAACAGCCACAACAACAAAAAGTGTCCTTTCTGTTTGTATCTGTTTAGAATGTGGGATCTGTTCATTCTATATGATGACATCTGCATTAATGCAATGCATGTACTGTGACAGAAAACTTTTGCTATTCTACAGTTTAGTTGTTAGTCTTAAACGCAGGAGTTCTAATAGACTATCATCGTAGTGTTCTAGCTAACAGTTTACAAATGGTTATTCTACTCAGTATTGCATATATTGTGCATATATTGAATTATAATAAATTCTCATCCTTTTTTGTGCTCATCTTGCTGCCCGGTATGAACCTGAGGAGCATGGGCTTCCTTTTTAGCCTTAGTTCCTCTCAAATTGTGTTTTTCAGCCTACACTAGGACATTAGCACATACTGAGCCATGTTTACAGTCAAAATGTTCAAATACTACACCGATAAAATAGACATGTAATGATGTTTCATGAAGCGGTTTGATTTTTTGTTGAAATGTGACAAAAATAAAAAACGACTCTTCTTACCACTTGGGTTGCTGGCCACTGTTCCAATATGTTACTCTGCATGTCTCATCTAATTTCCAGGAAATCAACAGCGTTTCCCCAAACACACCTGATTCAACTCATCTGTTAATAACCAGGATTTCAGCAAATTTTGACAGTGTATTTGAGTAGGGGGATTACAAACCGAGCTTGACACTGGCCCTCCTGGACTGAAATTGAGTGCCTCTGTCTTACAGCTTATGCACAGTGTACACACTGTTGTAGACTGAAACACACCCGCATGCTGAATAGTGATTATGGTGTGTGATTTGCCAGTCTATTATTATGCATGAACTTTAAAGGGGTATTACCACACTGTCCCCCTATGGGTATTACATGTTTAATGCCATGCTGGCTCGAAACCATCATAATCATAATCACATTAGTGCATCAGACCAAATTACTGTAAGCTGTAAATAAGGGACCAAGTGTCAAAACATGATGTGAAGTACAATGTCCATTTCTGTATATGCTTCTTCTAAAGTGAATTTACCAATTTTTCAAACACTGTGTTGCCCTACTGATTCAGCATGACAGCAGCAAGATCAGTCCTGATTTGTGAACATTGAGCTGATAAAAACAATCTACAGGGGACAGGCGAGCTAAAATATGGTGTCCTTGTATGAGGACATGGGGTCACAAGAGGCTAAAGCCACTGACCATCTTGTGTGGAGTCGGATCTAATTCCGTGACAGAGTAACGATATGATTATGAATAGATGTTGAAGTATAATCAGATTAATCTGTGTATGTCTGTCTCATTACATTAGCTTATTTGAAGCATTGGTTATGGCATATTACAAAAATGGGTCTATATAGTGTCTAAACAATTATTAGCAAAGCCCTCTGTGGTGCTACAGTCATTAGAGTTTTGGGTGATTCTAGTGATTCAAATGATGCGCTTTGTTGACTTTCTGAGTGAACAAAAGTGAACGCATCCACTACAGAGCACAGACTCCTGCACAGTTATTAAGCATTGTAAAACATGAAATGTGGCCTGTGTTTCTGAATATGACAAACTCAGCAAATAAGCAGAAGCTATTCACTAAAATTCTAGATTGTTCTGATTCTTGTTCTATTGACCATACACTATACACGTTATCTGCTTTGTCTTATTCACCACATTCAATAATTATCATGCTTCTTGTTGACTGGATTAAATGTGTAGAGTAGGGAAAACACAAAAATGTGCAGAGCTTGGGACTCCTGTGACTGGGATTACTCTTAGCTATTGGTTGCTGAGACATCTAGTCACATATGACTGCTTTTCCTAAATACATTCCCACAAAAAAGCAAGTCATGCAAAAAACGTATTATCTAATACAGTACTTTATCCCTCCTGTGGATACCATGGTTGACGGAGCACACTTGACAACTCAGGGCAACACTGATGTCCTAGCTACAGCTGCATAGGATAAATAGTTCTCAGCTGGTCTCATAAATGTGTTGTTAACCACCCAGCCATGTATATAAAATTGGGTTTCAATTAAAAAAATTAGCATTTTCTGCAAATTGCTGGTCTACAGAAGGTGCTGAGACCACATCATATTGTGGGAAAAGTACCAGAATCCAGATCGAACTCAGACCCCCCTGACCTACCTGAGAATCAGCCTTATTCCATAACATAACAATGCTAATTCTTTTCAAAGCTCCCATAGGCTAATGGGAAAGTAGTATCCTGTAACGTTAGCTTTGTTAGCCCTGAACTTTGAGCAGGGCCAGTGAGCTGTAATGGAAGCCAGGAGGCTTGTAGTGTGAATTGTAGCCGCCAGGCATCGACAAAACTGATGCTAATGCATTCTAGTTTTTATAATGTTATGCGCATCATTCAGTCATTCCCAATACCCAATTTCATTTCAGCCCTACCCAAAATATCCTGAACATGGAAATGATGTAGAATGGTTTAATGGTCTAACTCCATATTTCAGTAGTACATAGTTCACAGGCCTTTTAACATGCTATCAGTAATTATTTCCTAATATTAAAAATGTCGTTTCAATCAAATCCTACTTTACACAGACTTCGCAACTGACATTTACTGCAAGTTTTATTATAGAGAGGAGCCATTTAGCCATGCTAAAAACCATTTATGCATTCAAATGGCTCATTTAGTTTTCACTGGTGCTGAACGATTAACTGATTCTGAAACAGTTAAATGCTCTTAATGGTGCCATTAAAACATTACTGAACAATGCCTTAACATGCTTTAATGCATTCTGTGTCCTGTGTTTAATTTAACCTAATAATAACTGCAGAACTTGTGAGCTGCCAGCTGGGCACACTGCATTCAACATTAAGCCTCAAGCCTGAAAGTCCTGTAGAAAAACAGCCTGGACTAGTTTATAGAAAATATTTTACTCAGACAAATTGCAGTTAGGTATTTTTTTCTAAATCATTAATCCCTGTCACAGTTCTATATACATCTAAGAATCCTTTAAAAAAAATTTTTTTTAAGGGTGTATCTTTCTCAAGCACTAATATAAATACAAATATAAATAAGGATTATAATTTAGAAATTTCCAGCTTTTAAGCTCAAAGGACATGACATGTATAAAGCTTGTCCCATTTCAAACTCTCCCTCTTTTGCTTTCGCTTCTAGTTTGTTATGAATTAGCATGAAAATGAAGAATGTTATTTTCCTTCGGGTGGAAGGCCTTGTTTGATCCACGTTTGGCAAATAGGTCACACTCTTTTGTGGACATGGAAATGTAATTTACAGGGTACAAACACACATCCCTGACAGTTTGAGGTTTATTGACAGGCATATTGTGTGTGTGTGTGAGTGTGTGTGAGTGTGTGTGTTTCAGAGACTTGTATTGAGTGAATGGATTTTCCTGTGTTCTTGTTCACCCCCTGAGGATTCAGACAGAAGGCTGTGTGATCAGGGCGAGCTGAACCAGAAAGCTGAACCAGCCTGAGAAGGTCACACATACTTCTCTTAAAGCACAGAGTTGAAGGCTAAACACCAGTCATACAAACATGGCTGACTTCTTTACTATACATCTAAATGAAATTGGGATGCCTTATTTTGGTATGAAGATATACTTCCTTATATTTCCCTCTATCCTGATGTGCGTGTGTATGTGTATGTGTATGTGTGTGTGTGTGTGTGTGTGTGTGTGTGTGTGCGTGTGTGAATGCGTGTATTTAAATGTGTGGGTGTGTGTGTGCGCGCATGTGTGTGTTTGTCTTTAAATATATATGTACAAACTAATGCAAAACTTGATATAAAAGAATAGATAAGAGTATGAATATGTTTTGAGCAGACGCAAACGTTTCTAGACACTGCCTTGCCTTACAGTATCACACTCTGAGTAACTGGGTTGATGAACTGCCAGTCACAATGGATAGTATCTGTATACCTTGTTCCCCCGAGTGTCTGCTTTGTTAGCTTGACCATGAAGATTGGTCCCTATTAGACAGGTACTTATTGAGGAATTGTAGGCTCCTGGGATTAATTATTGAGTCCATGATTACAACAACTCCATTGCTTTAGCACAGTTCCAATCCCTGTTCTCTTGACCCCACACTATCGGCATCGGCTTTGATGAGCTTGGGACTGCTAGGACTGGACTTGAGAACCTCTGCTTAACAAAGGCACTGCTACCTTTTAGCCATCAGTAGCTGAGACATGTAGTCACACATGACTGGTTTTCCCACATGCATTCCCACAAAAAAAGCAAGTAATGCAAATGAATGATCTAATAAAGTCCTTTCTCCTGGCATGGCAGACAAGCTTTAACCCTCCTGTGGATACCATGCTTGATGGAGCACACTTGACAACTCAGGCCAACATTGAAGTCCTATCTACAGCTGGCAGCGGATGCTCACTTTCCCAGATGGATTTAGTGGACTCCATTTTATCTAGCCATGATTTCCGCCCAGATATCCCTTGTCCACAACCTTCCATTCTTTTGTTTTCCTGAAAGGCAAAAATGACTCCTAACGTGCCATGTTACACAGCTATGGTAGATGTTCTAATCAAAGTTTCCCCAAACAAACAGTTCACATTCACAGCAGTGTTTTAAATAGGGATCACCTTCAAACGCAGGTGATTACTTTACCCTCCTATCACAGGCATGCCAGTTTAAAGCTTTGCCCTCTGGCCCCATAACTGGTTGTCCAGGCATCCAACAAAAGGGCTGTGAGGCCAATCATTCTCTGAGTAGAGTTTTTAAGCCATTTTGTGCCATTCATACAGAGGGATTTGTGTTCCGCATTTAACCCATCCATGAAGTAAAACACCCTCATCTACACTAGGGAGCAGTGAGCACACTTACCCGGAGCAGTGGGCAGCACTATACACGGCGCCCGGGGAGCAGTTTGGGGTTAGGTGCCTTGCTCAAGGGCACTTCAGTCGTTACTGTTAGTTCAGGGAATCGAACTGCCAACCCTCCGGTCACAAGGCTGGTTCCCTAACCTCCAGCCCACGACTGCCCCGCAGGATCAATTAAAAGCAACAGATATGAAAATGTTGCTATCAATATGCTTGCCTCCTGAAGTCCTGCTAAATAAAAGACTGTAATGATGCTTGTGTTAAGCCTGTGAGTAATTGTGAATGCCTTCACTTGACTGTTCAGAGTGTCTAGTGCAGTGGTTTTCATTTCTGGTCCTGAAGTACTAGAGTCCTGCATGTTATAGTATTTCCCTGCTGTGATGCACCCAGCTGGCCTCTAGAAAGGCTTATTAATTAGTTCATTGCTGCAGCAGGTGTTTTGGAAAGAGGGGTAACACTAAAATGAGTACTGTGGTAACGCAGGTCCAGGATTAAGAACCACTGGTTTAGTTAATGGGTCTGTATCTGGACAAATGTTTCATGGCAGCCTCACTGTCTCCTACATGTGCCCAGGTTATTCTTTGGCTCCTTTTCCTTGTCAGGCTAGACAGCCCATTGGCATTGCACACTCTGTTGCGTTTATTGGGTGCACTGACTGATGCTACCACAGTCATTCCTCTTGGGTCTGATGTTCCATATGTGTTCTGATGTGTAGCTGCAAGGCTTACATCTGGATCCTATAAAACACATCACGATGAGACTCACATGTCAACACGTGACAGCCCTAGTGCCCTGGAGACACAGGCATTCTCTCTTTAGCGGAGTACCTTTCTTTGGGATTCATGTGGCTCTTCAGGGGAGTGGCAGGTGCACCTGCAGATGACTTGGTATAGGCACAGCATGATTTGGTGACTTCATTTGCCAGTGGAAACTCAACCTTGTGCCTTCTGGGGCTCACTCTTTTGAATCCATCAAGTCTACTGGGACTATATTTGTTGATGCATGAATGGCTACACCTTGTGCTTTGCACTTTCCTATTGTTTCCCTTTTCCTGGAATTCAGAGTTGCAACCACTGTGTTTTACTGGTGGACTGCCAAGCCATATTTACCAATGCTGATGCCCTTTCTGAAGGGCTAACTTTAGTAGCTCCCACTCCGTGCAGCCCAGGACAATGTTTAGTTCCCATGCTATAATAGCTACTGAAAATGACATGGCATTTTTGCTTATCAGTATGTGGAACAATTGTCCTCAGCTGCATATTCAATGGTCAGCACCTTTACTCTCGTGTTGGATTCTTGGCAAACCCTTTTTCAGCCATTAATGCAAGGTAGATATACCAAGGCCTACACACCTCGGCCTAAGATGCATTTACTGTCTGTAAGTCCACTGTGGCGGTAGTGGAGACCAACTTTATATATTTATTATGTGACATTCAGTTACCTTTTCCATATTGTTTATTTGAAATTAAAATACATCTTTTTTTAGACTATGTATTAAACATTGGACATAGAAAAGTAAACATAACAGCAGGAACTCCAGAGTGGTGACCATTGTATTATCATCAAATGGTGGTGAGTTGAAATCCTGTTGATGCCAAGACCACCTGCAGCTAGTAGTCCCAAAGGAGGAAGCCCATGCTAACCCAAATTCCTGCACCCTGGTGGCACTGTGGAACTGTGGATTGTTAATAGCAAAGGCAAGTCAACATAGCATCCTTTGTTGTTTAACTGAGATGCAGGAAGAAAATGAGTTATGAGAACTGTTACGGGAGACTATGAACTTCGATTCCCCTACAGTGTAATGACCCACTTTGTGGTTGCGTCAGTTCTGGCAGTGGTGGTTTGAATGTGACTGAGATGTGATCCTGTAATGGATGTTTACACTGTATGCTTTCCACCATCTAGCCCTCTCTGGCGACATCCATCTTTCATTCTTGTATGTTGGTCGCATAGCCGGCTGCAGTCTGGGTTCGGGCCACTTTGAATTTGATGTCTGGGACTGTGCTTTATGCCGCTTTTACTGAATGACAATGACTGAAGGAACTCTTCTACAGTACCTATACGGTTTCCACCTCGACACTGCGCCATCCCGCTAATCCCCTAAAATTCCAGTGCGTATTGACCCTGACAAAGGTCATGTCTGTTCCCAATGCCCTTTAGCCAGATAATCAGATACATAGCACTGACGTGGTAAAAGAAATGCGTGTGCATGTGCCATCGTTCTGCCATAAACCCTCACAAGTGGGGGGTTGCTCTTACTGTTCCTTTGACACTTTGTTTTCCCCCTTCAGGTCCGAGATAATGCATCGCCGACATACCACCCTGCGGGAGAAGGGGCGTCGCCAGGCCATCCGAGGCCCTGCTTACATGTTTAATGAGCGCGGGACCAGTCTCACTGCAGAGGAGGAGCGTTTTCTTGATGCTGCAGAGTATGGAAACATCCCAGTAGTTCGCAAGATGCTTGAGGAGTCCAAAACCCTCAACTTCAACTGTGTAGACTACATGGGTCAGAATGCATTGCAGCTAGCTGTTGGAAATGAACACCTGGAGGTTACAGAGCTCCTTCTGAAGAAGGAAGGGCTTGCAAGAGTGGGTGATGCTCTCTTACTAGCTATTAGCAAAGGCTATGTCCGAATTGTTGAAGCCATCTTAGCTCACCCGGCCTTTGCAGGAGGGCAGAGACTAACGTTAAGCCCTTTGGAGCAGGAACTGAGAGACGATGACTTTTATGCATATGATGAAGATGGGACACGCTTTTCACAAGACGTAACGCCAGTGATTCTGGCCTCACACTGTCAGGAGTACGAGATCCTACACATCCTGCTGATGAAGGGTGCCAGGATTGAGCGGCCACATGACTACTTCTGCAAATGTTATGAGTGTACAGAAAAGCAGCGCCGTGACTCTTTCAGCCACTCTCGCTCGCGAATGAATGCATACAAAGGGCTTGCTAGTGCTGCTTACCTGTCGCTCTCAAGTGAAGACCCTGTACTCACTGCTCTGGAGCTCAGCAATGAACTGGCACGACTTGCTAACATAGAGACGGAGTTTAAGGTAAGTGCTTATTTAGCTTTTATTTCTTAGTCAGTCAGATGGAGTGTAGCAGAGTCACTGGGGGGTAATAATGATCAGGTTCAACTTCAGGGTAGATCACCTTTAATCAGCATTATCTATGTACCGTAGAGGATGTAGTCCATCAACCTAGACATGACTGGCTTTTGTCCAGGTTTGGGCGAGTATTGATTTTCAATGTGTCATGTGACACATCAAACTTATTGAGAATTTCACAAGAAAAACAATGGTTTTAACGTAACTTTATTCTTTCATGAGTTATTTACTAGTTTCTGACCACTGACCACTGACCACCATTGTGTTGGATTGTCAATGCAACCCTCTTCTCCCACTCTTCACACACTGATAGCAACACCACAGAAGGAATGCTAGCACAGGCTTCCAGTATCCGTAGTTTCAGGTGCTGCACATCTCGTATCTTCACAGCATAGATGGTGTGGTATATGGGGTACAAAGATAGTGGGGCCATTCTACATCAATGGAAACCTCAAGGCCACTGGATATGTGAAATTGCTACATGATGACGTGTTTCCCTCTTTATGCACTGAAGCTGGCACGTTCCCTGAGTTTTTCCAGCAAGATGGTGCACCACCACATTATGGGTTTCAGGCCCGAGCATTCCTAGATGAACAGTTTCCTGGAAAGTGGATTGGTCGTCGTGGGCCAGTTGAATGGCCCCCAAGGTCTCCCGATCTGACACCCTTAGATTTTTATCTTTGGGGTCATCTAAAGGCAATTGTCTATGCTGTAAAGATTCGAGGTGTGCAGCACCTGAAACTACGGATACTGGAAGCCTGTGCTAGCATTTTTTCTGCGGTGTTGCTATCAGTGTGTGAAGAGTGGGAGAAGAGGGTTGCATTGACATCCAACACAATGGGCAGCACTCTGAACACATTTTATAAGCGGTCAGAAACTTGTAAATAACTCATGAAAGATTAAAGTTACGTTACAACCAATCACGCCATTGTTTTTCTTGTGAAATTCTCAGTAAATAAAAAACTAAAGTTGGATCCAAAATGGCTGACTTCAAAATGGCCGCCATGGTCACCGCCCATCTTGAAAAGTTTTCCCCCTCCCACATACTAATGTGCCACAAACAGGAAGTTAATATCACCAACCATTCCCATTTTATTTAGGTGTATCCATATAAATGGCCCACCCTGTTTACTTAAGAAGCTAAATTTAGATACCAAACAAGTCTTGGCTCATCGACTGCATCTGAGGTAAATGGAAAATCACGTGCACTACATTTTACAATACAGCTTCTAATTCAATCTGTTTTACAGTGTACCTGAGCAGGAAAGCCCTGTTCTAGCACTAAGAATAAAATTAAACAGATCCAAATATACATCAAAAATGGCAGATGGCAAAAATGGTTTTACAATAAGCTAGGAATCATCTATTTAATGCAGTCAAGCAGTTACTTCCAACTATTCCAACCATACATAACCAGACACCCATCTCTTCTAAAGTTGAGGGACATAAAAACCCTGAACTGGTCACATGACCATTTCCAAAACATATTTGAAATCACTAATAAATCTGTCAGAAATCTCATATCGTAGTAACTCAGTAGTAACAGACAAAAAAACAACAACAACAATACAGAAGTTGTATCTTGAAATTTTTCAAGATATATTTTAAATATTCCAAATATTTAATTTTCACTTAATCTTGCATTTAAGAATGGATGACCTCTTTCAGAGGACCATTTTAACAGTTAGCTTTGCCTTATAGTCACCAAAAAGAGGTGTTATGGTGTTAGACTGTTACCAGATTTTCCTATTACATTAAAATGAGGCACATTTAAACTGGGCTGCTATTACCAAGAGAGCTGTGTGAAGGGGTATTACAGATTTGCATGGTATTCAAATGAAGGATCTCATGTATAATTATTCACATTAGAGCACCGCCAGCTTGAATGGGGATTAAGAAATTAAGAATAAGAAATAAATGATTATTTATACAGGCCATTTACCAGTCTGTCTTCATTTGTAAGAACTGGAGGAAGTGAATTGTATTGTATTGTACTGGACTGTTTTGTGCTGTTCTGATTGGCTGCTCTGTGTTCAGTCTCAGTAATCCTGACTGAAACACTCTTTAGAATGGTCAAGCTGACCTGCTGTAGACTGAATAGGTGGACATATGTTAATGTGTTATGTGACATCGCAAAACACATGGCTTCCAAACAAGCTGTTTATCCAGGTTCACGTCTGTATGTAGACAGTATTGGCAGTTTTTAATGGAATTTTAGGAATGTTTACATACTACACCCGGTCTGTTTAATTCCGTTTACTGATATATATTTTAATATATCCATAGTAACATTTACACTGCTACACATCAGTTGTTTAACCAACATAAAACAACGCTACGTTTTAGCGGGGACTAGAAGATTGGAGAGCATTAGGGAGAATGCCCTGGGTAGAAGACAGATGGGAGGGGAGGAGAGTGGAGGAGAGAACAGTCAATTTGACAGGAGAGGAATGAAGGAGAAAGGAAACAGAAGAGGGGAGGAGAAGTGAACAATTAGGAGAAGAATAAGGAGATGAAAAGCAGCCGCGGCGGTGGTGCGTGTATGTTAGGGCTCAGATGGCAGCGTGTGCTTTCTGTACACAGTTGTAAATGAAAGAGTCTCTCCTGCAGTAGCGTGTGTAATTAGCTACCACTCCTCTTCCCACATCTGTGTGTGTACGGGCACGTATATGTGTGTCTGTGTAGGCGGGGGGGTTAGGGGTCTGTTTCCAAGGTAAGCTGAGGTAAAGCAGTCTGGCAGTCTTTTCTGGTAGAAATGGAGCATGCCCAGAGCTGCTCCTCCACACATGCTGATTACAAATGTACCACACGACTCTAATCCACAGAAAAGTCACACTCTTCTGATCAGCCTTCAGTCTGAGTCTGGCAGTCTCTCACTGGCTGCCTGCATTCAGACAAAGTGAGAGTGTGTTTAAAATGGTTGTTCGTTTTACTGGGTTGCAGATGTCAGTCAGAATTAGAAATAGAGTTGATGTTTGTTGCTTCACTGTTTACAGTTTTCATTGTCCTCTAAGGGGTCTGCTGTTTTGCTGAATGATATTTCCCTGTGAGGTAGAATATTAATGCTTTTGTGGGTTACTACACCTAAACTTTTCATTTTACGCACAAGAACTGTAGACCTGCTTCTAGGCAACCCTGAGGCTAGAAACATGCTTCACGTAAAGATGTGAACAGCCGGTTAAAGTTACGCATGCTGTGTCAGCTGCCAAAGCATGGTGAGTTTGTACAGGCTTGTAATTCAGAGGCAGAGGTTTTAACAACTGTGACAGGAAAGGGCCTTTTGACTCACATCCAAAACAGACAGTCTCTGACCTTTACAGTACATGTACCACAAAAACAAACTTTTGTGCCGGTCAACAAAGGCGCTAGGATCTCTCGTTTCCCTGCTGCCTGCGGTTTCAAACATTGTCCTAGAGTGATATTTACAAATAGCTCATCATTAATGTTTTTTGGATAAGCCCACAGCCCACAACTCGCAAAGCCAATATAGAGTCCACCCACCCAGTCTACACGGTTATGCATCCCCCAGTCTGTCTGTGTGTCTGGAAAACATGAAAACAGCAGCTAATAAACTTTTCAAAACTCGTCCTACATATTTCAGACCATTTCAGTAAGTGTCATTAAGTGAGCTAAATTAAAAATGTCTATGAGCACATTCACCAGGACGTTTTTATATATTATACTAACGATAGTTGATGATAGCATTTAATGTCTTTGTATTCCACCTTGATAAAAGCCTTGTTTGGTAGCTACAAATAATGTTTCTGTTCTGTTTGACATTTAGATAGTTGCTCTAAGTTTATAAATCACTTCAGGTTTTCACCTCCACCTGACCTCCACTTGAGTAAAAGTACTAAAGTATTGTGGCTCTAATGTCCTATTACTCTCAGTCCACCAGTCTAGAAGGTCATTAATTAGTCTGACACTGATTTCTATTAAAATGATCAAAAACACTGAAGGTTTCCAATAGCTAGAACCAAGCTCTGTCCTACAAAAACAACCCAACCAAAACCAGCTCAAAACAAAGTGAGCACTGTATCCTGATTGGTGGACTATCTGCACATTTCTTTGGTTTTGACATGTTATGATTTTATGCGCACACAAGCCAAAAGGATGGACAGATTTGACCATAATGTAGTGGAGTAAACAAGAAGATATTAGCCTATCCAATGTACTGGAGTTAAAAAAAAGTCTCCCAGAATGGAAACACTTCAGTACAGATACACCAACACACTACTTACAGTACACTAACACATTACACTTACTGAGTTACTGTACACCAACACACTACTTACAGTACACTAACACATTACACTTACTGAGTTACTGTACACCAACACACTACTTACAGCACACTAACACATTACACTTACTGAGTTACTGTACACCAACACACTACTTACAGCACACTAACACATTACACTTACTGAGTTACTGTACACCAACACGCTACTTACAGCACACTAACACATTACACTTACTGAGTTACTGTACACCAACACGCTACTTACAGTACACTAACACATTACACCTACTGAGTTACTGTACACCAACACGCTACTTACAGCACACTAACACATTACACTTACTGAGTTACTGTACACCAACACACTACTTACAGTACACTAACTTACAGAGTTACACTAACCAACACATTACACTTACTGAGTTACACTTACTGTACTGTACACCAACACGCTACTTACAGCACACTAACACATTACACTTACTGAGTTACTGTACACCAACACGCTACTTACAGCACACTAACACATTACACTTACTGAGTTACTGTACACCAACACGCTACTTACAGTACACTAACACATTACACTTACTGAGTCACTGTACACCAACACACTATTTACAGTACACTAACACATTACACTTACTGAGTCACTGTACACCAACACACTACTTACAGTTCACTAACACATTACACTTACTGAGTCACTGTACACCAACACACTATTTACAGTACACTAACACATTACACTTACTGAGTTACTGTACACCAACACACTACTTACAGCACACTAACACATTACACTTACTGAGTTACTGTACTCTAACACATTACACTTACTGAGTTACTGTACACCAACACGCTACTTACAGCACACTAACACATTACACTTACTGAGTTACTGTACACCAACACACTACTTACAGCACACTAACACATTACACTTACTGAGTTACTGTACACCAACACGCTACTTACAGCACACTAACACATTACACTTACTGAGTTACTGTACACCTACACGCTACTTACAGTACACTAACACATTACACTTACTGAGTTACTGTACACCAACACGCTACTTACAGCACACTAACACATTACACTTACTGAGTTACTGTACACCAACACGCTACTTACAGCACACTAACACATTACACTTACTGAGTCACTGTACACCAACACACTATTTACAGTACACTAACACATTACACTTACTGAGTTACGGTACACCAACACACTACTTACAGTTCACTAACACATTACACTTACTGAGTCACTGTACACCAACACACTATTTACAGTACACTAACACATTACACTTACTGAGTCACTGTACACTAAAGCATTACACTTTCTGAGTTATTGAGTCACTGTACACCAACACACTATTTACAGTACACTAACACATTACACCTACTGAGTCACTGTACACTAAAGCATTACACTTTCTGAGTTATTGAGTTACTGTACACCAACACACTACTTATAGTACACTAACACATTACACAGAGTTGCTGTCCCCCACTGAATGTAGGGTTCCCCTAGGCATCAGCAAACGCTGCAGCCCACCACCGTGGCTTAAATACTGTTCCAGTGGGTAGCATCAGTGCTGTTGCCATAGACGATGAGGCTGGTTGCTGTGGGCGACATGTGTCCTGGAGTTACGCAGGTTGTGCTGAGGATGTCCTGGTTTAACACTCATATCCAGAGTTGTAATTGAACGAGACTGGTTTTGGCTTACCAGGATATTCTGGAGCGACCGCATCATTCTGCCTAGCAGATATTGGAGAGTACTGTTAGGAAATGCAATTACTTGCAAACTGGAATTCAAACTGGATGTTCCGCAGATCAGCATCCATCAAAGTGTTTCTGTTAAAATGACAAAAGGCCATATTTTATTTAACATACTGTACATTCCCTAAACAGTTAGTACATTCAAAACATCTGGCAGGCTGAGATCAGCTGAAACAGATGGACAGAGTGACAGACTGTACTGGCATGTACTAGTTAAGCCTGTGGAACAACCTAAAGCCCTGTGAAATTACATCTGCACTGATATAGTTCTGTTTGTGTGTGCGAGTGGGTTCAGGTTCGGTCAGTCTAAGTTTGGGTATCAAGTACAGCATTCCATTTGGCATGGTGAGGTTGGGTCTCTAAGAGATGTGTATGGCTCTAGTTCAGTCTTCAGTTTTATGTCTGTGCAGACCTCAAACCCTCTCCTCAGACAAAGGAGGCTTTCAGACAAATCAGCCTCATACAAAAACAGGTAAGGTAATGCAAACAGCCAATCCCACAAATGTGTTTAGCTCTATCCTTGCTTCCACAGTCTGTTTATGGTGGATGTCCTGAGCATATCATTAAGGTAATACTTACACCCACTTACTTACTCACTCACATACATAAGCTTTTAGAAAGTGTCTGTGTATAGCACCTAATTTGCTCTCAGTGGGCATGGCATCAAAATACCACCTATTTATATTGCTAGTGATTGTGAGCTAGCATTATGTTAGCTATGTATGTCTTAGCTAACCAGCATTAGTTAAAACTACGGCAGCTGAAAATCTTTGTCAAGTACGACACCCAGTCCAGGTTATGATGGACTGTCCAGATAAATCTTGACATCCACCATGAAAGCTGCCTTGTCAACAAGGTGCAGCCTTTCAATCAGCCTATGATGATGCTAGTGAAGTAATCTCATGCCTCTTTGATTTCAGGATGGTGAATCATCTTGTGAACATACTATAGACTACAAATCACATCTGTGCTAACGTGGTAGACATTCAGCATCTAATCTATTCGGGTTAAAAATCTCACCATACAACCAAGAAGCAACAGATAACCTTTTTTGGCTCCTCCCGCCCCCCAGCATGAGTCCTCAGTTTACAATAGCGTCTGCAGTTTGAAATTAAAACCTCTCACATCTCACAAAAGATACAGTACAGCTAAACACACATGGAGTCTCTAAGTCACAATCCCTGGGCTTACCAGACAGCAGCCACCTATAATGCCCTAGGTTGATGAATGTTATGGGTACATAACGGTCATCCTAACCAGTCATGGTTGTTGTGGGCTGGCGGTTAGAGAACCAGCCTTGCGAGGAAAAGATTGTTGGGTCAAACTGCCGGTTGAATGGACAAGCCACAACTGAAGTGCCCTTAAGCCAGGCATCTAACCCTCAACTGCTCCCTGAGTGCTGCATAAATGGCTGCCCATTGCTCCAGACAAGTGTGTTCACTAGTGTGTGTATATGTGAGCGTTGCACTGCACAGATGGGTTAAATGTGGAGGTCAAATTATTGAAATGCACTTCCGTTAATGAGTGGTTCTAAATTCTAACCAAAACCAAGGCTGCGTCATACAGTGACAGGTGAATGCTAAGATCGTGTTCATGTCAAGCATTATTCAAGCATTTTTCAAGCATTATCCAGTCCATCTTCTGCCATTCAGCTGAGGATGAAGATCCTGATTATGCTGTGATCAGATTGGAGCATGGACATCTGAAGAAAATACCGCTCACTGTCTATCAGTAGTAATCGCTACATCAGGTGTGTAACAGGTGTAACAGGGCGTGAATAATTGCTATTTAGGCATCAATGGCCAAGAGCTTTACCACCAAACTCATCTGCTCGACAGGTGAAACTGAATGGAAACAGCTACATGTTCTGCCCCTGGGTCCTTCCACCATATCAGTTTAAAGGCTATCAAGACGTCTTAGTGGTCATCGGCAAACTCCCTCAGTAGGTAGAAGCCTTCGTAGCCACTTGAGACACAGCAGTTCTTACTGCAGAAGTGTTAATGAAAATCCCTCTACTGCAGGAGCTTCTAGAAACCATTGACTCAGAATAAGACCCACACTTCATGACAGCTGTCATCCAGTAAGTGTCCTGCTCAATGGACATGGATGAGAAATTCCACTGTCCAAAGCATCTACAGTCAGTAGTGGCACATACAGACTAGAGCTTTAAAGAGAGACATGTGCAATACTAATCATACTATGCAGTATAAGAGCAGCACAGCTCAGAGGACACAGTGTGGTTTCTGGATAGTGTGCTCATTGCCAAGTCACAGCATCTGTGCAGACTGAGTTTAAATGGGAAGGATTTTATCAGATCCTATTAGTCATGGACTATGCAATGTAATTGAAAGTCAAGCCCAGGTCCCAGGATCCACCAGAGCTGAAGTGGTCATAAGAAACTTATGAATTTCAGGGGCTTATGTTTTGACTAGGGAATATTTGCTCACATTTCCAATTGTCTAAGGGAAATTCAAAATCTGAAAGTTCACAGAGGTTGAGTCAGGCAATATAACAGCATTTTGGAAAAACCGACTCAGAGTCTTGACATCAATCTCAATAAAATGGTGTGGCATTCAAGCAATGCGTCCTAAACTATGCATCAATTGAAAGCCTGTTGGAGGAAGGGGCAAATATACCTTCTTAGCTATTTCTAGACCTGATCTTCAGCTGTAGTACTATCCTCATTGGTCTCAGATATACATATGACGTAACCAAGAGTGCCTAGCATCCTGTATAAGCTCTCTGTTGTCTCCAGTTCTCTGTTATCCTGTTTTTGTGGTCACTGCTGCAATGCCAAAGCGATGCATCTCTGAGAGCCTAATAAGCCATAGATTCTCAGTCTTTCTCCCTTTTTGACATTGTTAAAAAAATGTATGCTGTCCTGTACATTGGAGATAACATTCTTGATGAATGGATTTAAAAAAATGGGCACAAATTACAAAATACTTGGGAAATATTCTGGTGCCATTATTCCTTCTTCCTTATTATTATTTTGGAGGTAGGAGATTTTGTTCATACAGCAGTGATTATTATTATGGTTTTTATTATTATTGTTGCTGTTGTTGTTAAGAACACTATTGTACCATCATAAAGCTTCATTTAAAATTATTTTGCTACTTTGAGAGTTTCATATTTACTTCTGTTCAGAAGTTTGGCTTCACTTGTCATGCTTATAATTGCTTTTAATATTGTTTATTGCTAACTTATGCGGAGTAGATAGAAATTTTATAAGGTACATACATTTAATTTATGCAATATTTCATGTTTTATGGAGAATAGCACAACATATTAAATAATAGTTAAATACAGTAATGACATATTATTACAGCTTTTCTTGTTTAGTGTTATACCTTAATCAGCACTTTCCAATTTGAACTTAATTGTGAATGTTTTACAGCTTTCTCCGTCATCAGTAAAGGACTTGTCTATGGCTCTGGTCATTGTTGTGCATTCTTGTACCATTCCTTCATTTTACACAGCCTCATACAAGAGAATCATATGTGAAGTAGAATCTATGAAGTGTTACCATCATAACGAAATCATCTTATACTTGAACCAGCAGCTCATATACCTCTTACCTGAGGTACCGCTTACCTTGTGATGCTCAGCAGCAATGTAGCAGATTTATAGAGTGAAAGTAGATTTCAGGACTTTCAGGATTACTGTGTGTGTGTGTGTGAGAGAGAGAGAGAGAGAGAGAGAGAAAGAAAGAGAGAGCAGATATAGTTCTCCTCTTTGCTCAGTTAGATTGATGTCCTTCATACAATGTTATGATAGTGGCAAATGTTAGATAAGCTGGCTATTATTTATAGTGGGTATATGTGTGTGAGGAAGGGGAGCTTAGAACACACACACACACACACACACACACACACACACACACACACACACACACACAAAACTGCCTGTTAGACCTTACTCATATCAGTGTGTGACAGGGGCATCGTTCATGAGCTTGACATTTTCATCCCCAGTAATCCATCAAACTGTAGTCAATGACAGCCAGAGAGAGAGACAGAGTGAAGAGAGTGAGAGAGCCAGACAGAAAGGGAAAGAGAAATAAGAAGATAGAGAGACACAGTAAGAGAGAAAATAAAAAAGAGAGAGAAAGACAATGAGTGAGAGAGGCAGACAGAGAACGAGAAAGGGAGAAAGAATGAATGAAATAATAAGGCAGACAGAAAGAGAGTTAGAGGAGAGATACAGTGAGAGATAGAGAGAATGAGTGACAGAGAGACACACAGAGAGAGAGAGAGAGAGAGAGAGAGAGAGAGAGAAAGAGTAAGGCAAATAGAAAGACAGTGATATATGTATATATACTGTATATGTGTATACACATCTAGCACTGTCCCAGTATTGTTTCAGGTCAGTGTTAACATGCTCTGTGAAGTGCTGTTCAGTAACCGTTTAATCTTGGCAGATGATACAGTCATATGCGCCTCAGACTCCAGCAGTAACATCATCAATAAATACATAAACACCTACCATATCTGCCTTCGTGCAATAACTCTGCAATTTATCCTCAGACTCAGATTAGAGATATAATAGACAACAGCCTTTTAGCAGCTGAGCTGGAAGTGATCCTTGGAGTCTGCAGTAAGCCTGCCTCGGCTGATCAAAGTGTTCTGGATGGGCTATAATGCTTAAAGAGATCGGCAGGATATCCTGGAGTTAGGTCATTAAGGGCTTTAAATGTCAAAAGCAAGGTCTTCTAGTCATTGCTGAACTTAACGAGAAGCCAGGGTAAACTGAATAAGTCTTGGGCAATAGACTGTATGTCCAAAAATAGCAGCAGCCTTCTCTAATTGGAGAATTTGTCTACTTTAATGTGCAGCCATTGCTGACAGAGGTGTTTAGTTGTGCATGCTGTTATAATCTTCCTAGAAAAGCATTTGACCAGTAGAATGCGATGCTCTGGAAAAGCCACACTAAGCCCAATGACAAGCATTAACTAGAGGGTATAAAGCCCCAGCATTGTACAGAGAAGAGTGGAACTGTGTTCTATGGGGGAGGACGCTGTCAATATCTTTGGGATAACTCATTAACAAACATTAGTTTTTAAGATTTTAATCGCTTGTTGATCCCACAGTGGGGAAATTTAGTCTCCACATTTAATCCGTGAAGTGAAACACCACAAACACACTCACTAGTGAACACACACTAGGGGGCAGCGAGCACACCTACCCGGAGCGGTGGGCAGCCCTATCCACGTCGCCCGGGGAGCAGTTGGGGGTTAGGTGCCTTGCTCAAGGGCACCTCAGTCGTTACTGTAGGCTCAGGGAATAGAACAGACGACCCTCCGGTCACAAGGCTGGTTCCCTAACCTCCAGCCCACGACTGCCCCCTGACCTAACAAATGCTCTTTTGACAGAATGCAATTAAACCCTCACAGCAACGTTCCAACATCTAGTGTAAAGGGTTCTCAAAGGAATGGAGGCTGTTACCGCTGCAAATGGAGGACAAATTCCCTGTTAAAGCCTCGATTTTAGAAAAAGTTTTAGAAGGCACCCAGTGTCTTCAAACGATATGCCATCACTGTACTGTCTAAACAAGTATCTCCAAACTGGCAGTTTTACAGAAGGGGGCAACGCCTAGGTTAATGTTATTGTAAGTCGATGGAACCTGACGTTTTTCCAGACGGTTTTGGACCATTTCTGTTGGTCCATTTATCAAGAAATTTTCACAGTGTGTAAAAAGACAAGAACAGAGATTCCTGTTTTTCATCAGACAATGGCAATATAATGTTTGCTCCGACTTACTTTGTGCTCAGTAATGAAGTATAGTAGTACTGTGTAGTTTGAACATGTCTTACCAGGCTGGCTCAGTGTGAGGTGCTGCGTTTCTGTGTGCCAGAATGACCAGACCTGCACATACAGAGTGCACCGAATGTACTGCAGTTCACTGTTCCTAATGTACGGCTTCTGTGTGCTATAGTCTGGAGGGGACCTGCTGTTGGAAGGGGGCCTGTAGTTCTGAACATTAGGCCTAAAAGCTCTGCACAGTGGCATTTCTGTATATACAGTGTCAGAGTGACCTAGACTGCATGATGAACCACATGCTTCACTGCTAGTGAGTGCTTCTGCAGACACTGACTCTGTTAGCTGGATATGAGACTGCGTTGCTGTGCAATAGCAACTATTGCAAAGTTGGACAAGCTTTCCACAACGCTGGCAAAAATCACATTCATTCTAAAGAGAAACGGGTACAATGTTCAGCTGGAACACCTACACAACGTTGGGCTTCTGTGTGTGACTATATGTATGTATACAGTGCCAAATACATTTTCATATATTCTTACAGGTGACCTTTTTAGTTTCAACAAAATAAAACATTGAACTGGATTGAACTGGACATGTTTATGAGTATTGATAAGCTGTATAAGCTCTTCCCTTTGCAGCAGTAGCAAAGTCAGATATACATAATAGCACTCCCATTCTGGTGTCCAGTTGCAACGACAGTCTTAGAATACAACTCTTGTGTTCACAAGTACGCGATGTGCTGGAAGCTTTAAGACCCGTTCAGTGTGTAAGGATCTGGTTTAGCAGAAAATGAAGAACTCTGAGTTAGACGCTTTATCTAACAGCTGTGCTAGCTAGAGAGAAACGTACAGGAGATGTAGGTGCAGTGGAGCTAAAACAGGAGCTGAGAGTTTAATCCTGTACCAAGGTACAACCTACAGTACGACGCTTTCAGCTGCAATGAATCAGATCACACTCCACGCAAAATCCAGGCTTCTTCAGGGATTTCTTTACTTGACTTGACTGATGCTGTGATAGAGAGCAGAGAGAGAAAGAAGAAGAAAGAGAGCAAAAATACACAGAAAAAGATGAAAATATATATATATATATACACATACACATATACAGAGAGAGGGAGGGAGAGGAAGAAGGAGAGAAGTTGTTTTCTCTTGTTTCTTTTTCTCTGTATTCTCATTTCCCTTGTTCCGTATTTGTATCACTTTACATCTTTCTGATCTAATTCATTCTTTCTTTCTTTCTTATTGTTTTCTCTATTCTCGTCTCTCTCTTTTCTGTCTTTATCTCTTTCTCCTTTATCCCTTTCTTTGTCTGTATCTCTCCTCATTTCTTGTTCTGTTGTTTATGTGTGTTTTATGTATCTCTGTAGTTCACTGCAGGTTACTAGGCGGTACAGTCGAGTCCCAGTAATATTAAAACACAACCTGCAGATTGAATGAGGCATTTCCCCCATTACACATGCCGCCGTCCTCCATTCAATTAGATGTGTTATAATAATGAGCACTGTTTAATCTATCATATCTGAATTATTCACATACACTGAATTTGCTGTTAGCCTGAAAGGCCCATAAAACTCCGTCTGACATCAGATCTATAGTGCATCATCAGCCAGCTGCACTGAAAGACCCAGGTGTCTCCCTCGCAGACTGTGTAAATTCATCTTCACCATTGTGCATCAGTCAGCCTCACGACATGCTTTAGCTCCAGTTTTTGCACGAGTCTAATGATTCTGGGAGCTCATTATGACATTCTTTAGAAAGGGAGTGTGCAGTGTGTTGGAATAGGAGCTGCAAGGGTGGATAAAGAGCACTCAGGGAACTTTGTAGACTTTTCACTTAAATTGCTTCTGCTACTGAACGCATTAGTGTATTATATAAATACGCAATGGATGAGTAACTCTCTCCACACCTTCAGAAGGAGGGCTGACATTAGTAGAATATCAATATAACATTCTTTTTGTGTTTAAAGAAGCAATATATAAGATCCTTAGCTCAAAACTTTCCAACACAGACATCTGTGTATCATGTTACACAGATCTACTGAAGTCAGCATCCTCACCAGCTAGCCCTGGTCCCTCTGTTCTCATAATACCACTATGTACCTCATAGGGGCAACTTGAGAATATTTTCTAATCTCTGCTCAATAATGTTGAAGGTTCTGCTTTTGGTTAGATTATGTAATCACAGGTGGCTAATGAATGGAAGAGCAACAATGCCTGAAGCTCTTAGTAAAAGACTAATAGCGACTAGGCTTAGGTCATCAGTTCACATTTGGCAGCAAACAAAATCAGTGATCTTAATAGAAGCAAAGCCTGAGTTATCATTGGCATTGCTTTCCACAGCTGGAGGCAGCTAGTAAGGAAGCAGCTGTTAATGCTAACACTGAGGAGGAAGGACTGTGCATTTCCTGGTGATACACTGGCCCTATTTATTTAAGCTATTTGACAGGTTGAGTCATCTTACAGTTTATTTTTTCTATGGTGCCTGTTTTTCCGCTAGTCCACAGTGCTGTGTATCCATTAAACAGGATGTAAGCTGGTGATAGCATATGTAAATCTGAATGGGTGAGGTAGCAGAGTGGTTAACACCATTAACCGCAGTAAGAATCCTTGACTCACAACCTCAACAAAGTTTAAGTTCCTTTAAGAGGGCCCCTTAAATAAGCACAGATGTTTAGCCTCTTGTAAGTCTAAGTCGTTTTTTAATATGAGCTTTATTTTTTAACTGGAGAGCACATGGCACAGGCTATAGCACTGGTAGTATATACACTCATCCTGCAAAATGAGGTGCACCCAAAATAAACAACCAACACAAACGAAACTTGGTGGACATTGTGCGACATGCGAAAGATCAAGTTTCACACTCTGCGCGCATGTGATATAAGCAAGAACAGGCCTTATTGCTGTACCTGACTGACCCAGCAGCTACGATTGCAGATATTCAGCGAGTAGTAATGACCTTCATGGGTCATCCTGTTAATGCCAGCACCTTTGGCAGACACCTGCATGATACAGGACTGCCCTTGACACTATGTCAGCATCGCCAAAGGCAGACTATGCCAGACTGTCATGAAGTGACTCGGAATGGCAGAATGGTGTCAGTCCACCTCCACCCCTACCACAAAATCTGCAGGAACTGTGTGAGAATATTTAAGCTGCATGGGAGGATATCATGTCATAGAGTGACTCCTTCAGTGACGAGTTCCATCTTTGTCTTTCTGGAGATGACCAACGATTATGTGTGTAGAGGTGCTGTGATGAACTCCAAGATTAACCGTCACGCTGGATGGATTATCACAGGACACCATTAGTAACAACTACAACTCCATACTGACACGTCTGGCATGGTGCGTTAGCAAACATCGTCATTCATTGATAACCTTTACCTTCCGTCCCAATAACACTGCAGTCCGACACTTCCGTCGGGGTGCAGCTATTCGTTTGATGATGAGTTTATTATGACCCTGAGCAAACTAAAGAATAACCCGTTTTGGTTTAGGTGTTTTATGTACCTTATTAAATGAACATTTAGCTAGTGGCTTTAAATATCTCATTAAATGTATGTAACACCTGTAACATTTGTCTGTTGCAAGTCAGTCAAGTCTGAGTGTGTGTATTCATGTGTTCATGTACTCACTGCAGAACCAGCTGTACTCTTGTCTAGCTGAGCTATGTTTGTTTAGAGAACGAAGCTGGACAGCAGTAGAATATAAAAACCGTTTACTCAAAGTTTTCTTAAAGATACAGACA
Source organism: Prochilodus magdalenae (assembly GCA_024036415.1). Taxonomy (NCBI): domain Eukaryota; kingdom Metazoa; phylum Chordata; class Actinopteri; order Characiformes; family Prochilodontidae; genus Prochilodus; species Prochilodus magdalenae. The sequence continues at coordinate 315,721 of JAMWET010001353.1, read as the reverse complement.
GATGTAGCTAACAAGCAGGCATGTGTACAAGTGCACTTTTGGTCAATGTGTGTCGAATTTGACCATAGGGTCATAGGGTCAGGTTCCACAATCTACATCACCCCTGGCTCCACCTGCTGAAGTAGATGCCTATTGACAGTCCCGCTCAGCATCTCCAGCCGGTCTTGTGGATGCACGCATCACCTCAGTGCTGGAAATCCTGGGAATAAAGCACAGCTAATCTCTTTTAGAAAGTGTCACATTGCTTATCCAATCAAACTGTCAGCAGTAAAGGGTACTAATAAGATGCTTATGCGTTTTGTTATTGTGAAAATCAGGACTTTATGTGAGGCTTAAACAGCGTTAGTGGTTCAGAATAATTAGGAAAGAGGGTAACAGTAAAGCCATGCACTCTGGAGAATTAATATTCATGCTGTCCTTTAAACCTTATAGCTCCAAACATTTCTGTGCACGGACTTGCTAACAATGTTAGTGGAAGCTTATGTGCCACCAATAAGCATCACCACACAGATAATCTTTTGTCACTCCTAACACCCCTCTCTTTCTCTTTCTCTCTATCTCCTTCTCTCTGCAGAATGACTACCGTAAGCTGTCCATGCAATGTAAGGACTTTGTGGTTGGGGTTTTGGACCTCTGCCGGGACACAGAGGAGGTGGAGGCCATCTTGAACGGTGATGTGGACCAGATCCCACCCTCAGAGCACCAGCGGCCCTGCCTCAGTCGTGTCAAACTCGCCATCAAATACGAGGTTAAGAAGGTCAGCTATCTGCAGCAGCAAGGACAGCTGCACATTTCCTACTGTCCAGCAAAGCTGTTTCCATTGGTCAGAACAGGAACATGTGAACATCCCTTAAGGAAAGTCAACAGAGCAAATAGAGCTCAAAATGTGCAATGTACTGTAAATCTGCAGCTTGCAGCAGACTCCCAAACTCTGATCCTAGAATTTACTAGAGTGATTCAGTCAGCTATAGTTGGTCTGCTGTAATTCAGGGTCTGAAAAGAAAGACTTCAGCCTATCCAAGCATATTAAAATACGCTTTGTGTTACGATTCTAATCAAACACTCATCCTTAGTGAAGGCTGTTCAGCACAGTGTGTTCCATTTACACCAATTCTGTAATAATGATATTTACACATCCGCAGCTTGCAACAGCAAGGTATGTTTTCAGAATTTAATGACTGCAGAGCTGCTTAGAAGTAGAAAATGAAACAGCCCAGCTGCCTCCTGCCATACCAGCAATGATCGATAAAGTCTTTCATTTGGGATGAACCAGAAAGAAACTTTTTGGCCAAAGCCTAAACCAAACAAAATTAATCTTTTGTCCAACTGAATCATTTTTACCAAACAGTGTTTCATTAACTTCGCCATTTTTTCACCATTGCATGAATTACATAGGATAAATCCCAGGTAGGAAGTAGATGTAGGCCATATCTGGCAAAGATATGACACTGCTGGTCGACTGTCGGCAATAAAGATCTGCAGTGAGCCAAAGGTGTCCCAGATATTTACAACCTGCATTTGGTCCACTTGTCCCAAAACCAGATCTGGTCCACTTCTAGCACAGATCTAGCAGAGTTGTCTACTTTTGACTGAGGCATGGCCCTCTTGCTACCTGGAGTGGTCCACCCAAGTGCCGTCAACCCATCTGGCAAGTGGGTGAGATGAAAATGGGGAATTTCTGTGTTCCCAGAGAGACCCTCGCTCCATGCTGTCTGTGATTTAATCTAGTTGTAATAAAACTATTCTGTGTTTGTTTCACAGAGAGAGGAAAAGCGCTTGAAAGGAAAAGGCGCTCAATAGACTGTGTGGCTAGAATGTGGCTCCAAATTAGTTTTTTCTTTATTTGTTTTTAAACTATAAGTCCTTTCATCAACTGTAGGTTCTTACTCATCACGAGGAAAGTGCTAGAATGATAACTGAGTAGTGGGCTGAGATCTATTCAAGTAATGAGCACCTCATCTAGTGCAATAGAAGCCACAACATGGAAGTCAATATGTCACAACTTAACCAATGAAGATGTACATATTCACTTCTGATCTGAGCCAAATCTCTGTTCCAAAAATGGTATGTGGGTCAGTCTCAGTGTTAAAGGTCTCACTTAGAGACCCATTAAAAAAAAAAGACCTTGTAAATTCCTCTTTTTTCATTCATCAGCTTTCATGCTGGATAAAAGAGGCCGTAGCTGTTGCAGAGGTCAGGAGTCAAGTAATTCTGCCGTCTGCGCTGTTAGCCCAGTGCCCAGTGTCTTGAAAGCTTTCTAACAGCAGGCTTTTATAATAAGGTTGCTATCCGTGCTGCTGGATCGCCTTTGTCCTGAAATGAGACGCTATTTCATGGCATTTTGTGAGTGTGATGAAAGAAGTGAATGAGTGTCACTTCATTGTCTCTCTGTCTGTCTGCTCCTGTGCACAAGACTCATTGTAAATATCAGACTTCTGTTGGGAATTGAATCGTAATCCCTTTAGCTTCTTCTGTCCACGCTTTCTCTTGGATTAAATGTCAAACCAAGACTTACGAACACACATGGATATACTTTCCACAAAGAAAGCACCTCCAGCCGAGTGTTAATTATTAATACCAGGCGTTCTCCAGAACTGTGTTTACCTCTCTGTGTATGCGTGCGGGGGACAAGGAGACTGTGATGTGAATGCTAAGTGCTTTAGTATTCTAGAAGAGAGTGGCAAGATGGTCAACAGCACTGTCATTATCATCAGCACCAATCAGCGCAGGTTCAGAGCTGTAGCCGTGGAAACCAGGTGCAGGGTTAGATCAGGATGACCTTAAGGGTCATGCATCTGGTTGCCAACCTGGGTTACATTGGTCACTCACACACACACATAAAGTGACAGCCACATGCAGACACATTGCAATTTGTGTAAAGACAAAGTCAAAGATCAAGTAAGGATTCCGAATTGGCAGAGTTGGTTCCCTGGGACCCTGGTGTGAATGCAATACAGCGAGTGAGAAGGCTGCTTCCTGAAGACCCCCGGACCAGATTGGCCTTGTTTCAGTTTACAACATGTACTGCTGTGGTTTATTTGAAGTATGCATGTAACACGAAGCAAAAACAGAATAAAGCGTAATCTGAAGTTTTCGATGCTGTTTTGGCACATGCTCTGAATGTGTAGCTATAGAACAGATAGCTCGGTTTAAAACGAGGCTAAAGCACATTTGAAGTCATTATAAACTACTTAATGCGCCTATTTAACTGTGCGCATAAATTACATTATGTATGTATTATGTACAAGCAGTGAGCCACTCAAAGCTTTTACTGGGATTTCATCCTACTTTGCATAAGTGCAAAACAGTGCTATTATCGGGAGTCCTGTGGCTTATTGCTTTAATATCAGGACAAAAGAATCAAATAGGACAAATCAGTAAACCAGTAGAACCGAGAACAGCACGATTCAGAAAGGTCCGTGGACATTACCACAGTTATTGTATTTCATAAAATCTGCACAATCAGATTTGACCTTTTACTTGCATGGCTCTTGTTTCCATGTTCTAGTTTCACGCTAAAGGTGTTGGAATGAACACTAAGTGAACCACACTGTAAAAAGTGTAACCTAAAAAATGACTTCAGTTTGTTACAAGCTACTGGATAACTCAACTCAACTATAAGAGTGCTTTGCTCTGAGTCCTTTTAAGGTTGTTACATTTGCTTGTAACAAACTGTAGTCATTTTTTAGGTTGGACAAAGTAAAACACTTTTTACTGTGCAGGACAAACTACACTAATTTATCACATTCAGTTTGGCCTGGGCTGAGGGAACTGAGCTATTAGCACACCCTAAGGGTCACTATAAGGGTCACAAAGCACAAAGATGGTAGGAGTGGTCAGGATCTGCCCATTTAATAACACTGTTTCCTTGGTTACTTCATGTTGTTACATATAAATGGTTTACTGGTGGAAAAGGTTTATTCACCCTAAAAAAGGGATTTGTAAAAAGGATTCTTTCAGTCATAGAGTTGAGTAAAACATCTTCAGTTGCTGGTAATAAAAGCATTTCTTTAGGTTGCACTTTTGTTAAGGCATGTATTTGCTGTGGCATTGTTTTAGCACCCTAAGCACCAGTCACAAACCTATTTATTGTGAAGAGTTGGGGTTTTTCAGACTGATGCACGGGCGCTGTAACTATGATTATTACCGTGAATTTCTTCTACTGTTGTGCACCTCTTTATTTTTCGGTTATTTAATCAGTTGTCCTTTCTTGGTAAGTGAACGCAGAGTTATAAGATTTCACTGGACGGTTCCAGGTATATGCTGGCACTTCTGTAAGATTATCCAGTCACTGAGACCGAACAAGGAGTACCGGACTGGAAAAAACGTAAGATTTCACTTTAAGAGTTTATGTCTCCAGAATAGCACATATGTATTATGTCCTACCTTGACCACAATAAATCAACACAGAATAAAGAGACCAATATCTACCACGTATATAGCTGATAGTTCACCTCGAAGGCAACTTGAAAGAACCAAGTAAAGAAGCATACCATTTCAATAGATTGTACAAGGGGTTGTTTACGATGGAAAAGATCAAGCCATTCTACTTCACGATAAGGCTATATTAAAACATAAATGGGGAAAAAAAAGAGTAACCTGGTGTAATCTTGTTATCTTCAGACTAGATAATTCATGTAGATGTCATCTGACTGTGTCCAATAGTTCGTGATCTTCAGTGAAAGTTATGTAACTTCCACATGCATGGCAGGCACATAAGGGAGTTGGGATGGGTGCTAAGTGCCCTGATTCGTTTCTTATTTACCCACATAACAAAAGGTGCATTTATACAGGGAAAAGTAGCAGAAGGGTGGAGGCTATGCGGTAATCAAAACAGCCAACCATTGGCATATATCTGGGAGTGCTCCACAGTAACGTACCAAAAATTTCTGCTGCAGACGTGCTGTAGTACCTCCATAAAGCATTGATACATGGAAAATAATTATACCTGTGTAGAAATTAGCCCTTTCACGATGTTAACGTTAGAGTGTTACCTGTTGTACGGGAATTGCGCAGCAAAGCTGTGGGCGTGATGGGGCATACGGTTCTTAGGGACCAGGATACTAATATCTTCGCTTTGATTTTGATTTAGTACTCCAGATTGTAGTACGAAGAGAAAAGAAATGTATCTTGGAACAAGGAGCTCGAACCGTTTAGTCACATCCCGAGTCTCCTCACTAGAATGATCAGCTCATTTCACTTGGTTCAGATAGCATCCTCAATCTTATATCCCCGTGAATGTACTCCACCACTATATATATTATGTAGAATAAGAATTACAGCATTCTCATTACCGTCTTACAGATCATGACACCATCATTTGTTCACAGTCTTGGTCAAAGTGAGGTTGCCTTGAGTCTATATAAATACCTTCCTTTAGCCATATTGTATGGAAAATGTGGAGCCCAATGTGTAGGTGAATTTATTAGTACCTTACTGCTCGAAACGTTGATATTGACTGAGTTACAACCCACAAATATGAAACAAAGTATATTTCGTGTACAATATATGTATATCTTGTGTTCGCATAAAGTATGTATAAATTAATTGTCTACAAGTATCTAGAGTAACTGTTGTCCTACATCATAGGTGATTCATCGCCACTACTTTTGCTAAGTCCAATTATAATTTCGTTAGTTTATGTACTTTCTGCCAAGCCTCGTACACTGTTGTGTATGCCATGACCACCTTTCTGTAGTGCACTGGCTTGATCACTGCTGTACACTTCTCAGTATACAGCTTGACTTTATTGATAGATTGTATTTATGTCCTATCTGTATTATTATATTTTATTAGACTAAGTGGATTATGGTTGATTTCATTCATCTTTTTTTGCCCTAGTTTCCCTTCTGTGAAAACCTGTTTATGATCTGGTAGGATGTGTTTTTGTAATACTAGTATCCGTATCCAAAACGTATAAAAAAAGTACCTAGGAACAAAATGGAGAGATCCTGGAAGCCAGTCCTGACAGCTTGTAAAGAGTGGAAATGTATAGAAAACATGTCGTATACTTAGAAATATCACCAGACATGCTCGAAATAAAAAACACAAAAAAAAAATGATATAATAATAATAATAAAATTAAACCAGATGATTGAGAATCACCAGCAAATCGAGCACGTGCCTATGGATACTCGTATGACTTCACTGCAGAATCGGTAGGTAATCCACTGATGACTGAGAAGTCAAGAATCATGGAACCTGCAGTTGGTCTTGCCCAGTGTCAGCAATGTAGAAATGTACTGTGCTGAGGAAAAGGAACAAATAGAAATTGTTGGTATTGGTGGCGTTACTAACGTCAAACAGTGGAGGTCCAGTCAGCTGTAGGATGGCTTGATCTGTAGAAGGTGCCTATGAACTAAGAGAAGAAAAGATGAAAGGTGCTGAATGGAATCATGCTGTCTGGCAAACGAGAAGGAGCTAACATGTATCAGGTAGTTCAGCACAAGGGGACAGAGGATTAAGAGAGCAACGCCAGATTTATGTATATCACATTTAGTCCTCACTAACAAGCAAGAAGGGACAGAATCCTGGTCATGGTGGGAATGGGAAAATAGGCCAGAAAGGGGGGAGGTGCAGCTAAATAATTTAGCCGAGGGGCGATGGGTCGAGAGGAGATAAAATTACTAAAGAGCTTGCGTGGGAATGGTCAGACGCAGATTACCTGCTAGGTTTATGTATCACCCCTGAAATGAATAGAGAAGGAGAGGGACTTTGCAAATGGCTTCTGACTTCGCTGAGAGGAGGGTTGGGTAGGTGTGCAGATCACGCACAGATGATCCTTGCGAGCATTGGGTGTGAGATAAGAAAAAAGACAGAAAGAAATAAATGTACTTAAACCAGGGATCTCCTCCACTCCCTCATCAGCTTGTCCGGTTGACTACGCATGTGCCTGCTGTTCATCCAGGTGACGAGAGTGATACTGCATGTCGTGGATTCTTGTTTACCTGGGGGACCACTGTGCAAGACAGAAAATGGTTAAAGCTAAGACAAGGGACCGCGGCAGAAATGAAGCACAGGTCATAGGATAGTGCACTAGTCAGCTAGTGTGTGACATGTGGACCAGAAGAACTGGAACTGAGAGACAGAGAGTGATTTCGGAAAATTTCGGCGAAGAGAGAGTAAAAGACTTAGAACGCGGATGATACTAAGACAGGTGGAAGGGGCACAGGTTTATTCACCGAGCAGGTGGAGGAGTGACTATCTGCAACATCTTGGAGATACTGTCAAGCTCGAGAGGATGACTTGCCTCAGGACTGCGATGTGGATGGAGGTTGGGTCATGAGGATGATAAGCTATGTTGGGTCACTAGGCAAATTGGATTGCTAAACTTCTGTGAGGTGATGTTGAGAGTGGCCAAGGAGTAAGAAGTGTGTGTGTGTGTAGCTCCATCATCACAGGGAAGAGACTCAGAATAGTGGATGTTGTCTAGACTTGTAGTGGTGAAGTTACTAGAGAACAGAAGGGATTGCAATAGCACCAATGGATTCAAAATAATTTCTAGAAGTAGCCACCGTAGAGCACATCGGTGACACTGTCTAGGAATGAAGGTTGCCACTACGAATGTAGTTCCCCAATATAATGCCTGATGCGGGTTTACCAGACGCGCAGAGAGATGCTCCGGTATTGCGATTCCTGTGTAGTCGCAGCACGTATTGAGAGTTAATCTCTCTTAGGTCTGTAAGATGGAAGAAAAGGTACATTAGCCGAAATGTGACAAGATATGGTGAGCTTTATTACAGCATCCACACGAAGAGCATCACACATTCGAGCAGCCACACACAAAGTAGGCCTGCGTTTCACAAAAGATCAGAAGCTCACACAACGCAACACCGCAGTCCAATTTGTATATTGTCCACAATAATTCGAATATCAATAAATAGAAATAAAAGACAGTGTTGTTGCAGTCTTCAACGGTTGAAAGATTACCTTCGAGCAAAACCTAATGGGACGGCATCACCTCTAGTAACTAGTGACGGTCCTTTTATGCAGGTAGTCTTATTAGACTATCAGCTAAAAGCTCATAGGGACTCTAACATACTGCGGATCAATATCAGTGGAGAGGTAAATACTAAATATATAAATATATCTCTACTTCTTAAGGAGGCACTAAGAGAAAATATCATACAATTATATGTTAGCCGATCAATATGCATAACGCATCGGCTTTAGAAAAATACGGCCTCTGCATCACTCAGTAATAAATAAACTATACAAGTGGACTATCGCTGATGTCTTATCTCTCTATCCAGCGTAGATAAATGACTTCTTCATCTCCGACACGCGATACTTAACATCAGACTCATAAACTGCACTGATATTCTGATCCAGTGGCGATCGTTCACTGAGTGTCCAGGATTGTGCGATGATGCTCTTATCCAGTCTATAGTTTCAGTTCTCTCTATCTACTCTACAGTCAAGTGTTTCAGATGTAGTCTAAGTGTGGACTGCATACAGTACCGATACACTGGCTAACAGTAGAATGTGCATAGATGGAGTCTAGCAGCTGAATTAAATAAGAGAGTTTACGTGGTGCTCAGCTCTCCTAGTCCCTCTTCCGTGGCCCCGCTGGGAGGAGTTGAGAACGATGCTAGATGGCCTCGGTCAGAAAGAACAAAGGGATCAGTCCTGAGTCTCTGTGTCTCGTGAGAGCAGCTCCTGATGTGACAGCAGCCTGCCACTGAACTTCGCTCCTTCTGTCCCATTGTGATGGTTGTGCAAGCGCTGGGTGCTCCGGATCAAATCCATCCATAATGGAGCCAGCAGTTTTATGACAGTGGTCCATCAACTCGTCGGCGCCCCCCCCCCCCTGTCGCTGCCACCTTCACCACCGGATCCAGCTCCAACAAACCAACCAACTGACCTGCTCGCTGGACTGTAGGGACTGCTCTGACCAGCTTGTCCAGACGACATCTAGGTCTCTCTTCGTGTGATTCGCTTCCACTCCACGCTCCCAGCCACAAGCCGACAGCGCATACTGGATCATGCAGAGACAGCCTTGGACACAATCATCCTGCAAATAGAACATCTGCAGGAGCTTCCCCTACAGATGTTAAAGGACCCCAGCCCGTCTCAGGAAGTAAGAGTCCAACACGCGATCACGACTGCCGCACCCTTCCTATTACCACATCAGTAAGGATTATCTAGATGTAACAATAATGTGAGTTTAGACTTGCAGTCCATGTCCAGCTCTCATCCAGTCCAGGTTATACCACGAATCCGTTAGATACTCTGATGATTGGTGGGACGCTTAATACCATCTCTACTTCCACCCTACTCGATATTCTGTAATAACATGTAACGACACTACGAGCTAAGATAGCCAAAAGGTTATGGACAAAGCTAGTGACGCATGCGCCTACCCCTGCCTATTCTGCACGAAAGTCCACCACCATCTACTCCAATGATTGTATTCTTAAGAGCAGTGTTCAGTAGCAGGTTGTTCCTGTGGTAGTTTCGTAATACAGTACCAGTGGTGTGAAGACTAATCGTACAAGAGTGCATATAATGCAAGTGATACCAAGACATCATTGCGCATCTTCAGACCATTACGTGTCCATAACAGGCGTGAAACTCGACACTACACTGGTGGAAAAATCCATTTGAACCCTGCATAATCATGACCTAACTGCACTGTCGTCGGATGGCGATTTCAATTCACACTCTACCAACTTCCCATCACCTTAATCATCACCAAGTAACCCAATAAAACCGTAGTGTTAGCAAACCAGAGGTTAGCCAATGCATATTACCAAAGTGGAACTGACCCCACCCTAGGTCACCCTGGGCTCTGGCTTCCTAAGTGGTTGTTTTTCACTAGATTTGTAGTAGTGAGTTGGGCAGATGGTGGTCACTGGCACATCATGCACCATGAGATTTGAACCAGCGTCTTTATAAATGTTATAAGGTGGTCTCATCACTAAAAATTACCACACGACAGCTCCCTTATCACCAAATCGTCCACACGACATGTTTAAAGTGCATAGGAAAGCACCGAGTCCGTAAACCTCACCATGGTAAGCTCAGACGCTTTGCCAGCAAATCAAGCTGACACCCAAGTGTCTAGTCCCTGCGCTCCGCCAGGGTGTTGCGATACCTAGTTGGGTGATGCTGAGGGCCTTCTTCTGAGAACCATACGACCAGACAGTTGCGTTATAATAAAGCACAAGTACAGTGCTTTTGTAATGACTTGGCAACCCCAACCCGAGCAGTTGCCCTACAGAGGAGTGCAGGAAGGTTCTGTGAGGTTCAGTAACGCAATGAAAAAGAGAAAAAAGTGACAAAAAAGACAAAAAAAAATCCCTGTTTTATTTTTATTTGTTTATTTTTTAGAAAGGCTCTTTGGTGAAATAAAGAAATCAGTATTCCACATAGACACAAAATATCAGTCCATCTAAATGCAGGGCTTCACTCACTCCGCCGCCTTTACAAAGATTGATGTGTCTAATGTACTTCAGTGGCTTGCAGATATGGAACCGCACTGCCGATAACGGGACCTCAGCTAGGTTCAGACAGCACGAACCAGTGTGGAGAATTTCATAATTAACACGTCTCGTCACAGGGCCACAATGTTCGGGGAGCATCAGGGACTATTAAAGTGTAAAGGTCTACGCAAGGCCTGGCCGACAAGTGACGTCCACTAGAGTGTTGTACTACTGTGGGGGACGCGTAAACAGCCAGAGCAGGTATTCCCCACCATGTCATAGCTAGCCGTATGATTCCGGCTTCTGCGCATACTCCATGCCCTAGTGCGGCAGCTACGATTCGTGAGATTATACCATATGATAGTAGGTATGTGAGGAAGTGGAACAGGTCAGCCACGGATATATGAGTTGGTCTATTCGTAAAATCCTTGTCGAAGCTCTGCATAGACAGTTACCCAATACATAGTAGTTGTGAAGCAGAATCAGAACTACCCTAACCAGTAGGACTTGTTAAGTTTAGGGGTTACAATATAGTCAGAGGTGCACTATTGTGCTACACATAAGTAAGTCAAGTGCCAGTATCTAGACTTAAACGTCATGACACACACACCACACACAAAAAAAGCTAATATATATCCAGTGTATTTGACCAAGTAACCAAAATACAGAAAACCCCCCCACCATCCAATGTTGTTGCAGACAAAAACCCCATAACCTGTCTTCCGCAGTGACTGTGCACACGTGTAGGCCAGTAGAGAAAATCCAAAATTGCAAAAACGAGAATAGATTACAGCTAAATGTGACTAAGGGTCCGCTGTGCTAGCAATGCATGTTGCACAAGCTATCAAAATAAAAATAAACCAGATAGGAATCTGACCGGCGAATGCAGGCCTATACTCATGCTTCCACTCAGAATCCGGTAGGTTAAATCCACTGATCTGAGAGTCGAGATCTGGAAATGCTTGGTCGCCATGTTCACAGGTAGAAAGTGTTGTGTGACGGGCAAAGAAATGGTGGTGCGATGCTTGACAGTGTGGCGTGGTGCGTAGTGGCGTGGGCCGTGTGTGTTTAGTGTGTTCTTGTGATGTGCAATTTAATTTGTCTATACTGACATGCATTAAAGCACCTTCCTTAACGGACCATTAAAAGGAACATTAAAGTGTGTCAAAAATCAAGAGAGAGAGAGAGAGAGAGAGAGAGAGAGAGAGAGAGAGAGAGAGAGTGTGGAGGTCACGTGGATGATAGAAGAAAGAGATCAGTGAAAAGTAGCATCACAACAGATCAAACGTCTACATGATTTCCACAGCCGTGTGCTGCAGACTCAGGGACAGTGCTCTGTGTTGAACATGATGAGAAAACCAACACTACCTAATTAAGCTTCACTGCTGTTCTTCTGTCAGTAATAAACCATGTTGAGATGTTCCAAAAGCCTGCTCACTACATAAACCTCCAGCAGCAGTGCTGCTCAGATCGATGCAGAGGTCCGGGGTAAAACATTGCTGACTGTATTGATTGGCTTGTTTATATGTGGAGATGAAAAAAAAAATAGTTGACTACTTGCCAGGGGCAATCAGCAATCAGGAGATTATAGATTGTATTAGTGTGTGTGTGTCTGTGTGTGTTTATGTTCCCGGGGTAACAGCAGAATGCAATGAGACATGGCAGGATATGAAAGGTTCGATTCAGTCTCGCCGTATTCTTTCCCCACACCCGTTCTGATCCTGTGTTAATGAGCAGTGGGGTGTTTACTTATGTGTGTATTTGTGTGGAGGTTAGTTCTGATTGAACGCTGCTATCTATATTTTTCAATATGCTGCATTTTTGAATTGCTAACAGAAAAAGCAGGCGTGACATACACGACACTGTAAATATTTGTATACATAGTTGATATACCTTACCTTTTACATTTCAGGATTAATATAAGCTCTTATTTTAACCTGTTTACTAACTTCTGGCTTGTTTTAAGCAATTTTAGTAGGCCACATTTTATCACTATATTGTCAGACAGTTCATGTTATCTGCCGATATGGTGAAAAAACTTAACAATCACATAAAACAAGTAAGACATTTAAGACATCTAAAAATGAGTGAAATCTTCCTAAAAATATATATATATATATCAAAATAAAAATAAAAAACATTTTAGATATAAAACCTGTAGTAGTAAATTATAGATAGTATTTGCCAAGATAGCATTTTATATTTTCAGTATTTAGTGTTCCACTATTTGCCTTCTTTACAGCTTACAATGTTTTCAGGAGGCTTTCTGTTCTTTGAGGAAGTTCAGGAATATTTGTCCCCACCTCTAATGTTACCTCCTTCTTACAAACTGCAGTTTCTGCTTTTCTCGATCTGAATAACTGCAACTTACAATCACATATCCGTCCCTTAAAGGCCATTATCCAGTTTAGGTGTTCCAAAAAAGGTTCTGTACTTAAATCACATTGGGTATGTTTATTTACACACACACACACACACACACACACACATGCACACACACACACACACATACGCGCACACACACACACACATACACACACACACACACATAAACACACACTCACTCACTCACAAACACGCGCACACACATACATACACACGCACGCACACACACACTCACTCACTCATCACGCACAAACACATACAAACACACACGCACACACACACACAGACACTCACTCACCCACTCACTCACTCACTCAAACACACACACACACGTACGCACATACATGCACACATACACATGCACATGCACACGCACACGCACACACACACACACACACACACACACTCACTCACTCATCACTCACAAACACATACAAACACACACGCACACACACACACACACTCACTCACCCACTCACTCACTCACTCAAACACACACACACACGTACGCATATACACACACACGCACATACATGCACACATACACATGCACATACACACACACACACACACACACACACATATATATGTGCGTTTTATAAATTAGCATCTCCATTATGCATGCTTATCTCCTCTCTACCACCTATACATCCTTTTATCCATTCATTCATCCTTCCATCCACCCCTCCATGCATCCTGCGTCTGTGCTGTTTACTGTATCTGTTAACCCCTCTCTCTTCTTTAGCTGGGTCAGATTCTGCGGAGCCCCTTTATGAAGTTTGTTGCCCACGCTGTCTCCTTCACCATTTTTCTCGGACTGCTGGTTCTGAACGCATCTGACCGCTTTGAGGGTGTGAAGAACCTTCCCAACGAGACCATTACTGACCACCCTCGCCAGGTGTTCCGGGTGAAGACGACTCAGTTTTCCTGGACAGAGCTCCTCATCATGAAATGGGTGCTGGGTAAGCACTGGTGCATGCTGACAGAAGGGGTAGGGTATGAGGGTATGTGGAGTTTGAGGGCAGTTGGTGGGAAGTTTTTCCTAATTGCTGTTTTGACATCAGTCCTCTGGTGATCATAAAAATCAGGAAACTTCTGTGACTGCCGAACGCTAATCAACTTATTTCAAGTTGCTGCAAGCATATAAATATTTCTTCATCCGGGCTGTCTCATTTGTTTGATGCTTTTGTGAAAAAGAACATTGAAATCCAAAATGCCTTGGCTATTAATGCCACAGTAGCTAACACGGCAGCGTTCAGATTGGTAATGAATTTAAAATGTGCTGGATGGTTTACCATACAGCAGTTGTTATTTGTCCAGTAGTTGCTGCTATATAGTACCAGTCAAAAGTTTAGACACACCCATCTAAATAGATGGTTATGTTTATGGTTATTTTAAAGACTATACATGCTTACACTTAATCTATACTTGTATATATAAAATAGTTGTATAGATAAAATAATCTATACAATTATTTGTATAGATTATACAAATATAATCTATACAATATAATCTATACAATTTATATTCTTTAAATTTAGTAAATATTCATGATGGACAGACCAATAGAGTTAGTCCAAAACTGCTTTGAACAAAAATCACATTATATCAACCTCTACTGCAGGTTAAGGTTAAGCTATTTATCCTCCAGTAAAGTTCCATACTAGAGGTCTTTAGGGTGGACTGCATTATTCCACGAGTGCTATTTTGTGCTAGTTTGATGTATTTTATTCTATAGTAAAGCATTAAGCTAACAATAAAGAAACCTTCTACATGTAGCCGTGTCTAAATTTTTGACTGGTACCTTAATTTTATGCACCCTGAGCTGCATTTGTGGATTCATTTTCATTGTATCATGTGTTACTGGGTTTTTATAAGTTTAGATATTAGGTAAATCCCATGAGACAACAAATCAGAGTGATGTAGGAAGTACAGGTTCATCACAGGGCAGCTCTTTGAAAGCAAACAGTAATTCAGGAATGCATTTTACTATCTGCCCATCTAAACAGAGACACAGAGAATTCAGAAAAAACCCTTCGGGTTCCGTAAAAAGAAACAAGACATGCTAATGGGTTTAACTACCAGCGTGCACTGCTCCCCACCTGTGATGGAAGCTGCTCCTGGCTAGACCTCAGAGAGGGAAGCAATTCCCACAAAAAGGGGGTCAATTAATGCCTTAATCAATTCCACAGCCAGCACCTGACTCAGACGCCTCGGGGACAAACAGCTCCACTACCTTCACGCTGATATTACAGGGGAAACCAAATAGAGTGATTGAACATGACTTCAGGAGAGGGTATGCTTGTGATGCACAGGTGTGGCAGTGTAGAACAGGGAACCTTCCACAACACACCTGAGAAGAGAAAGCTGAATTTACCTTCATTTAAATCACTGCAGTTCAGAGAAACAACTGTAATCCAGACACTGAAACGCAGATTTAGCAGCTGTTATTTTCTGAAATTATATGCTATATTGACTGCTCATTAATTCATATTCAGCATCTTTCACTTCTGTTTGTTTACCAGTAGAGTTTTTGTCAGCATATATTAAAAAATATATCCATATCCATGATGGTTAGACAGTGTTAGCTTGCCAGAACAAACCCAATTTATCTGATAAGGGGAAACTCTGCAGAGCAAGAAACCTGACTTGTGACTTGACTTACAGAACTGGTTCAAATCTGACCAACAAAATAAATAAAATCTTATGTGTCACTTGGCCTTACAGGTTTTCTACTGTCATATGGAGTCATTTCTAAAGTACTTCCAGTGGCATCAGATTGATAACTGTTTCATATAATGAGACTTCCATTTGTAGTTTCTTTTCTTGCTTGCACAGAAGGGTGGAGTCAGGAGACTGAAGGCTGGAGGTGTTGGAGTAGTTTATTTCAAGGCGATTGCAGTTCACTGAAATCTCCCGTCCAAAGACAGGCCAGTCCAGTCTGAACTCGGCCCAACTTGGCCCAACTCGGTCCAACTCAGCCCAACCCAGTCTAACTCGGCCCAACTCAGCCCGACCCTGTCTAACTCAGTCTAAAGACCCTGTCACAGAGTATTTATACACCGTGTCACCACACCCTTAAGATTCACAGACGATGTGTCAGCTGTCCTTATTTAATGACAACAGATGGTCGGTTGTCCTTCAAGTGGTGTTTGATCTATGACCTGTAGAACCCTGATAGCAATATTCTCTTAGGGGCTCCGTTCTGTGCTGATGATGCAGCTGTTTCTCACATGGTAAACGTATACACACTTGTATACATACACACTTCTACACCAAACACACTTGTATACAAAACACTGATATCCAACACGTTCTAGAAATAACCTGCATTTTTATAGAGGCATACACATGCAGAAAGTGCTTCATGATTGGCTAGCATGTAGTTTGGATAGCGGGTATGCTAGCTAGTGCAACAGATTGATCAATAATTGTTTGAGCTAGGTTTCAAATACACTCACCATCAAAAGATTAGTTGCACGAATAGAATGAAACTTGGCGGGTAGGTTTGACATTGCGAGATGCAAATGATTCAAGTTTCACGCTTGACCACACGTGACGTAAGGAGGGACGGGCCTTATCGCTGTACCTGACTGACCCAACAGCCTCGACTCTGGACATTCAGTAAGGAGTGGTGCCCTCCATGAGTCATCCTGTTAGTGCCAGCAACAGACGGCTGCACACCACAGGAAAACATGCACACAGACATTATGATGACTGCCCTTGACACTATGTCAGCATTGCCAAAGACTGCAAGGCTGCAGACTGTCATGGAGTGACTCAGAATGGCAGCAGGCCATCTTTAGTGGTCCCACATTTGTCTCGGTGGAGACAACCAACAAATCTGTGTGCGGAGGCACCATGGTCAGCGGGAAGATGAGCGGTTTGTTGTCACGCGTTACATGTCCAGAAGGCCTGGTGTCAGTCCACCTCCACCCTACCACAAAATCTGCAGGAAATGTGTGAGACTAATGGGAGGATATCATGCCATGTCATAGAGTGACTCCTTCAGTGACAAGTTCCACCTTTTTTTCTTTGTGGAGATGACCAACAAGTATGGGTGTAGAGGTGCTGTGATTAACGCCAAGATGAACCACCACACGTCACCACCTCCACCCCACCGCACAATATGCAGGAGCTGTGTGGGAATATTCAAGATGCATGGGATGGATTATCACAGGACATCATTAGGAACAACTACAACTCCATGCCGAGACATCTGGCAAGTTGTGTTAGCAAACATGCTGGCCTGACGCCATACTGAGAGATACTACTTCTGTATGTGTAGCTCAATAAATATTGCCCAATCAGTCTGAATTTATCATCATTTATTGTTCCTGGTGACGTTTATCTACCTATTAAACAGCGCTGCACAAATACTCCCTTTTGGAAAACCGGTTCTATCTTTGTAGACTTTTTTCTAAAATAGTTTTTGTTAGTTTGTTTCTGACAGAGGAGCGCATGAAAGTGCATTATTGCTTACTGACCGAAATCCTAAACTGCAGATTGTGTGTTTGGAGTCAGCGTTTTTACTTTTCTATGTTTAGGAAAAGTAATTGAAGGTTATTGTCTTAGGTTGGAAAGCATGAGTATTCCCTTAGGTGTAACATAAGGCTTTGAGCCAGCACAGAAGCTGCAGATGGTGGAGAATGCTGGGAAATGTGAGGAACACACCGAAATCTGTTCTCGTGTGTGATTTCCCTGAAGGTGTTCAGGTGGGGTAGAGTGAGGATCAAAACAGCAGTGAATGCGAGAAGATAGCAATCTGCTTGCACAGATATGCAGTATGCCTATAGGTGAGTGACTGATGTACGTGAATGCTGGAAACATGTTAACACTGCACTCGTCTGAATCTGTTCAGTTTGCCAGCTGAACACAAAACATAAAGAAGGACGTAGAAAATGGAGAGCTCAGCGGCTTTGCACTGCTCACTGCGTCTGTGCACTGACCTCTCTTCTTTCTGTCCTGCCGCTCTTTCCCAATTGTATCCCCTCATTATGTATGTGTGTGTGTGTGTGTGTGTGTGTGTGTGTGTGTGTGTGTGTGTGTGTGTGTGTGTGTGCGTGCGTGCATACGTGCGTGTGTATTCGCTCACTGGTAATGACAGTACTGTGGCGGTCTCTGAGAGAATATGAGCTGTGTGTTTGTGAGTGCTTGATTCTCATTTCAACACGTTCTCTGCTTGTACAGGCTTATGTTTATACAGGTGGTGGTCTGTTCAGTGGAAAGGGTCCAAAGTGCATTGTAATTTTGTCTTTTGTAAAGTGCTGTGAGCCATAGCTCATTTAGAAAGTCTTAACACCAGCGGTCAGAAAAACGTGGTATTAGGTAGTGCTGGATGAAGTTCACAAACTAAGTACTGTAGTTAAAGTGGAGATATTCAGGGTAAAATATTCCTTCAGTAAAAGTAGAAGTAAAAGTAGAAGCACTAGAGTATGTACCTTTGTATGTACTTGAGTATGGAGAGTAACAGTAGCATGATTTATAATGGCTGTGAAGTTCTTTTATCGTTTCTGGTAATAGACTCGTAATCAGCTCGGTTTAGGTAAAGAGACACTAGTGTCTCTCACTCCTCTAGTCTTTCAATAGAAGGTCATTATTAGTCTCACACTGATGCCTGTTACCACAGATTTCATTAGCTAGAACCAAGCTCTCTCCAACAGGTCAAAACACGCTCATAACAAAGTGACCGCTGTACCCGGATTAGTGAGTTTGCTTTACAATTGTTTTGTCTGAACGTGTGTTTATGCACACATAAGCCAGAAGGAGGGACAGATTTGGCCCTAACGTGGTGGAGTAAACAGTAAGATATTGGAGCTTGGACTGTAGTGGTGTAAGAGACCCCCAGAATGGAAACACTTCAGTAGATACACACTACTTACAGTACTGTAGCCAATTACAGCCAATTACTTCTTATTGTCCACCTCGGCTTTTATGATGTTCTCAGTGAAAATAAGTCTTCTCATTTTATGTTTTATCCAATCTAATCACCTATCCAATCAGGGACTTTGAAAGAGGCTGATTAGCTGAAGCAGGTGTGGGAAATTGTGGTTGAAACTAGGCTTTGCAGTGCTCCAGAAAAAAAGGGTTGGAGACCACTGGCTTAGAATATGAAGGGTTTCTGTAATGTGTAGATGTCATGTATATTTCTCTCTCTCTCTCTTTCTCTCTCTTTCTCTCTCTTTCTCTCTCTCTCTCTCTCTCACTCTCTCTCTCCCCCTCTCCCTCTCCCTCTCTCAGGTATGATCTGGTCGGAATGTAAAGAGATTTGGTCTGACGGCCCACGGGAGTACGTCATGCACCTCTGGAATGTTCTGGACTTTGGCATGCTATCCATCTTTGTGGCGTCCTTCACGGCTCGCCTTATGGCCTTTCTGAAAGCATCCAAAGCACAGCTTTATATCGATCTCCACGTGCCAAATCATGACATCAGCAACGCCTCGCTGCCCGCCGACGTCGCCTACTTCACATATGGTGAGTGATTCACTGACAGCAGATCATCTTCATAATTACATACTGTCCATTTACAGTACATACTGTACAGGCACAACATTTCAGCGTTAATCATTTACTCCATTAATGTGCTGTTTGTCTACAATATTTCCAGTGTGTTCCAAAATTACAGTCAATTACAGCAAACTCCTAGCCAGTTACTTTATTCCAGTGTGTTTCAACACTGTTCCCTGTCAGTCACTGTCTCTACATCTATCTGACTCACCTGCAGAAACTTATTCTGCTGAAGAAAGAAGTGGAACTGAAGCTCTCAAGCTTTGAATATATGGGATGTACATGTCTGAAAAGCCTGATAAGGTTAAGACACCTTTTTGCTTCTCCTATAAAGACATATACTGATACTATTCTTAAAGGAAGCAAAAAAATATCATTTATTTATGTGAAGAAGTAATTGCTCCCCTAGCTACTAAATCAACCAGTTAACCAAATTTAAGTATTGGGTTCAGTTTTGCTAGCCACACCCAGACAATATCACTGCCAGACCTGTCGAATCTAAACATCACCTAAATAGAACAACAGCCGTTACTAAGCCATACCTAAGCTCTAAGACTAGAGTAAACCTCAGTGAGAGCAATAATTCACAAATGGAGAAACATGGAACACTGGCGAACCTTCAGAGGGGTGGCAAGCCCACTACCATTTCACCAAGTGTGGAGACATCCAGGTCACACTTACATGATTCCACAATAGGGAGCTAAAATGGGATCCATGAGAGAGTTTCACGGTGCAAACCACTGCATTTTGGTTTAATATCCTGTGGACTGAACATCATACCATTTGACAAATATGTTGGTGGGTTTGGGATAGTCTAGGGCTGCTTTGCTGTTGGGGGACCTGGATGACTTGTCATAACTGATGTAACCATGAATTCCACTCTTTATCAAAGAATCCTGGAGGAGAGCATCTGCGAGTCAGTTTGTGAGAGTAAAGGGCAAATAAGTTTTCACAAAAATGTACATGGTTTTGTTACATCGATGTACCTGAACTGCTGTATTGTTACTAATTTAGAATCAGTCAGTGTACAACATCGCAGTGTCCTTGCAAGACAACAGCAGCATTTCCACAAGAATGAGCTTCACAACATAATAACAATGGCTGCTCCGGGAAAGGGTCAAAGGGTCAAGATACATTCACAGAGGACTCATCAGTAAGGTCAAAAGTGATGCATCCTCATGAATGGATGAACCGTGACAATGTGGTCTTCACAACCATGACTTAAAAGTAGCTGCTCTATTATCTGTAAGAGGTTCTTCTGTCTATTTATCTATCAAATAATCTATAATCTATTATCTCCGAACCTTTGATAGATAATAGACATGTCCATGCACTAAACACTTCAGTATAAGAGACGTCAGAGCACATTTTCAGCTCCAAAGCCAGAAAGAGAGGGACTTTACAGTTAAGTATTGACCTGTATCTCTGAATTGGCCAAGCTGTTGCCTCTGTCTGTGCCCAATATCTGACCATTATACTAAACAGCAGTTCCAGCTTGTCTCATGGTGATTACAGTACAGATCCTAAATCCCAAAAGATGAGATGTTCCACATCATGTCACAGGTTCCTCTTCTATTTGAGTTGTTATCAATGCTGCTATCTACTGGTCTACACTGGTAATGACATGGATGAACGCTCTACTGGAGAACCGCTAGAAACAAGAAACTGAGGGAGAGGCAAGTAATGTAGGGGGAGAGATGGGGGGAAGAGGGGGGGAGAGAGAGAGAGAAAGAGAGGAAAAAAAAGAGAGAGAAAGAGAGAGAGAGAGAGAGGAAGAAGAAGAAGAAGAAGACGAAGAGGAGGAGGACAACAACGAAGAGGAAGAATGTAGAGAAATAAAAAAAGGAGTTAAAGACAGGAGAGAAAAGAAAGGAGAGAGATGACGAGAGAAGGAAAAGAGCAATATGTAATTTTGAAAGGTAAAAGTATAAGGTTGTAGAATGAAAAAAGAGAACATGAGAGATAGTAGAAGAAAAGAAACAGAGAGAGAGAAATGAGAAGGGGGAAGTAGAGAAATAAAATGAGGAATAAAAGACAGGAATGAAAAGAAAGGAGAAACAAGGCAAGAGAAAAAGAAAAGGAATTTGTAAAGACAAGGAAGAAAAGAAAGGAAGTGAGAGATAAGAGATGGAAAGTGAAAGAGAGAAACGGCAAAAGGAAGACACAGAAGCAGAAATAGCACAATGAAACAGAAAATAGCGAAAGGTACACAAAGGATGAACAGAAGAAGTGAAATATGGGATCGAAAGAAACAACATGGTGGAAGAAAATGAAAAAAAGGAGAGAATAAGCAAAAAGAGAGAGTGGAGGAGAGAGAGAACGGAAATGATTGTGAGACAAAAAAAGATGATGTTGAAAAGAGTACAACATGGTGAAAAAAGTAGACAGAAAAAAAGTGATGGAGAGATAGCAAAGAGGAGAGAGTGGAGGATTCCTTTTATCTGTTACGGAAAAACAGATTAAATGTGTGGGTATGAGAGTGAGAGGCTGTGTGTGTCTGAAAGTGAGAGGCTGTGTGTGTCTGAGAGTGAGAGACTGTGTGTGAGAGAGGATGTGTGTGTGTGAGAGTGAGGATATGTCTGTGTAAATGAGTGAGAGGATGTGTGTGTGAGAGTGAGGGTATGTCTGTGTAAATGAGTTTTGTGAGCAGAGTATTGGATTTTAGTCTGTTGTGTGCGTCACAAACAAAAAAGAAAGAATGTATGTGTGTGAGAGAGAGTGAGAGAGGATGTGTGTGTGCGAGAGTAAAAGAGGATGTGTGTGTCTGTGTGTGAGAGAGAGTGAAGGAGAATGTGTGTGTAAGAGGATGTGTTAGAGAGAGTGAGAGAGGATGTGTGTGTGAGAGAGAGTGAAGGAGAATGTGTGTGTAAGAGGATGTGTGTGAGAGAGAGTGAGAGAGGATATGTGTGTTAGAGAGAGAGAGAGAGAATGTATGTGTGTGAGAGAGAGTGAGAGAGGATGTGTGTGTGTGAGAGAGAGAGGATGTGTGTGTGCGAGGATATGTGTGAGAGAGCGTGAGAGAGGATATGTGTGTGAGAGAGTGAGAGAGGATATTGTGTTAGAGAGAGTGAGAGAGGATGTGTGTGAGAGAGTGAGAGAGGATGTGTGTGAGAGAGAGTGAGAGAGGATGTGTGTGAGAGAGTGAGAGAGGATGTGTGTGAGAGGATGTGTGTGAGAGAGAGTGAGAGAGGATGTGTGTGTGAGAGAGTGAGAGAGGATATTGTGTTAGAGAGAGTGAGAGAGGATGTGTGTGAGAGAGATGTGTGTGTGAGAGAGGATGTGTGTGAGAGAGGATGTGTGTGAGAGAGAGTGAGAGAGGATGTGTGTGAGAGAGAGTGAGAGAGGATGTGTGTGAGAGAGTGAGAGAGGATGTGTGTGAGAGGATGTGTGTGTGAGAGAGTGAGAGAGGATGTGTGTGTGAGAGAGTGAGAGAGGATGTGTGTGAGAGGATGTGTGAGAGGATGTGTGAGAGGATGTGTGTGTGAGAGAGTGAGAGAGGATGTGTGTGAGAGAGAGTGAGAGAGGATGTGTGTGAGAGGATGTGTGAGAGGATGTGTGAGAGGATGTGTGTGAGAGAGTGAGAGAGGATGTGAGAGAGAGGATGTGTGTGAGAGAGGATGTGTGTGAGAGAGTGAGAGAGGATGTGTGAGAGAGGATGTGTGTGTGAGAGGATGTGTGTGAGAGAGTGAGAGAGGATGTGTGTGTGAGAGGATGTGTGTGAGAGAGAGTGAGAGAGGATGTGTGTGAGAGAGAGTGAGAGAGGATGTGTGTGAGAGAGTGAGAGAGGATGTGGTGTGTGAGAGAGTGAGAGAGGATGTGTGTGAGAGAGTGAGAGAGGATGTGTGTGTGAGAGGATGTGTGTTAGAGAGAGTGAGAGAGGATGTGTGTGAGAGGATGTGTGTTAGAGAGAGTGAGAGAGGATGTGTGTGAGAGAGAGTGAGAGAGGATGTGTGTGAGAGAGTGAGATGAGGATGTGTGAGAGAGAGTGAGAGAGGATGTGTGTAAGAGAGAGTGAGAGAGGATGTGTGTGAGAGAGTGAGAGAGGATGTGTGTGAGAGAGAGTGAGAGAGGATGTGTGTGAGAGAGAGTGAGAGAGGATGTGTGTGTGAGAGAGAGTGTGAGAGGATGTGTGTGAGAGAGGATGTGTGAGAGAGGATGTGTGTGAGAGAGTGAGAGAGGATGTGTGTGAGAGAGAGTGTGAGAGGATGTGTGTGAGAGAGGATGTGTGTGAGAGAGTGAGATGAGGATGTGTGTGAGAGAGAGTGAGAGAGGATGTGTGTGAGAGAGTGAGAGAGGATGTGTGTGAGAGGATGTGTGTGAGAGAGTGAGATGAGGATGTGTGTGAGAGAGAGTGAGAGAGGATGTGTGTGAGAGAGTGAGAGAGGATGTGTGTGAGAGAGAGTGAGAGAGGATGTGTGTGAGAGAGTGTGTGTGAGAGAGGATGTGTGTGAGAGAGTGAGAGAGGATGTGTGTGAGAGAGAGTGTGAGAGGATGTGTGTGAGAGAGGATGTGTGTGAGAGAGTGAGAGAGGATGTGTGTGAGAGAGTGAGATGAGGATGTGTGTGAGAGAGAGTGAGAGAGGATGTGTGTGTGAGAGAGTGAGATGAGGATGTGTGTGAGAGAGTGTGAGAGGATGTGTGTGAGAGAGAGTGTGAGAGAGAGTGTGAGAGGATGTGTGTGAGAGAGAGTGAGAGAGGATGTGTGTGTGAGAGAGTGTGAGAGGATGTGTGTGAGAGAGAGTGAGAGAGGATGTGTGTGAGAGAGAGTGAGAGAGGATGTGTGTGAGAGAGTGAGATGAGGATGTGTGAGAAAGAGTGAGAGAGGATGTGTGTGAGAGAGAGTGAGAGAGGATGTGTGTGTCTGTGTGTGTGAGAGTACAAGAAAATGTGTGTGTGTGTGTGTGTGTATGTGAGAGGATGTGTGTGTGTGTGTATGTGAGAGGATGTGTGTGTGTGAAAGAATGCGTGAGAGAGAGAGAGAGAGAGAGAGAGAGAGAGAGATGAAGAAATGGAGGGTGTGTTGGTTGCTGATAGTAGGTCTTTATTGTTCTCACTGAACTTCCACAGAAATCTCAGCTGAACACAGTTAACCAGATCAGACGTGTTCAGTCCCAGCAGATACTATTAACGACAGATGAAGGTGTCTGAAGTGTTTGTGCTCCTCCATATTAAATTAACATGCTTCTTTCCTCAACTCTTTCTTTCTCTCCTAGCCAGGAATAAGTGGAGGCCGTCTGACCCTCAGATTATCTCAGAAGGGCTGTATGCAATCGCAGTGGTCCTGAGCTTCTCCCGAATCGCGTACATCCTCCCAGCCAATGAAAGCTTCGGGCCGCTGCAGATTTCACTGGGTCGCACCGTTAAGGACATCTTTAAATTCATGGTCATCTTCATCATGGTTTTCGTCGCCTTCATGATCGGCATGTTCAACCTCTACTCTTACTACCTGGGAGCCAAGTACAACCCCGCCTTCACGACGTGAGTACAGTGTTATGTAATTTGTTGAGTGTGTAAACAGCCGCACTGCAAGGCTGTAAAGCCTGAGATACACACCAGAGGGAGTAGCTCTCTTCCACAGCAACCAATGGGCTAAGCTGCCTGAAATGCCTCATGGCCTCAATTTTTTATAATATGGTGACGTCATCTCGTCACATTCCCGGCCTAGATGCAGGCTTGACACGCCCTCACACAACGCACAGGAACTTCTGGAGGCTAGGAACAGTGTGTTGAGTTTTGAAGTCGTATCGAATAGACAGTGGGTTCTGTGTTGAGATGAAATCTGTTGTATGCTCTGCCAAAGTTAGAACCACAAAGAAATCAGAGGTTGAAATTCATTTTTACCCTCCGCTGTTCTCAGCATTTACTATGTGCCCGACACTTGCAACTCCATTCTGGACAGCACAGCTCCAACTGTGTGTGGCCCAACGAGTGATTCATGTTCACAACCTGTAATACTGCATTATTATTAGGTGTCCACAATTCACAGAGTAAACAAGTGCCTCCACAGATAGGGGCTCGATTGGACCCCTACAACCAGTCCACTTTTGGGGAAACTACACATCACTCTCTGAAACAGCCTTGCGTAACTGGCTGCACTTAATGTTCTGTCAGTGACGGAAGGTCCACAATTCAGGCACCCCCATACACTTCAAAAGCACTCTGGGCGATGAGAGGCATGTTTGAGTGGCATTGGTTGAAGTCGCTTGCGATGACGTGTGCTTGCTTCACTGGAAATAAGGATCTCTACACATTCTGCTTAGGGTAACGCCATCCTTCATACACAAGCCTGTACAGAGGAAAAACCATTTTAATGAAGGAAAGAAGAAGGTTACATTGGCATGAAGCACAGGGTTGCCATTCCCTGCCAGCTCAGTGTGTCACACACCTACCATCCCATTTAAAAGGTGGCAGTCAAGGTGGCTGCCATGTTGATGATATAACGTTTTTCCCGTTTCCCCTACAGCTTGTGTCTCAAATGGTTCACTTTGCTAAACCGTTTTCATTTAATATGGCTGATTGCTTACCTTTCAGACACCCCTGTAGGTATACAGTGATGTGATTGTAATGCAGCATGGTTAAGACAGCGGGAGATCAGTGTGGAGACTGCAGTCAGCAGTGGGTAAACAAGATCTCACATGGTGCTCCCTAACACAGCAAAGCTACAACGCTACCTGCCACTAAACATGCTTCTCTATTTTTCCTGTGTAGTATACAGGGGGTGTGAGGTACAGGGGGGGCAATTTGCCAGCTATTGTTACTGTGTTGTAATGGTTTTGTTTAATCAGCTGTGGGCCAGCTTTTGTCTAAAGTTCCTCTTGCTACTGCTGCTATTAACATGATCTCTTTGATCTTTACTACAACCCAACACCACCCTCACGTCATCCATGGTTTCATTCAGAGGTACATTCACCCACTTCATCTCCTCAACCCCCAGAGCTATTCTGTATGCAGTTCCAGACTGTATCATTACTAGAGAGAGAATGAGAGGGACGATGTGAAAGAGCACAAGGGAGTAATAAACAAGATCAAAAAAATCTCTCATTAGGAAACAAATCTAAGCCATACCTGGGCTCGATGTTGAACACAGCACATAAGCCCTAACCTGGCCAAAAATCCAGTGTTATGATCTCTAGTGCAGGCTAGATTAGCATATTAATATTAATCAGGCCCATGCACATGGGCATTTTGAGGTTCTCAAGGGAAAAGATCAATGTGAATTAGTTTAAATGTACTGTATATACTACAGTCGTTATTATCAGGAGGGAGTAATTATGGGTGATCATGTTTCTGAGAAAACCAAACATCATCATATTACAAAGGCATGATATTTTATTGTCTACACATGATTCTGACCTCTAATGTTGGAAAGACATTAGATATTAGCTTTTTAAAGATGAAAAATGAATTCATTTACATTTAAGGCATTTAACAGAAGCTCTTATCCAGAACGTTTCCCAGCTAGTACAAGAAGGTCAGAGTCTAAAACGTACTATTAGCTCAGACAATACACAGACATACAGGGGTTGGACAATGAAACTGAAACACCTGGTTTTAGACCACAGTCATTTATTAGTATGGTGTAGGGCCTCCTTTTGCGGCCAATACAGCGTCAGTTGGTGTTGGGAATGACATATACTGCGTCCTGCACAGTGGTCAGAGGGATTTTAAGCCATTCTTCTTGCAGGATAGTGGCCAGGTCACTACGTGATGCTGGTGGAGGTTCGTCCTTCTTAGACATAGATAGAGATAGATAGATAGATAGATAGATAGATAGATAGATAGATAGATAGATAGATAGATACTTTATTGATCCCGAAGGAAATTTAGCAGCCAGTAGCGGTTTCACAAAAAACGAACAGCACAGATACACATAATAATACAAAAATATAAAAATAAAACAGTGGTTGATGGCAGTCTTAAAAGGGATGTTCAGTAACGGCACAGTATTACTACTATTAAGGTATGAGGCTATAGAACTAGCGAGTCATCTATGGATAGTTTAATATAAATATTATATAAATATATCTCACTTGGTGAGGGAGGCAAGAAATATATACCAGAAAGTGGCTTGTAGGTAATATGCGCCAGGGATCGCAGTTAACGTTATCAGCAGATAAATGAACAGAATGAATTAACATCAGAAACATGATATTTAAGTGGAGTTGAGTGTCCAGGAGTGCAGATGTACAGTATATACAGTAAGTGTCAGAGTGTCTTGGTGGTATGCTGACATTACCCTGGATACCGTGGCTCTTGATACATCACAAAGACTTGCTGTCTTGGTCACAGATGCGCCAGCAAGACGTGCACCAACAGTTTGTCCTCTTTTGAACTCTGGTATGTCACCCATAATGTTGTGTGCATTGCAGTATTTTGAGCAGAACTGTGCTCTTACCTGCTAACTGAACCTTCACACTCTGCTCTTACTGGTGCAATGTGCAATTAATGAAGATTGGCCACCAGGCTGGTCCAATTTAGCCATGAGACCTCCCACACTAAAATGACAGGTGTTTCAGTTTCATTGTCCAACCCCTGTATATGAGCATAAGTGTACTACCTGGCAACCCAATCCGAGCACTCATACATAGAGAGAAGGTAGGTTATAGTGAGTATAAGTTCAAGAACAAAGTATTTCAATATACACATATAACATGCACATCTACTAGTGCTCACTCACTTAAGTTACAAGAGACTCTGTTCAGACAGCCAGTGGGAATTCATTCCACCATCTGGGAGCCAGGACAGAGACGAGTCTGGACGCTTTTCTTCCATGTGTCTGATGGAGTCTAATTGGATTTATGGATTGGGAAACGGTGGTACAGTGCAGTCAATGTCTCGTTCCATGTGTGTAAATTGGCTCCAAAGCAGATGTTAATGGCTGGCAAAATGGAGTGACTGCATTTAGGCAAAGACCATAGTATAAAGGAAGTAGCTGAATTTTGCCAGGGAACGTATCCACCAAATCTGGCCCAACTGTTCAATTCTTTGATGCAAGAGTGGCTGAAAATTGATATTGCCTACACCCAGAAACTTATCCAGTCCATGCCAAATCAAATCGTAGCTGTTTTTCTTGCTCATGCTTTCAGTCACAGGTGAATCATTTTTGTCCCGGGAGCTAATTAAGTCATAATGATAATCAGCTCTTCACAGTAATGAGAACTTTGTGTAACAAACACCGCTCATTGCTGACAGAATGTGTGGTCTTTGTTCAGAATAAGTACAATATGATGCTTCCTTGGAGATGTTGTCAGGTTTTTTTATTGGTGGGATTTTGGGCACTGTAGTGATGTGTGCAGTTACTGAGTTACTGAGGAGATGCTCGGTATTGCACCAGAGGAGGGCTCATGAGCAGTGAGCCGAGCTCTATTCTCACAAGCCTGAGCCTTATCTCGCTTACGGGGAATCTTAAAAAAATAGAGGAGTCAAAATAAAATCCAGTTTCTGCACACCAGCCAAGAGGAGCTCTGTTGCCATACTGAAAAGTATGTCCTATCAGTACAGCAGTATCATATTAAATCACACAGCCTCATAACACACATGTCCTTTCATTGCCACATACTAACACATAAATATATTATTCCCTGATGCTGGCCATTGTTCCTAAATGTCACCGCTACACTGCAGTGTGCCCTCACACACATAAATATTAACATCCCCTGACATTTCTGTTTGCACCATATGTAATCAGTCATTCGAAGGTCCCACTGTCACCAAACCTGCATTTAAGGTTCTGCCAGCGGGTCTTCATTATTTAAACCTCCCCTTTCTTTCTCTCTCTCTTTCTCTCTGTCCTTCTGTTTCACTCCTCTCTGTCTTCTCTTCTCACATGGCTGTCGTCTCTTATTGAGGAAAAGTGCTCTGCATTGCAGGCTTATTGATATTCTCTCTGCAGATATAACAGAGATAGCCGAGAATCTTTTGATTGTAATCTTTCTCAAATCGCTCTGCAAATGGATTTGAGGATCCGTCTGATGTGTATCCTAACAGTCCATCTTCATTGCAATTGATTATAAAAAGCAAATGGGCCTGAGCTAGACTCCACTGAGTAGTCAGCTGCTCAGATGACCACAGTTAATGGCCGTCTTTGTTCTCAAAATTGGATTCCTCATAATGATTTGGACATATCTGGCCCTTCTGATGGTTTTCTAGGAAGAATCTGGCCAGTCATTTGAAAAGAAACTGACTGACTGACTGACTTCTACCATCTAAGACAAAGCAATGAAGATGCTATCAAGATGCATTAAAGCTTCAGGGCTCCAGCGTAAAGCTTTCTAATTAGGTCTTGCTCGGACGGGTACACCATATGCATCTACGAAGTATGACTCTTGAATTTTCTAGTAAAACAAAACAACAACAAAAAGACTGATAACTCAGACTTAGCTTGTGCCAGAACAAGCTAGATCCAACTCCAGAGCTTTGAAATTGGACCCACCTCCTATAAATAAATATATTAATATATAAATCTGGATAGATTTAGATCTTCAGTTTAAATCATTTTAGCGTGAAATTAACAGAATATGAAGAAATAACAGTTTTAACAATATGTCAGACATCTGTGTATTGTTTTGTAGAGATATCTGCTCATGTCCTGTCTCGTACTACCACTCTGTACCTCAAGAGGTGACAGTGCGCCACTGTAGCATCTTGTTACATCAGTCCGGTGTCAGAGAATAAAGAAGTAGCACTGCTGCCCCGAAGGCGTATTCTAACCTTTTTGAAGGTGCTGCTCCCTGTTAGATCATTTAAGCGCAGGTAGCCAATGAAAGGAAGAGTAAACACAGCAATGGCTAAAGCTCTTGACAAGTGATTATAATTAACACCACCACCAGCTCAAGGCGGCGAGCTACGCTCAGCAGCAAATTACAAGGGTTATCATTGGCACTGCTTTCCACAGCTAAAGACGCTCTTGACTGGTAAGAGATAAAGTGTGATGTTGTAAAGTGGGAACATTTCTTCCAGACTGGTAAGGAATGAAGAGGGAGGAGAAGCGCATGCAGTTTCTTGTTTCCTAAGATTGGGCTACACACCACAGCTTTCTGAGAGTAAGGGTGTGGATTGTCCCTGGACATCACTGTGGTGGTGATTTAGGTGAGATGTGTAATAAAAGGTCCATTGCCTGATGAACCAGCACTACTGTCTGTTAAGCCACCTGATTGTGCAGGGGAACCGGCTGGTTCTGGACTTTATGCTTCTGTCCCTCCTCCTGCTCAGCAGCTGTGAGAACAGATAGTGGCTTAGGTGGATGGAGTCCTTTAGAAACCCCCTGGAAATAACCATAAGGATGATGCATCTACTATGTGTTGAGCTCAGAACAGAATCCTAGCATTCATCTCTAGCATATGCTGTGCTTTGAATGCTGGTAGACTGGTGTCGAGATAAACCCGCACCAGACCAGCACTAGACCGAAAAACTTACTTTGGGCAGTATAAGCCAACACAGTTTTACTTAGTTGCTTGTTTGTGAAGAAGTTTAATCCTGGTTGTGTAAAAAGACACATTCAGCTGTGCTCCATCAACATTAATAAAAGACAAAATGCAAAGTTCAACTGGGGGACCTGCAAAACAGGTGGATATTGCACTCTTTGTGTGACACCTGTGAAAAAGGTTAGGGCATCAGCACATAAAAGATGGAGTGCCACAGGGTCTACAACATGACCTGCATATGTAATGCCCATTTCCCCCATTTCCCCTCCACTCACACTGTTGTTTTTAGTTCTGCTTGAGAGGCATAATAGGCTGGGAGTCTTAGGTCGTTAGGGTCATGTCCAGACAGTTCTCAGACAGGTCTGAATTTAGACTCTGCTGGATATGTACCCGGTATGCCTAATGGAGACCAAAAAAGGTGAAACGAGTTGAGTCTGGTTTATATTAGGACTAGATCTAAGCTCTGTAGAGTCACCAGGAGCAGAGTTGCACTAATCAAATCAGTTAATAAATCAAAAGGAATGGGCTATTCCAGAGAATGCTTTTAAATATTAACAGTCTTCAAAAAGAACTGTAATGGACACCTCCATCAGTTTCTCCTTCTCTTTTTCAGGCCTGATACATTCCCCCAGGCTGCTCCAGGGTCAGCTGTGGTGGTTCATACGCCACACCAAATAAAGCATAGACGCTAATGATGTAATCTTTAGAGGTTACAGCTCGTCCTAATTAAGATTCTCCTACCAACATTCCCCACATGCTTAGCTTTGCATCAGAAGTGGTTTATATGCTATCAGCGCTGTGTCAGAACATTCGGGGGCAGATAGTCAGAGTATGCGGCATGCAAGGATGAAAAAGAAGTTTTGTTTTATTGATTTTTACCAGAAGGAAGGCCATAAATAAATTGTGCAACCACAAATAACTGCAACTCCAATCCCAGAATTTATATATATATATATATATATATATATATATATATATATATATATATATATATATATATATATATATATATTACTCATATATACCCATATTTTACTCACAGTAGAACAAAGCACACATATCAGGTATCGAAAGTGAAAATACCCAGGACTGTTGAGCAGCTAGAATCCTTCATTAGACAAGAATGGGACATCATTCCCCAAACCTTCTCCCAAAACTCCAGCAACTGTTCTCCTCACCTCCCAGACCTTTACAGACTGTTGTTAACAGATGAGGGGATGCTACACAATGGTACATATGGCCCTGTCCCAACTGTTTAGTTGATGTGTTGCTTCCATCAATGAGTTAACTGAGTTAATAATTGGGGCTGTATCAACTGGAGAAGAGTATTTAAAAAATGTTTTAAAAAAAAATCTACTAGTAAACACAGCTTGTAGCCAGACACCGCCATGTGTGCTATTCAAACAAGCTACAACAAATTGGTTCGTTTATAAGTATCATGGCTGAATGTTTAGATTCAGAGTGAAGCTTTCAACAGAACCACCTAATCTTTCAATGTCCACCACCTAAAAAACCTCTTAAACTCCTGCCGGGACCCATTTAGCTTTAAGGCCTAACAGAATCCCCCAGGCTGGTCCTGGGTTAACGCTGTGGCCGCTTGCTGGGTTCAAGTGCTTCTTTGGCGGCTCCATTCGGCAGCAGAGCGCTCAGTCCTAATTACGTTTTCTGTCTAGTCGTTGGCAGCTTTGTTCTTCGCGAGGTGAAATTAGCGTGCTGATTAAAGTCTGCATTCGCCAGCTGTATCAATCTCTCCGATCAGCTGACCACCAAAACGCCCAGGAAACCCTGTGCACGTCGCCATGGCTACGCTCTGGCGCATTTAGTTAACGGCTTTTCCAACAGTGAGTTGAAAACCGCGGGAAACGGCAGCCAAGTGTTCAATCTGAGAGAGAGGAGCGTGAGAGGAGCCATTGATTTCAGCCCCCTTCCTTCAGCTCTCCCGAGGCTTTTTATTTTTTGGGCTTGCTTCTTTGGACACGGCAAGTCAGGCAGCAAATTCAATCAATCGATTGCATTCCAGGCAGCGGTCAACAGTATAATTTAATCTGAAATGGCCGAGCCAGTTTGTATTGGACTCCAGGTTGTACACAGTGAGGGAAATCAGCGGGCTCTGTGAGTTTGGAACATCTGTCTCAGGCAGATTTAGTCGCAGAGTTTTGGCATTGTGGGATTGTTTCGCCAACCTTATGCACTGTCGGAATGTTTCCAGAGTCGCATTCATTTTTAGGCTGAGAGAATCGAACCACTTCATAAAATCTCCAGCACATGCAAGAGTGGTGGCCATTTCATTGATGAAAGTAATTTCTCTTGTTTCCTGAACCACTCTGTCACAATCTGAGCCCAGTCAATCTTGGCATTGTGGTCCTGAAATATGCCTGAGCCATCAGGGAGGAAAGATTCCATTGATGGGATAACCTGGACATTCAGCTGACCTCATTTTATTGCTACACAGCACTGCCGAGCCTTGATCTGACCAACTGAAGTCTTCCCCCAGGACATAGCACTCAAGTGGCTTGTGCACTGAGCTCTAAATGGATGGCTGCATTGCCCCTTACACCTCCCTTCTTCTACCTTGATGTGGCTATCGCTCTGGAATAGGGTAAATCCGGGCTCATCAGACAACATGACCTTTCTCTATTGCTCCAGAGGCCAAGCTTTATTCTCCCTAGCAAATTGAAGCCATTTTCCAATTAGCCTCACTAACAAATGGTTTTCTTATGGACACGCAGCTGCTTAGTCCCAGTCCTGTGAGTGGTTGTTTCGTCCTGTGTGTGGAAATGCTCTTACTTTTCCTATTAAACACAGCCGTGATTTTTCTCAAATCAAGTGTTTAAGTGATCTTCGCTCACAGTCATTCAATATTTTCTTTCTGAGTACTTTGCTTCTGAAATCTGACATTTCACCATTTTGTAAGAATATATTGGACAGCTTTGAACCCCATTCTAATCATTTCAGCTTCTCCTTAGTTGTTTTTTTTTTTTTCGATTGATGCATTTTTTTATGTACTGGCTCAGCAGACAAAAACATTTACTCACCTCTGTGTGTTTAAGGTGGTATCTTCAGACTCCTGCAGATGGCGCTGTTGGAGGATAATGGGGGTTATAAATACCTGTGGGGTGTCTGTTGGGATTTGCAGATTGAGAATTGGTTGGTGTGGCTCAGCGGTTAGCACCTCTACCCACCACCAGGGAGCTACCACCCCATGTGGGAGACGGGGGTTCAAATCCCAATAGGGTAGCAAATGCTGAGCTATACCAATAAGAGTCCTTGGGCAAGACTCCTAACACTGCACTGGCCTACCTGTAATACAAATAAGCTTGTAAGTCGCTCTGGATAAGAGCATCAGCTAAATCCCCGAAATGGAAATGGAGAAGAGGACACCAGTGACTTCTTTGTTTGATTTGTAAATGTTTTTTTTCCCCCTCAGTAATACTTTCTTGACAACTTTAGCTACTATTACTTTCTTTCTTCTCACAGTGGAAGGATGGACAGTGTTTTGATCTCCCAGGTATTGCACAAGTGTTAGAGTTAAATTTTCTCTGAGTGATTTAATTATAAAATAGATACGCTTATGCGGAAATAGAGTAACCTTGTGCGTTTAAGGTGGTAGTAACTTCAGGCTCCTGTAGTTGGTATGGATGACCGGGCTATAAATACCTGCGGGGTGTGGGTGATGGGATTCTTAGACTGAGAAGAGGTGGTACACTGAAGGGAATGTCATGTTCCATGTGTGGAAAATGAATTGCAAAGCAGAAGTTAATGATTGGCTAAAAGGAGTAATTGCATTTGAGCGCTCCAAAGACCACAGTGTGAAGGAAGCAGCTGAATTTGCAGGTGTTTGGAAGCATATGGTCATACAGGTCTGCCAGCAGTGGCACAAATCCCAGTCACAGAAATGTCTCCTCAGAACTGTGCCAGGGAACATCTATGCCACCTACATCCAAAAACATGTCCAATCCATGACAACCTGAATCCCAGCTGTTATTGGTGGAGGTATTACACACCATTAGGTATGTTTCAGGCACAGGTGACTCCTTCTTTGTCCGGTGAGTTCATATACATAAACATGTCAGACGTTATTATGGGCCCACATATCCCATATTGGTGCATCCCTGAACAGTGTGCATTTCTTATTCCCTACTGGTCAGTCTTATAGCAGTAAACAGGACTAGGTCTATTCTTATTCTTTAACAGAGGCATGTATATTTATAGGTATTTCTTTGCCACAGGCTACAGTGTTTGTAATGCAGCTTTTTTAGGCCCTCCAGTCACATATTTTGGAATCCTTCAAAGGCACGGTTTGTTATTTTTACTCTTAGGTGCCCACTTCCCCAAACGCATCTTATCTTGACTGATAGAAAGAGGGTTTAGTGTAGTGCTCACTCTGCCATTTGAGAATCATCTTTGTGCCAAGCCACTTTAGGGAGATCCAGTCATGTTGATTCTTATGACTCTTTAAATCATATGTCTCTAAATTGATTGTGGAGATAACCATAAGACCTATAAAAGCCCTAATACAGGGGGGGTAGCGAATTGGAGCCATGAAACAGAATTAATCAGGTATCTAAGCTATTAAACTGAGAGTTGGGAAGTGAAGGTGTAAGGGTGTTTAGTAGCAGTAGAGGGCAGTGTGGTATCTATATACAGTTCCAATGTACTCGTATAAGAAGGAAGCAGAACACAGCCGATCTGAGCCAATGGAGGTGTTGATTGGGACTGTGGCACAAACACACACACAGTTAATTGTGTCCGTAAACATGATCAGACTCATTCTACCATGTACAGATATGACTGTTGCTTATGATTTTCATAAGTTCATATATTGTGCTTTTGTAGCATTGTATGTGGCTGTAAGTGATTTTGCCGTGTGAGTGTGTTTGGGAGTAGACTGATGTCTCACTGTGATCTCTGGGTTTGTTTTGACGGCTGAGTGTTACAGCCATGTCTCAAGTGTGTGTGTGTGTGGTGGGGGCAGGTAGAGGT